>KB666509.1:4317936-4364342 GCA_000349065.1 Anopheles quadriannulatus | reverse complement strand
CCGTGAGCGGTTTCGGACACTCCTGAGGCAGGCCAAGACCGCAAAGCGGTTGTAGTGCCGGATAAGTAAGTAAGTATGTCAGTGACATTTTGCAAGACTGATCATAGCAAAAAAAAAAGTCGTGACATAGTGACTGACCAAGCGATGGTCGCAAACATGTCATGAGCATGTATTAGTCACCAACCGTTCTGAGTATCACCTCTGATTATCACAATTGAGTACGTGACGCTGATATGGATTTTGTTTCAGTCAGATTTTTTATGACATTGACTGTAACATTTTGCAGCACTGCTTGAAAGCGTTAATCGCAGATTTACCCGAATTGTCATTCGGAACCTCTTGGGGCAATCAGGTGCTTCTCTTTTTCCATATGAAGTTCGGTGTCGTATGCTTCGCTTAATGACCCTACACGATCGTCGCTCTGTTTCTCAAGCTTTGCTCATTAGTGGTTTGCTTTGGAACGAGATTGATTGTCTTTCCTTTCCTTTCCAATTCCAATTTCCTTTCAAAGCCCAGTTGGTTGGTGTCTAAACCAAAGTATACAGCCAAGAAATGCGTTTAGTACAATATATATATAGTGCAATAAACACACAAAAAAACAAAAAATTCGAGAAATAATTTCAAACTTATAGCTCATTATTTACACAGCTACATTGTGAAGCAAAACATAAACACTCCAAAGAGTTTATTCATTACAGCGCTAACTTTCGAGCGCCCACCAACAGCTAATCAGCTAGCGCGCTCGGGTTGCACTCATTTTACCCAGTTTGCAGTTTTGCCCTTATCGAACCAACCACCCCAATCATCGACAGCAGCAGACCCAGCTTTCGTGTACTTTCGGTTATAAAGTGTAAGCAGTTTTTACTCCACTTTTCGGCTTGCTTTGGGTGAGAAAATGCAGCACACTTTTTGCCATTTCATTTCACTCTGTTGGCCAACTACCCTTTCATTTTTTTGTCGTTGCTTCTCCCGATCGACTTTTGACTGGGATGACAGCGCGTTTGTTTGTGTGTGTCTGTGTAAGGGTTTACTCGAAATACTACAACCGAGTGTAGATAAAGTGCACAAGTTCCAGTGAACGACATGACACCTCTTCCTGCTCTTTCGGCAGTTCTTTCCGCACTGTACCATTTTGCAAACATTTTCTAAATAATCGCTGAAAGAGCTCGAGGGAAGAGTTTTGCTTCGTTCATCCTGTGCATTGTTTTTTTTTTTTTTTTTTTTGCCAAGCCATTTCATTTTACAACGCTCCCTTGCCTTTCCCCTTCCTGAGAGGCGTTTCGAAAGAATTTTTAATTAGCCTCCACACTGTGTACGCAAGCGACGGTACATGACGCAACTGCCGGAATGGAGGGAAGGATTTGAGGATGTACCGTTTGAATTTATCATGAGTCAAACTTTCGACTCCAGCATCAGCATCCAAACACCGTCAGCGCAAGGGTGGTACAAGCCGCATTTGCACTGATAGCGGGACAGCAGTTTTTGGGGAAAATGCTCAAACCGTCAACACTGTCAACTGTCCAGCAAAAAAAAGGGAGTAAATAAGACTAGCAAAGCGGGAGCCCAGGGTGGAAAAGGAGACTAAGCTTTATGATTGGAACTAAATCTAATTTTTCGAAACTACCGTGTTTCTCCGTTCACCAGCTTTCCATGTAATGAAACGGTTTTTTGCTGCCAAATTAGTACGAAACACTTTCTGGGAAGAGCAAAATGATGGGTATAAAAGTTTACCAAGCAACCGGTCGATAATGGTTGCAGCGAATGGTATAAATTTGGTTGTTTACAGGTAGCATTTAATGAATTATCAATTACCGGCTCAAACTGAAAGCGTCTGGCCCACCAAACGGGCAACGGGTTTGCCCGTGAGCGAACGATCGCCGCGTTACAGTGTAAAATGATTGCTTATGCATAAATAATCGTTACAGGCAGTGGAGCAGTTCGAAGAAGAACTTATTGGTGTAATATTTTTTTAAATAAGTCCGGTTGATGAACAAAATATTTTCTAGAATTTGTTTACTTTTCGAAATATTTATGACTGGCTGTTTTAAAACTCAATACCCAGCATTCTACTCAAACACTTAAACATTCACAAACGTGTTTTCTAATATTTCAAATAGGCTTTAAAGGTCTTTGAAAGTCTGATTTGACTTACACATTGCATACATTCAGGCGTATTTGAAAAAAATATGCAAAACAAACAAGGAAAATGCAGTCTGTCTGGCAGCTGTAAATAAAGTAGCTGCTGCATAACAATAGGCTTCGTAGCAAGGAATGAAAACGATTGAGCAGTATTTTTCAATTACAGCTATGTTGAATGTAACAACCGATTTGTAAACAAGGATAAAGTTTGCAAGCCATTTGTAAACAATGATAAGTTGTGAAAAAATAGGTTCAAAATACAACAAAGAACAAAAATCTAAATTAACTCTGGCAATTGATACGAATAAAAGCAAATACGGCCCTAGTTTTTAAAATCAAAAGAAATAGAAAACAACAAAAATATGATAGAATAAAAAAACAACACCAAAAAGATAGAGGAACGCTTCAACTCGAGTGCAAATCAACCGTCAAACAATGCAAAACTAACACAGTTCACCGAAAAACAACACACCAAAAAGCAACAGCAACACAACAAATAAAGGACAACAGCAAAAACATCTATTCCAGCTTATCAGCGTACGCAACGAGAAGAGTGGTGGGTGAGCAAAACAAAAACAAAAAACAGCCAAATAATCATAACACAAAAGTTCCCAACAAAAGAGGAGAAGTGCAAGCAGAAAAAAAACCAACAGACAAACGAGTCAAAACAGAGCGAAACGACAGACAAACAAACAAATTGCAAATTAAAAAAAAAAGAAAAAGTTTTAAAAACACACAGCCACACAAAAGTAAAGCAAAACGCCACACATGGAAACAGCAACAAACGACAGCAAAGCCGTGTGAACGTTGCCATCGCTAGCCTACCGGCTTTGTCGGTGAGATTTGATTCAATCTGTGCTGCGTGGCGGACAGCCCCGGCTCGACCGACTCGACGAACGACGAACGCCACTGGTTCCGGGACAATCGATGGTCGTACTGCTGCTGCTGCTGCTGTTGTCGATTTTGCTGAGGGTCCTGTTCTCGGCGACCCCCCTGATGGTGTGCGTGCTGACGGTGCTGATGATGAAGCAGCGGCTGGTGGCTGTGGTATTCGATATGTTGCGATTGCTGGTGCCACTGTCGCTCCAGCAGCTGTTGTTGTCGATGATGATGATGGTGATGTTGATGACGCTGCAAAAGTGAAACAAATGAGCCGTTCGGATAAAATCCCCATTTACGCAACAATAGAGGGAGCGGCCAACGAAGCGCACAAACCAAAAAATAAAACGACAGTTGGACGCAGGTTGGGAAAAACGTGGTGGCCAGCACAACCAAACGCCGCTGCTGCTGATCGCTAACTGTTTCGATGTCGATCGGAAAATGTCACATTGTCACCGTGTGTCCTGCAGCTTTGCGCTGTTTGTGTGAGTGTGTGTGTGCGCATTTATGTGTCCTCGTACCAGTTCCAGCTAACAAATGGATGCACACGAATCGATGCTGACAATGGGAATTGAAGCCGGAAAATTGATTGATTGTGCCATTAAATTGTATGCAGCCGTAACGCACGATACAATTTACCGGCACGTGGACTCTCTGCCATTTTTTACCCCTTTCTGCCATTGCTGGTGAGACACTTTTCCCGATAAGGGGTTTCGGTTTTTGCTGTTGCTGTCATTCGCATCTAATAACCGCAAAGCCCCAAAAGACCACAGCACAGCATTCTGCACAGCAGTGCAGAGTGTCACTGCAACAGCGACCAAAAAACCCACAAAGCGAGCGAGCTCAGATGGTCGCGTGATAATTTCCCATGCAAAACGCTGTGGCTGCTGCGTATTGAGATGATTTCCCGGAAGAGATTTTCTTTTCCCCTTCGGCACAAACGCATGTGTTTTTAATTAATTTTCTTCTCCACCTCGGCGACGCCTGCAGGTCGCCCCGCGCCCGCACCAACCGAGTGGAATTGTTGCGACGGGATTTAAATCTCAACGGGGTGTGTGTAATTTTCAGGAGAGGACAACCGTTACACACACCGCTTTATTATCGCTTCAATTGCTATTGCTGCAGTGGTAGTGCAGTTTGCAGTGCAGCAGAGGGAAGTATAGGTGTTGCACGGTAAATTATAATGATCGTAGGGCCCCATTTATCATCGCCCGGTGGCAATCGCGCGCGGGATTGATTCCAATTGTTCATAATTGATGATAATGCTACCCTTTTCTGATATGGGTAGATGTTTTTTTTTTTTAATAAACGGTCAGCCGATATACCGAGGCCATACGGAGCTGTGCTTACGAACATACCAATCAGGATACGCAACATAGCTGTGCATTTTGGCAGCGGATTGAAACAGGATCCGTACGTTTATGCAATTACCAATAGAGCATAGATTAGCTGGTCGCTTTAGACAGATGTATCCGGTTTTTATTTGAATTATTTGCTATTGAGAGTGGTGTGTTATAGTTTAATGATGTGATAGAATTCCTGCTGTGGTTTACATAAATTACATGCATTCATCACTATTCCAGCACTCTTTTGATGGCAGCTACTAACAGTGTGCTAAAACTGCTTAGTTTAGCATCTTCTATTTTTTTGGATATTATTAAATATTGAAAAAAAAGAAAATTAAACGAAACTAAAACTGCTGCAAAACACAGGAATAATCGCAACCTGAAGGTCAAAGTTGTCCATCTAAAGATTAACTTTAGTTTTAACTGAACATTAGTGAAGAAAGTTCGGTCGAAGGGTTTGTATAGGGTTGATTATTATGGCCGCAATACGTATGGGGCGATAAAAGTATTGATGAGGTTTGATAAAGGGACCATCAATACACATGTTTTGCAAAAAAATAAGCATTTAAATAGTGCAATAGGAACCAAAAAACATAAAAAAAACTGTAAGATAAATGTTCGAAGAGAAACTAGTGCACCGCACCAAAAAGCATGCTTTGGAAGAGCAAAACATGCAGGATCTCGAGCAAACCAGAGAGGCGTACGGACCGACACGAAAGTTTTACCAAGCGATAGCAGATCACCGAAACAACGTTGTACCTAAGGTAACCTGCTGCCGCAACAAGGATGGAGATCTGGTCAGTAACCAGCGAGAGGTCCTCTCGCGGTGGGCTCAGTACTTTGACGAATTACTCAACGACCAGTTTAACGAAAGGCTAGAAGCGCCACTAGCAGATAGTGTCATGCTATTGCTACCTAGCATAGAAGAAACACAAAAAGCTATCCGTCGGCTGAAAAATAACAAGGCACCCGGAACCGACGAAATTGCAGCTGAACTGGTCAAGAATGGAGGAGCACGACTAGAAAACGAGATTCATCAAATTGATACTGAGGTGTGGAATAGCAAATCGATGCCTTGTGATTGGAATCTCGGCATCATCTACCCCATATACAAGAAGGGAGATATGTAGGACTGCAACAATTACAGGGGTGTTACGGTGTTGAATACCGCCTATACAATATTCTCCCTTGTCCCGCACGTCGAAGAGATAGTCGGAAACTATCAAAGAGGATTCCGAAACGGAAAATCAACCACTGATCAGATCTTCATCATGCGGCAGATCTTGGAGAAGATGGCTGAATACAGACACGACACATACCATCTCTTCATTGGCTTCAAAGCCGCATATTATAGCATAGCCAGGGTAAAATTGTATGACGCTATGAGCTCTTTTGGAATTTCGGCCAAACTGATAAGGCTAGTTAGCATTACTATGACCAACGTCACTTGCCAGGTGAGGGTGGATGGAAAACTCTCAGGATCTCTTGCTACCACCAAGGGTCTGCGCCAGAGGGACGGGCTTGCCTGTCTCCTATCCAACCTGGCGCTAGAGAGGGCCATCCGCGACTCGAGGGTGGAGACTACGGGAATCATCTTCTATAATTCAACCCAGATCCTGGCATACGCTGGTGATATAGACATCTTTGATCTGCGGCTCTCCTATGTAGCAGAATCCTACCAAGGGATCGAGCGAGCGGCAGAGAACCTCGGATTGCAGATAAACGAGGCAAAGACCAAACTGATGATGGCAACATTAGCGGCCCTACCAATAAATAATCCAAGCCTACGTAGGTGTGACGTACAGATAGGTGAACGCACTTTTGAAGTCCCAGAATTCACCTATCTGGGGTCAAAGGTCAGCAAAGACAATAGCATAGTAGCTGAGCTACGCGCAAGGATGCTGGCTGCCAACAGGTCATTCTACAGCCTCAAAAATAAGTTCACCTCAAAGAACCTGTCGCGACGGACCAATTCGGGACTATATAGTACCTATATAGTACCATACGCCTCTGAGACATAGACACTGTCCAAATCTGACGAAACCCTCTTAGCCGCGTTCGAGAGGAAGATGCTCAGAAGGATACTTAGCCCCGTATGTGTGGAAGGACAATGGAGGAGCCGCTATAATGACGAGCTATACGAGATGTACGGCAACCTCACTGTCGTACAGCGTATCAAGCTCGCCAGGCTCCGGTGTGTGGCCATCTTGTACGCATGAAAACGGACGACCCAGCCCGTAAAGTCTTTTTAGGCCGTCCACAAGGACAGAGGAGGCGTGGTAGGCCCAATTTGAGGTGGCAAGATGGCGTGGAGGCGTCCGCCATTAAGGCCGGGATAACGGACTGGCAGACGAAGGCGCGAGACCGTGAGCGGTTTCGGACACTCCTGAGGCAGGCCAAAACCGCAAAGCGGTTTTAGCGCCGGATAAGTTAGTAAGTAAAATAAATATTAAAACTAAATAAAAAGGTGCTTGGAAAAATTGAAACACTTTATTTTTAAAAAGCATTGCCATTTTCTGGTGATTTTTTATATATCTAGTTTGACATTTGCTGGCTGAAATTATGTCAATACGCCAAACATGCCTCAGGTTTCAAGCCTTGATTATTTCAGCCTGAAAAAATGGTCCCGTTCACATTAGCTGGAACTCTTCTTTTCAACCTTTCGTATCCCATACCAAGTGATATAAATCTGATCCATCGAACCAAGGTCTGGGTAGGAACGAAGTCAAATATCAGCCAAAATTGGTTTATCCATCTTTGATGCCATTTCACAGCAGAAATTCCTTATAAATTCATCAAACCCTCAAACAATTGGTATAACTAGAGGTATACGTATATTTCTTCTAAAATGCATGGACCAACTAACAATTTTCTTATGATGTTCGGACCAATTCATTTTTATAATCACATTTAAAATTTGAATCAAAAAGGGCTTTCAGATGTCAAATGGCATATTGTTCTACAATACAGGACCTCGTTCCTAAACAGTCCTTTGGGTTCGCTCCTGAAGATTGGCTAGTGTTGACAGATGGTTTGGATCTGGATCCGGTGGATCAGTTTAATCGGTTTTTGCATACATTTAGGCGCCCCTTCTTACTGATTATTTTGCATCGTAAAATTAGAAACAGATCAAATATAAAACTGAAAAGCTCGTGTGCTCTCCACAGAACTTCCTTCCCAATTTCCCTATCCTATTAGAAACTGGCGCACCATGAAGCTGGACACAAATCCACCCAGCTCACCCAACGCATCGTCACCCACATTGCGAAACGTCCATTGCTAATGCTACCGCTAATCACCGTATAATGTACATGTGACGTGCCGAACTGCACGTCCAAACAGTACTCCAGCCCACCCATGCTATGTTGTCGCTATAAACAGATTGATGATGGTGATGACGCGCGTTAGGGGGGGTTGGACTGTATAATTGTTTATGTTTTGGAATTAATTACGGCCATAATAATCAATACCAAACGCCAACTCGGGACCACCCTGCTGCGCGTTATGCCACTGACAGATGGAAACCGGATCGCTATTGGATCGATTAAATTATGATCCTATTCGGTGAAGCATTTCAGCATTTCCCCCGCACGAAATGATGTCCGGATTGAAAGCGGTGGATGACGTTTGCTAAAAGTGAGCCATATTTTGCATAGTCACAGCACACCGAACCGGGTGCGTGCACGGGGGGCTTTTACAAGGCTCATCGATATTAAAGCATGAGCAGGCAAACAAAAACTGGATGCTTCCGAGTGCAGTTAAATCATTTAAAGCACTTCCTCAAAACGAAACATCCATTTAAAGCCGTTTAGTGGCTTGGTCATGATAATGCGTATTAGGCTACAGGCAGGCAGGCAGGCAGGCAGCAAGAGTCTATTGTGGGAAACTATTTCTCATGCTCATGTATTTTTTATTGATCTTTGGAGTGGAGGTACACAGCGAGCTAAGCAAGGGCCGGATGCTTCAGGTTAAGTGAATTTTGCTCGTCAAAATATCCTTCCGGGAAGAGTTTTCGAGTTCGGGACGGGTTACAGTATCGTGCCTGTGATTGTTGAGGAGACGGTGAAGTGGGGCTTCTGGGAAAGTTTTTTTTCTCCCATCTACAAACAGGGCACATGCACCATCAACTGATCAAAAGGTATGCAAACCGGTCCCGTTGCTCTGTTATCATTATCAAGCAGAGGAAAATGGGATGCAGGATAGGAACATAGGAACCTTTTTTTTCCAAACAAATTTGTCTTTCAGTATCCTTTGATGAACAATGCTGTTTGTAGAGCGAAACAGATACCAGGCTTTGTTAGGAATGGTCGAACGATCTATCGATAGGACGGTGAAAACCTTCCCGTGAGCTTAGAGCAGGTTTGAAATATTTATAGCATTTGGAGTGAAAGCCACTCGCAAGCCCTCGCTAAACAGGGCAGCTAAGCTCGCATGCCGACAGAATAATATATCGTCCATTTTAAAATCCCCTTCGTAAACGTAAATCGGTGCGCCGTTCGCCGCAAATCCTGCTGTGAGTGAGTTATTATTTTCCTTTCACCCCTGTGTGTGTGTGTGTGTGTGTGTGTGTGTGTGTGTGTGTGTGTGTGTGTGTGTGTGTGTGTGTGTGTGTTGCGAGAGTTGGCGCTGTTAGCCTCCCCGTACCTTCGTAACTGGCTGACCACCAGTATACAGAAACCTCAGATAATCCCGGTTTTTCCCCCTAGGTGGATGCTCCCTGTCGATTGCATATAGTATCAAACGGGAGCACAAACAGAAGCTTCTGAAGAATTGAGTTTGGATGTGTCAAGCTCACCCCCGAATGGCAATCCTTCCCAAACGATGACTTTCATCACAGCCAAAGGTACACAAGATTGCGATAGCCATTCTTTTCAGTGAAACTTTTCATTCCTTTTTTCTGCACACACGACGAGAACATCAACAACAAAAAATCGGGGAAAAATAAAATGCCTCATCGCCTAGTGACGGAAATCGAGCTTTTTCTGCGTACGAAAAGTGTGATATGAATACAATCAGACACACCCATGTGATGAAGGACCTGCGGATCCGGATTGGAGAGTCCTTACGAGATGGTGATGAATACATGGCAGGATTTTTTGTTGTGTTTGTAGACTGTTTAGAGAAACGAAAAACGGCTCACACAAACACACAGCCGCTCTCTATCTCCTCTTTCCAGCACCAAGCTATAAATAGGTTTCAGAAAAATGCTACCGGCGTGCAGCAAGCGATCGGAATGATCTGTCCGCCTTGTGGACAATGTGCTGTGAATGGAAAGGAATGGAGACTGTAAAAAAAAGTTCCATCACCAACACAACTCGTAATGCAGCGAACCACACCCGTTCGTTTGATGTCCAGTGTGCCAAATATGAGTTTACGCCATGTGCGAACCGGAAGTAGCAAACACACAAGAAGCAGATCGGTCAAAGGAACCATCGGAATGTGAGCCATCACCATCACCCGGCAACCGTTCAATCGGGAAGGAGCAACACACAAAAAAATGGGGACAAAAAACATATACACACATACGCGCGCGCGCGCTTCTACAGCACCCCATACCAAATGCAAAGTGACCGGAGCGTGTGTTGAGCCCGCTTGACTCGAGCATTTCTTTGACGAACTGCTGCGAATCGGTACCACCACGACAAAGCGGTTCCACGGCGAAACGATGCGTCCATGGACTACTATGAAGCCTTGGTACGGAAACATGGCGTGTGTGTGTGTGCGGAATGGCTGAGAAATGGAAAGAATTTCATACGCTGCATAGCTTTTGTGCCGTCAAAGCGATTGTGTCCCGTCCTATGGTGAACGAACGTCCCACGGTGGGACAATGGGGGCGTACATTGTGCATTCCTTCCAGTGTGCATTTTTCTTTGACGAAGGCGAGTGAGTGATTGCCGTGTGCAAGCTACTGGGCAAAGCGAGCACGCGTCAAGAAAGCATCAATCGGAGCGCCAAACAAGCTATTAAAAATGGTCTTCCAGAAGGCGTAGAATGTTGCGACGGAAATTGCATACTTTAAGGCGAAAGTGATACGGTTGGATGACGAAAAGTATGCAATCGGCACAACAAAACGTTCCCCGCACGATGGAATACACTTAGGCGTACACACTTTGTTGTGAGATTTTTTGTTGTGCTTCTTTGGAAAGTTAGTCGGCGCGATTGTGTGCGCAATGTTTTTGCCAACGTTCATAACACTTTAAGGAACATTACAAAAAATAAAAAAAAAACAAAAATGCTTGCTACACCAGAAACCATACTGTGTCGAAATCAAAGTATTAAACAGTTGCTGAAACGATTTCAAACATCATCCTCAGACAAATAGGCTCCCAGCAAACCTACCCCCTACAGCAAACAACCGTTATGCAAGGTTCACACTGAATTGAAACATCTCCGGAAAGGCGATTTTGCAATACATTTCAGAACCATTGCTCTCAACCAATCGATTTCGAGGTAATGAAAGCGACCTCGATGCTGCTATCAAAGCCTATAGAATAACCTCATTGTCCTCGGGGCTCATCAGTAGCCGTGGGCACTTAATGGAAATCCGATGTCGGCCAATTTCGCGTTGATGAGAATTACAGAACATTGCATGCTCTGTGCTATTCATTCGAAACAATGATGTGCGCTCACATCGTTCACAACAGGCTTGTCGATGCTATCGAGCCACGCAACAGCTGCACGGCACGATGGAAGCTTATTTTACCCTGCACAGCTGTACAATAATTATTTCATCTATTTGCTTATGCTCGTGCTGGATGGTTGCAATATGAGAATTAGTGCTGTTAAACAATTTAACGCCGAGAGTGGAATCCTACACACACACGCGGGAGGGTTTCAATGATACGCTATATTTACAGATGGAGTTACTAATAAATTAATTTCACCTGATACAGTCAAGCATTCACGGTCGAGAGTGTTGTATCGTGTTCACCAGCTAATAGGAAGTCAGAATTCCGAAACAGTCAGTTCAATATGAATAACACTTTTGTTACACTTAAGTACCTATATCCGTGCATTGTATCTGCAATACTTTCGACCACATTATACAATAAACTAAATCATTCTCTAAACATTCCAAACAATCTGATTATTGCAACAGAATGCACACTCGTAGTTGCCTAGCAGCGAATTAAAGCACCCTTTTTGTGAGCTTTTTCAGCTGTACGCGCCAAAAAGTATGCAATCTGTACGACAAATCCATCTTGAATGCACCGCTCACTAGACAACTATCTTATTAATGGCTTTCTTAATGGATACGTATGCTTCTTTTAACCTTCCAAGAATAACTACTCAACCTCTAGCATCTGCTGACCTTTGGCCATAAATAGACACAAATATGTCCAATAAAAACGTGGTACGATACAGTCGAAAAACAAGCACCCGAAAAAACCAGCGCACCGGATGAAGAATGTCAAAGCCAAATGTATGCCGGCACTGCCTTCCCAACACCGTTTTTGTGGAGGAAACGGGCATGAGAATCACGGAAAGGTCTCGTCCATCAACCTCAATCTCACCACGCATCCACCTTCACGTCCGGGTGCTGCTTCAGTATAGCGAATAATGGCCCTAACCGTATGGAATAATTTAATAATTGCTATGCCGCTGGGCACGCCGGCTACGATGAGGTTGTGTTTGCTGGTGCTGGCCCGCTGTGATGCTACCAAGAACTCGCTGTCGTCCTAAGCTAAGTGACTGCTGCTGCTGCTGCTGCTGTGACGGTGGCCGATGTTCCCTGACCCAATGGAAGATGTCGATAAAATATTCAACACCGCCGGAATCGCTCCCACTGCTGTGCGAACTGGTGCCCGCAGGCGTTTCCTCCTCACAGTCGAGCTCTTCCCAGCAGGAGCACGCCACCGTTGATCGATGATGGGCGAGGATGTGTATTAGGCGCGATCGATGTACTGGCTGGTTCGGTTTGCTATTGCGATGGTCCATGCGAACAAGCGGTCGATGGTAGTGGGCGGTAGTGTTGGTACGTTTGTAAGTAGCTGCGGCAGTGGTGGTGGTGGTGGTGGTGAGGGTGGTATTAGCGTTTGTTGCGGACCGTTGCCAAGGAAGTCGACTCGAGGAAGCCACCACCGGAATGGTTGCTGCGCGGTAATCGTTCCGTAAGAGCAACCGGCCGTAACCGTTGGCGGTACGGTTGGCGAAGGTGGTCCCGGTCGGTCCCGCGGCAGATGAATGATTACCTTGACCCATTAGTGGCGTTATGAGCGCGGTCGCACCGGGTGCCCCCTGGCCGGTGCGGTTGCGACCGTGGTAATGGTGCTGATGTTCGTGGCGATAGTGATGATTGTTATGATACGACCGATGCGAGCCTACTGGCAGCAGCCCGCTCGGTTTCAGCTGTGCCTTTGGCTGCGGTGTTGGTGGTTGTTGTTGACGATGATAATGGGATGATAGTGGTGGCATTCGTGTATGGGGTGGTGAAGATGGTGGTGCAGGTGTAGCAAGTGGCAAGTACGCGCTCGTCTTATCGACCGAAGCGATGGGCGGCAGTCGGTGCCAAATCGTGTGTAATACAATGTGCAGTCTACTACTTACGGGATAGTTGTTGCCGTCCAGCCTGACGGGCGGTTTGCCCGGGCAGATGAGGTACGATTCGTGGTTTTCCAGCCGGCTCATTTCCGCCGGCCGTCCTGCACCAAGGGGACGCCGCGGTTCCGGCACCTCCACCGGAGCGGCTGCAAATGAAAAGCGTTAGAGGCGCTCGCGTGGATGCTACAAACCGCACAGCTTACCCTTAACAACGACGCGGAAGTTACAGTTGGCACTTAGCCCATCGGCATCGGTGGCGATGTAGTTGACGTAGTGCGATCCCACACTCAACGGCTGACCCGGTGTGTTGGACTTGTAGAGCTGCTTGATCTCCGATTGCGACTCAAACTTGGGCTCCGTCCAGAACACTGAGCGGGACGGTTCGCCTCGCTCTAGCTGCACCTCGAACGACTCGGGACAGTGCACGACGGTAGGAGGTTTCCTTTCTGCAATGGAAACTAGTTCATTAAAAAGCTCCAACATAATCTCACTTTCTCCTGAAAGTCACCTCTTATTTTAATCACCACACGGCACACATCGTTCACATTGCCCGTCGGGCTGCGGGCACGGAAGGTGACGATGGTTTCACCGGCCGGCAGCTCCACCTCCAGCTGCTTGCCCCACGGTGGATGCGAGTCGACGTACTTGTGCCAGTCGACATTCGTCGTCGGCCGCTCCATGCGCACCTTCATCGTGTACTGTCCGAGCGGTAGTACCTCGTGCACGTCCGGCGGACACTGGATGAACGGTTTAATAGCAACCGGTGGTACAGTTGTCGGTGTCGTCGTTGTTAGCTGTTTAGGTGGCACTGCTGGAGAGTCCAGCGGAACACAGGCCAGATTGTCTCCCGGTACCCAGGTTTGCGCCAGACTGCAGACAGCAGTACGCCTTGCAGCTGGCTTAAAACCAGGCTTACAGTGCAGCACGCAGCGTTCGCTGGCAAAGATCTTGCCCGCCGTACAGGCAACCGGCAGGATGACTCCATTTTCCGGTCGGCTCAAGCGTGGACAGGCGAGCGCTGGTGTGAGACGAACAATAAATATTAAATCAAAGCAAACGTTCTATGTAAGGGATCAACCAAAAATTACGTATCGCCCAATACTAGATCCTTTCTATTCCTTAACAGCGACAAAATATAACAATGGAAGCCTTCGCGGTGAATATCATCACGGCCCTGGAGCTGCTCTTCAACCTATATCGATCCTGAATTTCACCTTACAAACTCATAGAATTCTTGAACTGTTCTGGAACTAATATCAAAGGTCCTGGTCCCGATCCTAAACAGATACTATGACTGAAGGTAACCCATTACTCATCTTGGAACTGATCCTGATCCCATGCCAGTATTGAAACTTATGCTGAACTCATGCTGGTTTAGGGATAGATCATGAGTGGTGCAGAAACTCATCCCTGATACATACATAACATAGAACTGATCCCGAATTCATAACTATCCTGGAACTAATCCTGATTCCATACCGGTCCTGGAAATTATTGCGACCTTATATTGCTAGTGGAATGGATTATATGCCCGAACTGGTATTCATATTGATCTTAGAGCTGACCCTTATTCCACATCGGTACTGGAACTCATACTGTCTGCATATCGGTCCCTGACCTGGTCATTGACTCATAATAGTTTGAGAACTTATCTTGAGGCTATATCCGTCCTGTAGCTAAATCCGTCTTCATACTAGTTCTGAAACTGAATCCTAAGAGTATAACAATTCTGCAACTCATTTTGAACTCAAAAAGGGGCTAGAACTGGTCCTGCAGATGCTCATTGAACCATATCAGTTCTCAAATCATGACACATGACACATACTAATTCTGGAACAGGTTCCGAACCTACAGCGGTCCAGAAACTCGCCTTCATACTGGTCTCGATCGTACAACGACCCTGGTAATGATTCGAAACCTATTCCGGTCCTGGGAATAATATCAAACTCATATAGTATCTGAAATTGATCTCCAATGCATAGTGGTACTCGGTTTGATCCTTATCTCATACCACTCCTCGAAAAGGTTCTGAACCTATACCTGTTCTGAATCTTATCCCTGACACATACCAGTCCTGCAAACTGGTGTAGAACAAATCAATAACGCTAGACGGTACTATCTCTTCCTCTTATGAACGTTACGTAACTTATGGATCGTCGAACGTGCGAATACTTACGAACACAAATGGACTCCCCTTCGTCCCACTCGCCCGTTCCGTTGCAGTGCCGCACGGACGGTCCGTGCAGCTTGAAGCCCTTCTTGCACGTCACGATACACTTCGACCGATAGAACAGTTGCGTCTTGTGGCGCGATCGTGTACATCGTACCTCCGCATTCCTCGGCGCTTCAAACGGTTTGCAGTTATCCGTCAGCTTGGCACAGTGTTTGCGGTCCTGCGTCAGCTTAAACCCAACCGGACAAGCGCACCGACTGCCCCCGGCCGTATTGACACACTGTGCACCCGCTCCACAGCCACCATTGTCGATCGCACACTCATTAATGTCGATACACTGCCCAAGATCGTTCCTCTCGTACCCCTCGTAACACTCGCACCGATAGGATCCTTCCAAATTCACGCACCGCTGCTGACAGTTGTGATCCTTTGCCTGCAGACACTCGTTATGATCGATGCAGGACGCTTGGTTCGTTTTGTTCAGCGTGTACCCTTCCCGGCACGAGCACACCGGCTGTCCACCCTTCAGGCTGCAGTAATGCTGACAGCCGCCATTCCTCAGCGCACACGGATTCGACACCTCACAAGCTTTCCCGTCCGCCATTAGACTGTACCCCGGATGGCAACCGCACCGATAGCCACCGTCTCGGTTCACGCACAGCTGGCTGCAGCCACCGTTCAGTACCGCACACTCATCCACATCACTGCACGTGGCCTGATCGTCCCCGAGCACCATACCCTCCGGACACCGACACTCGAAGCTTCCGTGCGTGTTATCGCAGATATGTGAACAACCCGCGTTGAAGTTGTTGATGCGACACTCGTCCACATCCACACAGCTCACGCCATCCACGTCCAAGCGCAACCCGGACGGGCACGAACACACAAACCCGCCCTTCGTATTCACACAATCATGCGTGCACGTTCTCAGCTCATCGCTACACTCGTCCACATCGGAGCAGGTGCGATTGTTCGCTTCCAACCGATGGCCATTCTCACATCCACAGTGGTACGACCCGATCGTATTAATACAGCGATGCTCACAGTCACCCCGGTTAGGCAGCGTCTCACACTCATCCACATCCTCGCAGCTTAACCGGTTCCGTCCCAGCTTGAACCCTGCCGGACACTCACACTCGTACGCGCCGGGCACGTTCACGCAGTGGTGCGAACAGTCGTGTGTACCGTCATTACACTCATCCACATCACTGCACGTACGCTGATCATCCCGCAGACTGTACCCGATCTCACACGCACACCGATGTCCGCCCGGCAGATTAATGCAGATGTTCGAACAATTACCATTCTCCACAATACACTCGTCCACATCCTGACAGGCGTGACGATCATGCCGCAGCTCGTACCCATCCGGACATCTGCACTCGTACGACCCCGGAATATTCACACACTCATGCGAACATCCACCATTGTCCTGCGACGCACACTCATCCACATCGACGCACGTTTTCTGATGTTCCGAGTCGAGTTGGAAGCCCTTCGGACAGGAACAGCTCACCACCCCATACTCGTAGTGGCAGCCGTGAGAACAGCCACCATTGTTAAGCTCACACTCGTCCACAAAGTCGCACGTTCGATCGTCCTCCTGCAGAAACAGGCCCTTCGGACACGAACACTGATGGCCGCCGAGCAGATTGATGCACACGTGCGAACAGTTCCCGTTCCTTTCCTCGCACTCGTTCACATCCATACAGGTTCGGGCATTCTCCGCCAGCTTGTACCCTGCGTGGCACGTGCAGTAGTACGAACCGGCCGTATTGTGGCAGTTGTGATCACAACCACCACCGCGCGCATTCGCGCACTCATCCCGATCGACGCATGTGCGTCTATCCGACTCGACCAGCTCGTAGCCTTCGTAGCAGCTACACCGATAGCCTCCCTCGTAGTTCAAACAGCTCTGCGAACAGCCACCATTGTCCGTCTCGCACTCGTTCACATCCTCACAGGTACGCCCATCGCCCCCCAGCACCATGCCAGCCGGACACAGGCACACCGTCTCACTGTCCTGATCGCACGTATGTGAACAGCCTCCATTGTTCACACCGCACAGGTTCGTCGTTTCGCACGTCTTGCCATCCTCCGCCAGCTCCATATCGTCCGGACAGTCACAGTACGTTTCCCGATTGTAGAATGTGCATATGTGCGAGCAGCCCCCATTATCCTTCCGGCACAGGTCCATCTGCCGGCAGATACCGTACTCGTCCAGCTCCCGACCCTCGGGACACACGCACTTGTAGCTACCGTACGTGTTGCGACACTCCAGATCTCCACACACCCCATCCAGCTCGTTCGTTTCCCGCTCGCACTCGTTCACGTCATCGCACGTCTTCCCATCGGCTGACAGCGTTAACCCTGCCGGACAGGCACACCTGTACGACCCGGGCGTATTGTGACACTCGTGGCTACAGTCATGCTGCCCCGGCATACACTCATCCCGCTCTTGGCAACTGTGCTGACCCTGCACATACCCCTCGGGACACTCGCACCGATAGTCGCTTTCCGTCCTCAGACACCGGCCCGGTTCGCAGTGTCTTCGCTGATGCTTGTTGCAACCCTCCTCCGCGCGGCACGTCTTCTGATCCACCTCATCCAACAGGTAGCCGTCCGGGCAGTGGCACCGGAAGCCTTCCACCTCATCCACACACTCGTGCGAGCAGCGCGTTTTGTTCGGGTTTTCGTACAGATCTTGGCAAAAGTCACGCACGCACGTGCGCCGATCGTTATTCAGATGGAACGCATCCGGACAGCGACACTCGAACGAACCGACCGTGTTGTGACACTCGTGCGAACACGCTAATCCACCCTCGCCCGAGTCGTCGTCGTCGCTCGCAGCACATTCGTCCACATCCTGGCAGTGTTTGTCGTCGTCGGCCAGCTCGTACCCAGCCGGACAGGTGCACTGGTAGCCTCCGAACGCGTTCTGGCAGTAGTCGCACCCGTGTTCCTGTTCCTCGCACTCGTTGATATCTGTTGGAGAAAGTATATGTATCATATGTATGGTGGTTTTTAAATAATTCAAGTATATCGGACAGAGTGGACACTATCAAAGTATTATTATTTGCTTAATAGTTCTTCAATGTTATTGGATTTGACCATTTTGTCTCGTATTTTGCATAGCTTTGGGCGTTTTACTGTTTGAGTAGTACTTTTTTATGATTTAATCATGTATCTGCCTGCACATATGCAATCTCAATTTGGAGATTCACACAGTAACATTGAGTAGTGTTGTTGTATTATTATAGAGGTTTTGGTACTTGTGGGTCTCTTTCGCATCTTAAATTGAATAATAGTTAACGTATTACATTGCGTGGCATAATGAAGTACTAAAGATATGTTTTCCGTACTTGTTTTATGAAATGTGCTAAAAATATTGTTTTTATATTTTTGTTGAATAAAAAAGACAATTTCGACTTATTTTGAAGTAATATAATACGTAATTGTTCATATCTTCAGGCATACCATAAGGTCATCTAGAAGATATCTTGTACATTTATATCCTTTGTTATGAAAATTGGTAAAAACTCAGCCAATAGGTGTTCTTTACGACATGAAGAATCAGTGAGTTAACTTTTCAAAAATTGGTTATTTTTTGCTATCTATAAAACATTGAAAACTGTCTAAAAACGCAAATTTAAAATAGGAATGAACAAATTGCTCTTTTGCATATATCTATACGGTTTTGTAACGTGCGTTGATGTTCCAATTTTCGAAATATATTGCTTTCGCAGGAATGGACTGGCCCACCATGACACTATTTTCCTGTTATATGTAAAGAATACCATACGACTGTTTGCGCACTCCAAACGCTAAAAAATCCGTGCATCGCTGAATGAATTGAGTGAATATCCATTGAAAATGTCCCATTCTATCTACCATCATTTTGAATGGAACCTTTTCCTCGAAATTGAAAATACCCGGTTTTGTACATGCTCTGTTGTTGGCTAATATTTAAATCATTTTTCGCCTGAAAGTTTGCATTGTCTCTCTCAGCAACACCGTTCAAGCACCACAATATCCCTCCAACGATACATTTTCCAATCAACAAAGTTACACACATTATTTTGTTTTCATTAACTTTGAACGATAATGCTTCTCGTCCAGTAAGCTCTCTCAGAATAGCCGACACGCTGAACTCACCCAACCATCCATGTTTGACTTCAAACAACTACCGCTTCTTCTGTTTCCAACTATCCACCGTGCTGTTTTCCATCCAATCGCTACACATTAATGGTAAAATGATTATCCTTCCCTTGTCTCGGCAGGCTTTGTTGATTATCAAATAGTGACTAGAGCGGGTACAACACCTGGTTACCGGGCGCCGTGCAGCGAGCGTAGCGCCCGAACAGTGTGCTACATCCTAAATCCTGTCGCTGGAAAAACCCGCCGCACCCATGTGTTTGGCACGCGTGCGGCTAAAAACATGCCGGTACACGCGTAATCAACGTACAAATTACGAGCCATGATTAACAGCAAAACGGGCCGCACCCGTAACCCCAGCTGGCCGCTCTGGTCATAATGCCAAACGTGTCTCTGCAAGCACTAGTCGGAGAGCACCAGCACGAGGATTCTACAGCTTAAACATTGTAATAACGATCAAATCCATGCTCTGCACCACCAAAAAGGAAGAATGAACGGCGTGTGTTTGGTGACACGCTGAACGCTTGTTCCGAAACAGGCGCACCGGAAAAACGCGCCTGCCTATATGCTTTGGCCGCATACAACTGTCGCTAAAGAATTGTACGGCACCGTTAGCGCAGGTTGCCACATGGCGTGTATTCGTTTACGCGTGGTACAATATTTTTCCCGCCCGTCTGAGCAGCTTTTCGCGTGGAGCCGTACCGTTGCACGCGCTCGGTGCTTCATCTACTCAGCATCCCGTAGCACTCTTGCCTTTGCTTGCTAACTAACTTTCTACAATATTCAATTAACGGGCTCAAGCGACCACACCGGCACGCCCATACGCAGGTTGAATTCATGTGTATGTGTGTGCATGTACCGCCTCACCCCACACGGGTTGAAGCAGGAACGACAAGCGTTTTATACCCATCAGGGGTAAAATGCAAACGAGTCGCGCAGCATTCAGGCAGATGGCAAATTTTGTGCTAAAACTCATCGCCAGCGTGTGCGTCAGTGGCTGGTGCCCGATGATGAGCGAGTACCGGCGCGATCTGGCCGGAACTATTTGCATAAATATAGCGAGCGTGTTGCGGTTTCATTGGGCTGGTGGCGAAGCGGTTGACTCGAGCACCGGCCTCGGCCTCGGCAGCGGGAGCTAATCGAAACGCTAACTAACCTGTCGACGCAACTGACGGTGGTTTTGCAGTTGGGTTTGGGGTGAAGAATGGTTCGGTGCTGGCGTTGGGGAGCGACATTTTAAAACTAACGCACGATGGTAACGGATTTTATCGTGACATGGGACTGGTAGAAGGATACCGGTAACGGGGTGCTTGTGTTTCTAAATATAGGAAAATCAATTTAAATTTTATGGCTGCAAGTATGCGATGCTTACTTGCGCTCAGTTCAATAATGTATTTCAGCCCGCTTGCTTCATAATTAGTGTGCCTTATATGCTACACTAGTCGATTATAAAGAGAAAAACTTCAGTGGGGTTTTCATTTTACACTTCAAAATCATAGCTACTGCTTAGGTAACGGTCAGAACCTCGCTGCATGCGGCAAGAAAAGAGTTTTCTCAATTTTCTAGCTTTACAAGGTATTATAATGATATTTTGTTGTTTCTTTATAAATATAATCATTATTTGATATGATTCTAGACATTTGACATCTGAAATAAAATCGCATGCGGCGAGGTTCTGACCGCTGCCTTAGTTGTTATTCTTTTCTACAAATAATGGTTTCAAAAAGAATACATAATTAAAGGTAACTTTTACAACAAAAGCTGTCATAGTTTTTCGTATTCAATATTATATGAAAAACTATATCTCCAACAATAACTTTAAATTTATTATATTTTGATTCGATTCAAAAAAAATAATTGAAAATAATTTGTGCGATCAGATGGAATTCATAAGCTTATCAACACTGCCTGCGTGTTTAGATTTACGTTTCTGTCATACATCTGTCAGTGAAATGTCAAAATAGATTTTTTAAAACTATTATTAATCCTTGGTACAAAAGGTACAAAACAGATTTTTTATCATTTAATTAAGTACTGTAAAGACCGCCTGCTATGATCAGGCTAACCAGCAAACAAAATGGTTAAAAACAAATTCCAACGAAGTTTTTTCGTTCATTAGTCAGTTTTCCAAGCGCCTAAATGTATGCATGTTTCATTATAAACATGCTTGTCTTGTGTTAAACATAAATATAATTGCCTTACTTTTGAGGCTGTAATTATCCTTTTTATTTCAATGCATATTAAACACGCCAGGCACCAGGATTTTCAATTATATCGACAAAAATATATATTTAAAAAAATACACTGCATACCTTCCGGCGCTCAATTCGATTTAGCGTGGGAAGGGAAATCGTTTTGACCGATTTTGTTTTTACGTTGAAGTATTTTGACTGATTTCGACGCCTTCTTTGTTATAAAGTATAAAAACGACAATCTATAAAAAAGAGTAACTATCAATTCTGCTTTAAAATCCATAATTTACCAGAATCTATTGCCTAACTTTAGGCGCAACGCCGTTACTGTTGAAGTTTACTTCCCGCTTTGGCTTACTGCAAGCAAACCCTACCACCAAACACACCCGAACGGTGTGCCTAACTTTCTTTTCCGCCAATGCTTTACGACGCAGCAGTGCGCTGCATTTAAATTATGATCCCTGGTTCCGGTTCACCTCCAATCGGCTTACGGTGTGTGTACGGATCATTAACATTTTAACAACCTACAACAACCGGTCGCGTGCGAAACCACGCAAAACAAGGTGAGCAGCGTGTGCAGCAAAGCTACGCTCCCGGCCCGAAGTCTGATCGATCGGAGAAGCCTTTCGGGGCGTCCCTAAAACCATCCCGTCAGCGAAGGCAAACCACAACCCAAGGATGTCTTCATTAAGCCAAGTGAGCAAACCGTTTTCCCTCCCGGCTGTGTACGTGATGGTGGTTGTGCCGCAAATAAAGTTTGATCGTAAATTCACTCACAATCCTCCCTTCTTCCCCTTCCCATCCGTATAACACCCCGGCGACCTGTAAAAATAAACGACCTACAAAAAAATTGCGCCCATTCTCGTGCGCTTCTCAGTTTCGCCGATGGAAATTCGACCATCCTCGCTGTTCCGTCCTAGTTACCACCCATCGTCGGGAGGTTTTGTTGCTCTTTACCGTAAGCAAACCGCAACCGTGGCCGGCGGAACCGTTGTTTAAAGTTCATTCACTCCGCCGGAAGCTTTTTACCTTTCCATGCCGGGCCGGTTCGGTCGGATGGGCTCTCACTCACCTTCACAAGTGCCTGTCGTTGGGTTCCATCGCAGTCCTTCGTCGCAATGGACGGACGGTGCCACTTGGACGGTAGGTCGCTCGTCCCCGCCGTCATCCTCCTCCTCCTCATAGTCTGAGTCTTGGTCCTCACGGTCCTGCTCCTCATCGGAAGTGCTAATCGCTGTGTGACTATCACCTGAACTAGCGACTGGAGTAGGTTGTTGAACGCGATCGACCCGTTCAGGCGCGCTGTCCTCCTCTTCTTCCTCTTCATGCTCATCTTCCTCTTCCTCGCCTTCATCGACTTCTTCCTCTCGATCGGTTTCACGATCGATCGGGTCGCGGTTTTCATGCGCCGGCTCCGGCAGCGGCCGCTCCTCACCGTGATGATGTCGATGGGCGTGCGTTGAGGTACGGATCGGTGGCACTGTCACGTCCGGTATCGCTTCGGTTTCGTTTTCCCGCTCCGCGCTAGTGTCTTCCGCACCGTGGCGTGAAGTTTCCTCATCGCTTCCGGCACTTTCCACTGATTGATGAGCTTCTTGAGGCAATTCATTTTTGCTCAATCGATTATGCGCTTCCGTGTGCTTATCACTCTCGCGGTCCTGCTCGCCACCGTCCTCATTTTCGCTTTCATCTTCACCTTCACCTTCTTCTTCTTCCTCCTCCTCTTCTTCTTCTTCCGCTGGTTCGTCATCTTCGTGCGGTTTGGAACGCTCCAGGCAGCGATAAGAACCGAACGTATTTTCGCACCCATCAGCACATCGTTCCAGCGTGGCTTCATTTTGACACTCATCAATATCTGGTACCGAGTGCGACGCCGACATAAGTGATGGGAGAGTGAAAGTTTATTAAGATTGTTTAAGAGCCACACTGCGATCAAATGGTTTCCAGTGCGTTTGAGCAACAATGAAGAAAACACGGCATAATGAGAAGCAGCGATAAGCGACAAGCAAAGCGAAATAAGGCGAAGCAGCGTGTTGATGTTTAACGGCAAATTGTGTACTTAATAACTAGATTCAAGGATGTTAGCACAACCATGTGGGGAGTTATTTATGATCTTTTTTCATATCAGATAAGCATTGATGTTATAAGCAATTACATTTCCAATACTCGAGCTCATTTTCGCATACATACGTTGATGCCGTGACCAGGATTGAGGATTGTCCCACTTTTCGTGACCAGGATTGAGGATTGTTAAATGCTTCATTAACATAATTCATGTAATTTGGCCGTCCAAGTTACTGCTTGTAACATATATTAAATATTTTTCATGAAAACAATTCGCAAAATAAATGTTTATTGCAGACAGAAATAAATTTAATATTCAATCAATTCCTCCTTACAATATGTATCAAACAAGACACACGCTCTCGCAATCTTGCTTTCTTTCATCTTTGAGCAAACGTCATAAGTGTGCTTATACAATGCCCCTGCAAGACTTACTTTGTGGCGTAAAACTACTCTCAAACATTCCAGGAAAAGCAATTGCGACTCAAGCTAACTCAGTTCTCGGCGATGTATAAAACTACTTTTCTCCCTTAACGACGACTTCATCATTCAGCCTTCTACTACTGTGTCAACGACAGACAAGTGCAAGTACACACAAAAGATCACCAATCTGCAAGGACTTTCCCCTGAAAGGGGTCCATAATTTGCTCACAACCTTCAAGTGCATGCTGCGTTCCTTCAACACGTGTCAGGCAGGCCAGCCAACCAGCAGATGGGATGGAATTGAGTTTATTGCCTTGCAAGGCTTCACAGTTCCTGGCAATCGCGTGGAAAAATTCACAGGAAGTGCAGAGCCATTTTTGCCAGCTTTGAGTTGATTTTCGCTCCAACTCACCGACCCCCACACATAGCTACACAAAAATAAGTTGATGAAGGTTGTTTTGTGCTTTCTCTTGGGTTTGCGTATCCTTTTTTTCTTTCTCTTTTTCATTCCAAAGAATACATTCTCTTGTGCCAGCGTCGCAACTATTTCTGGCCCAGCATTTCGAGCGGAAAATTATAAGTATAAATAATAATAGAGTGCCGTCGTATCGGGCACTCCGTGTACATCCACCAGCCCCAGAACGATCGCGTATCTCTGTCTTTTACTCTCAACTTTCAACAAAGCAACCAAAAATAATAATAAAAAAACGGCAACGAAAGTTCATAAAATTCTACCCGTTGCTCAAAACGTCGTCTCGCTTCACAGCTTCGACCACAGTGCCGCATCCAAAAGCTCGTGCGTTCCCTTTTTTTCGGTGGAACGAAAATCACAAACCCACGAGACGGCGAAGACACACAGCACAGCAGCCGGTACCACAAGCATCACAAATATGGTTCTTCGTTCTACAGCAACAAAAAACAAAACAAGACACGAAGAACAAAATGCCCGCAAAAAGACGAAGCGAAAAACACTCTGCCACAACAAGGCTCCTGTCAGATTCCAACGATAATGCGGATGATGCCCGGACGCACTGCGATGATGTCTCGAAAAGGGTACATCAACCTAACACGGTACAACGGGCCACATCGTGCTGCCGCTGCGCCTGCTGCTGAAGAAAGCAGAGAGGAAAAGTTCCCGAAACTCCCAAACTCACCAGAGCTCGGCCCAAAACCCGGGCTCGGTGGTTTCGAGACTTTTTGGGAAAATATTTTCATAATCCCCCAATCCCTCTCCTCCGTCAATACAACTTCTGGGACGTTTCCTGGGCCGCGGAATGAATGAAACTTTTTTTTGCCCTCTTGCACCGCATGCCATGGGAGTTCCTTACGCTGTCTATCGTACGACGAGCGAAGTGGCCGCCTTTTCTGATGAGGCCGTGCGCTTCGGCAAGAGACACGCCGTGTCGTCGAACAGTGCAGCACAGCGCGTCCGCCAAATTCGAACCTCGGCTTCGCGTTAGCCATTTCCCACACCCACATCGGCATACACACGGCGCGAAACAATGTTGTTGCAGCACGATCCGTTTCAGTGGCCCACGGAACGCTTCAAAATCCGTGCGCTCTTGCCGTTGTGCATGGGCTTCGCGGGTTTTGGGGAAGCGACCCCGTGGCCGTGGTTTGTTTTTGTGCGCGTGCTAAAAATATCGCTTTGTTCGATGCCAAAAATCACTTTCCCAAAACTTAATTCGCTATTAGAATCCTTTCAGCGGATGGTGCGAGGGGTCTGGTGGAATGGAAGGGAGTGAGAAAACAAACTCAAAACAACTCTCGTTCTGCGGTTGTTTAGAACTGATGAAAAGTATGACTGGTCGATAAATCATTTGCTGTGTGCAAGGAATCGGGATGAAACACGGGTTGTTTTCGCTTTCATTGGTAAATGAATGGGAGTTATGGCAGGTTTTAAGCCATCACACGGAGATGTTTCTTCATTACACACACGATAATAACTACCAAGTCGAGAACCAACCTAGTGGTGTAATGTTGTACGGCACGGCCTAGAAACAAGCTCGTCTGCAGATCAAACCTCCATAAGGTCTGTGTGCAAGACTCAGAAATTCGCTTGTTCAGATGTTTTTTTCAAATAATAAACATAGTCAAACCTGGATGAGAGAAAACTAAAAAAATAATAACATGGCTGCCCAAAATTTGTGTACAAAAAAATTATTTGTTTTCAATTAAAAACATAAAAATCTTTGCCACTAAATGTTGACTCTAATTTTCCAATTTTTGTCTGCGAGGAATCAATTTTTGACATAGCATCACAATTTTTGGCTCTAAGGCATCAAGTTTTGACTTTGAGTTAATCATTTTATTTACAAAATTCCAAACTGTATGTTTTAAAATTATTGAAATTATGTTAACTAGTTAAACATTTTAACGATAGAACTTCAAAGATAACAATTGTTATGCCAATGTAGGATGTTTTAGTGGAATGAAAAAAGTTGGCATGTATTTTCAGTATTCATCCAATATTTTATCACAACTTGAACAACTTTAATAAAAAAGAGGAAGCACTGATATGAAATCGTACAGCAATAGATGAGAGGGTTTACAGATATCAAAAAGTTTATTCTTCAATGTAAGAAATGGCTGGACCTATTAACAAGTCCCTCAAATATGCTGTGGTCGCGGACTTTCCGCGGAGTAATTTCCTAACGCAAAGTTTTAAACTGTTGTTCTGTAAGCTGGTGCAACGTCTACTGTTAGTGCCCGATATTTAAAAAATGCCTTAGATTCTGCATTGTACGATCTATTAGAAGCGGTGCTTGCAATTCCTAAATTCACAGCTGATTGAATCGTCTTTGCAATTGGTTTATAAACGTACCAGGACGTGGAAAGCAATAGAATTTGTTAAAAAAATGTAAACCTCTTCAATTTCCAACGTTTTCTACAAGTGTCCATTTTACCCTTCATGGTGTCCATCTTTCACATATCAGGTGTTCATCTTACCCGAACATTTCAAAACTGCGCGAATAAAACATGTTTTTATTTCATGGAAAAAAACATAAAAATCGATAAAAACTTAAAAATTTCAACACATTTTCTCATAAACCATGAGTTTAAGATAACGTATGCACTTTTTCATGGTCGTTGTATTAATACATTCATAGATTTTTAGCATTTTCCTTAAGGTATCCGTCTTTGCCTGCTTTCCCCTGATGTAAAATTGTAATTGTTAAAAGTTTGCTCAAATACCTTGAAAGGTCAGCATGAATCCAACAACAGTAAAAAATTAATGACTTACAGACAAAAATAGGTGCGTTCAAGTCCAAAATTGATGCGCATTGTTAAAATTTGATGCCTTAAAAGCCAAAATTTAGCGCCAACGACTGTATGTAATTCGTATGATGCTGAAAACCCAACAGGAATTTCCTCAACATTAGCTGTACAAAACTATTCAACTAAAATATAGTTCACAGCACGGTAAGATATTTTGTAGACAATCATATTTTTTGATGGACCTGTAAAGTTTTTTATAAAATTCTACCGATGCAATAACAAAAGTAGTTTCCAAAGAGTTTCACAATCATTTATTCCTTTTTTGGTTGACAATTCATTAAACGATCTCACTCAAATGAGGGTTCAAATTTTCTTTACCTCGGGATTATCTCACTTGAATGATGAGAACCTTGCACACTTTTCAGTTTGGCGAGGTTGCTCTGTTACAAAAATCTCTATTATACAATGTGTTGTTACATATTAATCGTTCAAAATAACTAAAAACATGTAAAAAGGCCAGAATTCATAAGATATATAGAAAACATTCGAAAATAATTGGTGAAATAATTAAATAAGCCAACTATATGAGACAATTAATTTCATACAATATTTAACAGACTGTTTAAAATTGGAGAAGACTTCCAAAAACATTTAAGAACCTATCAACAAGTTGAGAAAATTAGAACAATAAGTGAACGGACTACTAATAGTTCTGAACAGTATTCCCCAACTAGAGAAATTGTTTTCGATAAAGAAATTGAATTTTAAATACTTTAATAGTTCCCATTCTTCAAGAGCTTAGCGCTGCGAACCAGGGTGCATCAGCAAAAGAGCTAAGCTCATCCATCTGGTGCGTCCAACCCGGTATGGCATGGGTGGCGATGATTTGATGAAAGCGCTGCCACATCCACGTTCACTAGCTCGAAACGAACTGTTAAGGAAGCACCATCTCGTTGCAATATCGCAGCAAGACTGCCGATGCCAAACGATTTGCCAAAGTTTACCATCCGCTATCCCAGCGCTATCTATCGATTGGAGCAAAAAGATCGATAGTGTACCGATGGAGCTGTTCGGAAAGATTGAGCTGGTTGATAATTTATAACTTTCAAATGCAAATTTAAACGGATGAGCAAACCAAACCGACCACCCTTTTACAGCCCTGCCAGTACAGTGAACGGAGCAGCTGAACAGGTAGACAACCCGGACGGATGTCTCAATTCGTTTCGCTCGTCGATGGTGCACCGGGGAACAACACTCCTGTCGCTCCACTCTCACCCTTCCGACGAGCCCACTCTCAGCCCACCAAATCAAAAAGAAGTTTAACAAAAAAACAAAAGGGGGAGTCAGTTTTTTTCACCTCCTCCTCCAATCATGCCTACCTTCGCACGTTTTCCAGTCGGCTCCGAGGCGCAACCCGTCCGGACAGAGGCAGAAGACGCGCCCGAGCGTCGAAAGGCACCGATGGGAGCAGCCACCGTTCTGCCGCGCACATTCACCATCGTCCTCGCAGCCGTGCCCGTCCGCTGCCAGGCGCGTCCCCGGCAAACCTTCGCAACTGCAGCTGTAGCTGCCCCACCGGTTCGCGCACGTATCCTGGCACGGACCGTGGCCATTGCGCAAGAGGCACTCGTTGACGTCTGGCCGCCCCGTAACGTTTCCCGGTGGTAAAAACCAGCAGTGGCGTATGGTATGCGGTTTTCCGCACCGCACATTTACGGGGTAATGTGAGGGAGGAGGAGGCAGACGAAAGCGTGAGTATGTGTGTGCGTGCGCGCGTGATTGGTGCGATGGCGGATGGATGCATGGGAAATTGTGACGTGAGCACGGTGGGCGATGTATGGAAAAGAAAGAGCAGAAAGAGAATGACACGTCAACTCGTTAGAAATGTACGCAAAAGCTCTGCTCCTGTGGGCGACATACAGCGGGCACTGAAGAAGAAGGCAGAACAAAAGAGGTTGTACACGTAGCGACTTCCTCCCGGCAGGGTGGTATGGTCATACCGTATGAAATGTTTAATCAAATTAGAGAGGGGAAATGTTCACTCGCCCTGCCATGTCTACTTTTAAAACGCAACCTTGACCTTTTTCCTATCAATCACTCTCCTTTTGTATTGATGATACATTTGAGCAACACAAAAAAGATAACCGTGTACCGTAACGAGCCTCGACAATGTATTTTGTCATGCACATTGCATAACTGTAGGCGTTTAGCAGGTGGTTAGTGAAATAAAAACTAGTAATTCGTTTCGTTGTAAGAGTGCATTAATCGATACAAAAAAGCTGTCACTTAAACTTTCAAAATGTTTCTAATCAAGTCTTCTACTCTGATGTCAAAAATGTTACTAGTTTTGTTTATAAAAATCATCAAATTATAATGTGAAATATAATTCTACAATCCAAAATTTCAATTTTTTTAAATCTACTATTAGTTCCTTACAGCAATCTAGCAAAGATTATTTTGAGGAAATTTAACAGCACCCAACAGCATATAATTAAAACGACATTTCTACTTCCCACTCAACTAAACCATCGAGATGAAAAACTTTTACCGTGCCTGGTATGCAACAGTGATAATTGAAGCCCATCCTTGATGTTGTTTCCATGCGGAATCATGTACATCGCATGAGAAGCCATTACGAGATTTTAATGCTTTACATACGATTACATTGCTCGGTCGTGGTACCTAGTAACCGTAGAGGCTACGTATTACAAGTGTGTGTGTTTTTTTCTCTTTCGTTAAATTATTCCAACACATTAACCAAACCAGCCTGGAAGCTTGCTGACCCGGAACGGTTAATCGTTGAAGTACGGCACTCCTAATTTGTCGCGTGCTCTACGCACACGTGCAGCAACAAAATAATAAATCTTTCTCACATACCACAACGTTTTTGTTTTTTTTTTTGCTGAGGCAAAACATTATTGGTTAATGTACAACTGCAATGACACTTCATCCTTTCGTACAACCGCAAGGCCTGTACTCGCTCAATACACAAATACCTTCCGGACAAAAGCTTTCCCAGAACTGTTTGCTGAGAATTGTTTGCAATTAAAATCCTTGTTTTTTTTCTTCTTTCTTTTACCTCCCACACAAAGCCATGCTCTGTGGCGGGTCTGAATGGAGAACAAAACTTTCTAAGCATGTCACCGCAATTCTAAAGCCGCCCGATGCTCAAGCGAATTTAGTAAGCTTGTATCACTGTATACAAGCAGCAAACAACACAAGCCCCACCGGCCACAGTACCACCATCACCACATGATTAAGGATTCTGGCTGCTGGCTGCTGCAGCTATTCGCTGCTCAAGGATAATCCGTAGCAATTACTTAGCAGCATCGCCAACTGTGCGCAATAAGTGCTGTTGAAACTTTTCTTGGATGGGTTCGCTTTCACCACCATTACCTCCACTCATTAATTCTAGTTTCGCGAGCTGAAAGGATATGGTCGGGCGTGGAAAGTTGCATACGAAGGGGATTACACTTAGCGCCTGGAAAGGGGTTTTGTGGTGCACATACAATCTTGTCTCTTTCCCTTTTCTCCCACGGCCTTGTTTCGGGGAAGTGAAATGAGCCCAAGGATGTGAAAGAGTATAATGAGGCCTGGAATGCTTCACGTTTCAATATCCTAATTGAGTGGATGGGCTTCAACCATCACTTTCCGTGATTGTGTGTCACAAGGACGGGGGGTTTTAAAAATGAAGCACAACTCTAGCTCGACTTTTCACGCCTAAAGGTATGCACTAAGCACTAAGTATGCACAATTACCAGTGGAGAATGCGCTTGGCTATATCAATGTTTTGTTTCAACCATCCCTACTGAAACTACTCAATAATAACATCAATTATCAAGATATGGATCTATTGTACGTCTGTATAGCCTTGCCATCAATCGTATGTATGTCATCGAATTGATAATTGCTGGCTATCATAGAGAAGGAAGAAAGCATGAACATCTTATTTCTTTAATGTTATTAACATTAAATATTTATGTTATTGTTATGTTATGCATAGTTGTCTTTAACCAACATCAAGATAACATTTCAATAAAATGCTTGAGAAACGAAGTGTATCTATCCTTATCAAAAATGTATCATACGTCCAAAGGTATGCATTTTGCCCATTTTTGTTCGATTAATAAATTAAAATCGGAACAATATTACGCAAAGCTACGATTTCTATTCATATCACATCTACAAAACTCAAACTCGAACATTTGTATAAAATAATGTATTTGAATGCTTTTTTTCCGTTCATGGATGTTCGTGCCATATCAATTTATTAAAAAGCAAAATGTTTGCATCAAATTGCATAGTTTTGGGCGCTGTACAACTCTCTACAGCTACGGTGGAGTAGCTAAACGCCAGAAAGTATGCGATATGGCATTAAAAAACTAAATTGCTACGCCCTATCACAGTACAAAAACGTAAATTATTGCAAAAAAAAACTGAGATATCATGCAAGAAAACAATCAACAAACGATATATGTATAAAAAAAGAATATTAATAAAATCTTCAAGCCCACCATCATATTGCGATGATATTTCCGACGTGGGATGATATTTCCTCCCAGCAATTCCTTTTTTAAGTCTTTTAAAGAAAATATTATTTTTCTTCCAGCTTGGGCAAAATTTTGCAATAATGTATTTTTTTAGAAAAGGATTACAAAAATGAATTTAAATTATTATAGTTGCACTAAGTCAAACCAACTCATTATTATTCCATGTATTGCTTTTAGCCAGATGTAATCATCAAATGCCACTCCGAGTACACTGCACGCTTCAAATCTTGGAAAACATTTAAAACAATACTGCTCACGCCAACAGCCAGCTGAATGTGATAAAACATACTGCGCCATTCCTTTCAGAGCGATCTATTCCGCACTCAATCCGCGATAAACCATCACCATGGCCAACGTGAGTGTAGCACAAAGCACGCATGGATGGCATCAGTGAAAAGGCAACGCAAACGCAAGTTTTTCCAAGCGAGCACTTTTCAAACCTGCCCCCAGAGCCCTGTCTTTTCATTTCAGCAGCCACGTGATAATAATATGTACGCAAAGCTAACCCCGGACGAGGGACAGAAAAAAAAATGGTGAAAGAATCCTTTCCTCCCCATATAACCACAGAGCAGCACAGCATTGTGTGCTGCTAATGAGAGCAAATACGCTTAATTACGAAAATGAATGAAATTCCCCTCCGGTCTAGTGCGCCCTTTCTACCTGCTGCAGCTGGTGGGAGAACGGGTTGGATGGTGCGGGTTCGCCATCTTCTCTCTGTTTCATCAGGGAGCCACGCCGGCTGAATAGGGTTGATTTCATCAAACATTGAAACACGGTTACAAAGCTTTTATTCGCTTTCTTTTACTTTCCCTTTTGCGAGCCCTCATGATTTTCTTGTGCAAAAGTTGGCGAGCAGTTCGCCTTGCCCACACTTTCTTTTCATTAAGAAGCGAGCGGTGGTTTTACATTCTTTGCGTTCGTTTTGCTTATCTATTCCGTGGGGTAAGGCGCTATACTAAACTCCTACCAAGAAACGTAACCCATTCGCAGCGGTATAGCTGCGGGCGGGGATTTTCGTTCGTTGTCACGGAAATGGGTTTTTGCTTCCATCATTTCCGGCCGTGGCAAGTGCGAGATTTCATTTTTCAGCCTCGGCTGGTATGCAAAAATGGCGCTGGCCAAGATACTTGCGCAGGCACGCCCGCTTCCTTCCGCACAGGCACGAACAGAATGTTCACACTTTTATTTCTTTGTTGGTTGGAAAGGTGTCCCGTCCTGCTGGTTTGCATCCAGGCAGTTGGAGCAAAGTTAATCTCGCGGCCCATTTTTTTTTTTTTTTTTGCAACGTGAACGCAAAGGTTCGTTGTAAATTGCTTTCGATCCACGAAATCACCGGTTGGACAACCATCCAATGAAGGTAAATGGTGCCAACGTGCGATAAGAGTACGTTGGAATTGTTCGATGCACTAGTACGATGCTGTTAATATTTTATCGAACGATTCGTGGTACTATTGGGTTGCCAAATGGGTTGGTGCAATTTAGAATGGCTTGCATTCGCAAATATACAATTACTCTGTTTTCAAATAATTATGAGGAAATTGCAACATTACTAAGGAGGTTCTCAGCAATATAGAGGAAGAGGTCAGACAGTCAAGAAAATTGTTGAAAACATTTGTGGATTTTTACAACTAGCAATGAAATGTTGCAAACAATATGGTTGAAAATTTTCAAACACAATGGTTAGATGTTTGCTATACTCGGGGTAGTTAAATACACGTTTTGCGTTATGTTTTTAGAGAATATTAATTGATACTTAATTGTATATTCGATCTTCCAAACAAACTATTCGCCCAATTCTACTATTTTAATGCTATTCAAATATGTGTCTTTTGCTGCAGTTTGTAACAAAAATGTGACTCTGCTTGGCGTTTGAACAATTCCTTACCATGATTGCAATGTTGTCATTTTTACTTCATTTGAAACATTCCATTAAGTGAATTATGTATTTCTTAAATGCACTCGACACCCTGTAGTGTATGTTGTATTTTGTCGCTTTGTTGTTTGTGAAAAATAGGGATTTTTCATCGAAATGTTCATTTTTATTGCATATAGGTTTGAACACCACTGGAATAAAAACAAATATTTTGATGATTTTCCGCTCTTTATTTAACTTCCATTCTTCTTTAGTTTTCTTTATTTTGATGCTTTTCAATACTGATAAAGATAATCTCAACGATAAGGATATCCAAGTCCTAATCAAACAGGTGAAAAACATCGGAAACTTGTTCTCCAACCCAATAGATTCAAACAGAGCAGGTTTCCCGGTACCGCAAGCCATTTAGCATGACCTACGCTGGAAATCGAGTGCAACCGCATTCATGAGCGGGTTAAATAAAAGTGAGTACATATTTCCACTACATAGAAAGCAATTTAGACTCAAGTGAATATAGAAAGAAATATATATTTTCAAAATTATCTCTTAATTAAATCATTGTGTCAGCATTGCAATACATGCCACTTCGTTTATTGCAAATATTTAGAACTTTAATTTAAATGACTCATAGCTTCCCATCGAAAAATTACCTCATTCGAAAAGCAATTTCCGTTCAGCAGATCTTTCGGCTGCAATGTTTCAATTTTGTTCCACTGAAACTTTTACCTCCCAAACCTCACTAACCAAGATGCATACAATAGGCACGGGCAAGAAATAATCTTCTATCTCCCTTAAAGTCGACCTTAGTGACACTGTAGTGACCTGTAAAGCCTGTGATACTAGGAACTACAAACTCCAAACTCTCCACCATCCAACGCAACCCAAGAACGCAAGGATAAACGCATTCATCGTAACTTACTGCTATGACTCCGTCCCGTACGACCAGCACTGACCTGCCCTCCAGGTAATGGAAAGCCGAGAGTTTGTAAGAAAGGCTCATCTTTTCTCCCAGCGGGCGCACGGGTCACCGTCCCCCACAGAGCGACCTTCGACTCACGCCGAGAGCCAAAGCCAAAGCGAGCCTTTCTTCAAGCTAGAATTTTCACTTCACTTCAGTCCTCTTTTACCACCGTCGGAGCCTCCCATCGTTCCAGGTTGCCCAACTAATGGTCTGCCCGGTAATGGTAACTCGAGTGTGTCGACCCCTAGCCAGCGCAGGCGGAGGACGATACTTTTCAACGCTGGATTATCTACAATTACGTTTCATTTAGCTCCGGATCTTGGTACTTCTGGGTAGATAAAACCGGAGCTACTGCAGCCACGGAAATGCATTGCTGAGGATTGACTTTTTTGCCGCACTCCCCTTGATACTCCGCTCGCACGACTGCCTTTGTAAGTGTGTTTAATGGAAGTGACTTGTTTGTTTACACTAGACTGGATCATGACACTTCCAAAGTTGGTCGTTTTGTGTTCAAGTTTAGCTGCCGGTAAAGTCGTTTTTAGAGAAATGTGCGTCTGCGGCAACAAAAAGGCGCCTAGAATGCTCGGACAAATTTATCATTCCAGTCCGGATTGAAATGGTTTCTGTGGAAGACGGTACAAACTCGACTCTACAACGGTTAAAAGAAATTTGAAAAAAAAACAGAGAATGTCAGCGTAATAGCGCGTACAGCAGTTCCACTTTTCACTCGAACAAACTTCACGGCGTGCACTGCTCCGTTAAACTACTTCCGGAATCTTGCCCCATTTAATCTCTTTTCCATAAAGAAGGATCAGACGCGTGGCACAAAGTACGGCATAAGAGGCGATATCTAATAGTCAAGACGTCAGTCGTTATTAAAGTTGACACCGTTGGCAGTTCCAGTCCGAGAGGCAAGCCCTAAAGCTAGGTCGGTCCACCACGGGAGATGCAAAATGCGGGTAGGAAATAATTTAAATTATATTAACCTCTGCAGCGAGTGGCTCAGGCGAGAGGGAAGGGAGTGAAGTTGGTCGGTCGGTCGTTGGTCGTGTAGATTGCAGGTGTCGGTTCGTGAGATGGTACCACACTGTTAATGAGTTTGGCTGTGCACCGGCTGTTGCGCACGATTATGTGCTTTAAAACAAAACCCCAAACGAGACGGTATGACAACCCGAAAAAGTGTTCTTGTGCGTTTGCTTTCCGTACCTAACGGAATGGCTTTGTTATGCTGAGTAGTATAACTTTAGGCGCTTTCTGTTTTGTCTGAAGTTGATTTTAGGGAAGACAAATACGCCAACAGGTATACAATATGTCTTTCAAAAGGCTTGTTTCAGAGGAGATGGCTTTGGTGTTATGCTTCAACGAGCTTTTTAATAAAGTTATAACTAATGCATTATTTTAAAGGGAAAAATAATATCCCATTACCTTCCTTTCTGTGGAACCGTGAACTGAGCATATCAAAGCATTTGTAGTACCTTCACTCAGCACAACGACATACCCATTTAATCACCCGTTACTGAGCAAAACCTTTCACAACCCATACCCAACCGATTTCGTCGGAAAAAGGAACAAAAGCCTAGTGCAATCGTGTTTTGCCATGCGAGCGTAATGATGATCAAAGCGTATGCAGAAACTACGGATGAACAAGCTCATGGTTGTACCACTTACCGATGCATGTATGCCCGTTCAGTGTGTCGATTTGTAGCCCAGGTTCGCAGTCACAGTCGTACGATCCGGGCTTGTTGATGCACGTCTGCTCACAGCCGCCATTATTATCCGCACACTCGTCAACATCTGAAAGTAGCAAAATCAAAGGAGGTTTGTTTAAAAAAAAAAAACGCTTCACAAAAAACTCAACCATGCTTTATTGAGTTTTACCATCTACAGGAATCGTTACATCATTCAACCCATTAAAACGCTGAAACAAGAAAACCGTAAAGTGCCTTTTGACACACTTTAGGTCTCGAAGTAGAGTCCCATGGAAATGGATTCCCGGAACGAGGGCACAACACAAATTTCAAATCAGGAAGTTAACCGTCCGTTAAAAAAGGTTCCATGCAAAAACAAAAAATAAACTAGAATTTTCAAATCGCTCCTGCTATCGATGTCTGAGCGAGCGAGTGGGAGGGTCAAGTGGCAAAATTGAATCAATAAATATGCTCAATTTGCTTCCTGTTTTTTTTGTGTGTGTTTTTATTCGCTCCTCCTATACAAACAAACCATACTTCACCGACAGCACCGAAACAGAAAGCCTGGTTCGTTTCCAGTACAGTTGCTTTTATGTTTTGCCTTTTTTCCTGCACGGCCCACTCCACGCTCACTACTGAACGGTAGACCGTATTTAATGACCCACCTTCCAGAAGATTAATTTTTCGCCCAACCAAACCGGCGGGAAGCTCGATGTGAACCCATAAAAAAAAAAACTCAGAACGGAGGTTGGCAAAATCGTTGTCCACCGGCGAACCGACTAAGCAGCGCTTCGTGTCGAGCGGCTCGGGTTGCGGAGACATTTTCTGTAATGTTTACCGATCAGTTTGAAAGTCGACCAACGCCGCCAGTGGCACAACCACCACCGCCGTAGGTGGTAGCTAATTGATGACACATCGTTTATGCAAATCCGACCGTTATTATCTGTCATTAAACATTTTGTTAATTCGTTTCGAACCCGGGCGGTGACGCTCATCGGAAATGATCGAAAATTAAGTGTTGAAAATCGTGCTACGACGCTGCGAAAGGAAGGTTGGGTGGGGAGCGGCAGGAAAGAACGACGGAAGGGAAGAATGGGACGGCCCAAAACAAACGAGGATTAAATCATAACATGTTTCGTGATGGGGTAGCCAGTAAATTGGGCGTTGATTTGATAGGGAGCAACGAGAACTTTGGCGTCCGGCGCAACGGTTGTTGGGATTGGCTTACTACGCGTGACAGGTGTGACGCCATGTTAAACGCAACTGTCAGGCGAAACACTAAGCGAGCGAGCGAGCGAGACTGTTTGTGTGTGTGTGCAAGCGCGCGTGCTGACAATTAATCAACGCGTTGCTTTCGCCGCACAGTGACACACGGGCACAGTGACAGCTAAACAAACGACTAAGTAACCCTGGCTGACGTTTCTAGCTCACAAATATGATACGCGTCGGCGGTCTAATCCTGCAATTATTGAGGTGCTGGTGCGCTTGGGCAATGGTGATGGTGGGCGCTGATGTTTGGGAGTTTCAACCGTAAAACGGTTACAGGTGGAACCGGTGTGAAGGAGAGTTTGAAATGTAGAAATAGATGGATTAACTCTATTCGTCACGATAAAAACACTTGAGTACGGGGGAGTAGGACGCATTAATGCAGTTCAGACGTTCACGCTCTGTTTAGACAAGTTTTGAGAACTTCAATTTTGTTCAGCATCATAAGAGCACAAAGTTCGGTGAAGCAGCAAACATCCTGTTATTATATATTAATTCGTATCATTTTGAACATATCTTTTTCATGTTATAAAATATTTAATTTGTATTTATTGATGCTAAAGGTATAATATGAGGTTCTACACTCTAATAGAATATGAGGTTCTACACTCTTAATTATTTATAGATAATCTAAAACCTCAATCAGTGCTTCTGGGGAGTTCGTTGTGTTAACTTTAACAATGCTAACTAACTAATAACAATGAATATGTTTTATGAAAAATATAAATACAGTTTAATTTGGTTTGGGTTTGGCACACAACACATCCAATAACAAAAAAGTAAACATAAAAAAAATGTTGTTGTATACGCATTACCTGACGGTAGCTTTAGCATGAAATGATAGAAATTCTATTTTATTTTAATTTAAATCAATTGTATACTTTCCACTGCATTAAAATTTATCTTTACTACACAATATCAATGAAACAAACAGATTCAATAATAATAAATAGCAATAACGTTTAACAACAACAACATCGCACCGCCAACGCTTTGAGCCAGCACCTCAAACCTTAAATTAAATTATCCCCTCCCATCAAGCTCCAATCTGTGAGCAATTACGAAAAAGTCAATCATCTGACAGCAGCCACTTGATCAGTGTTGGGCCCACTCAATACGGATCTCGAAGAAAGTTTTGGGTCCGAACATCATGTAAATGTTTCCCAACATATTTTATTCCCTTCCAACAACCTGACCGTTTCTTCCACCACACGGCACAAGCACATGTGTTCACTTCAGAGGAAAAAAAACACCCCCCTGGCTCAGAGACCACAGACCTGTCAGCATCGCATCGGACATCCGAGAACTGGGCGGCAGTGCGAAGAAAACAAGCAAACGTACCACCGTTCTCTGACGCCTCCGTTCAAAATCTCATTTCATCGTCCATTTCCATCACCCCTTTAGAAGGCCTAAAGCTGGGCCACACAAAAAAACACCCCAATTCTTCTTCTCGCACCAACAACCAGACCAGACCACGCCAGTGTGCGCTATTAACATCCCAACCTACAACCGTAATTTGTCACCGGGAATTAACTTCTCCTGATTGGACGTCTCGGGTATCGGGACCGGCGAGCAGTTGAGCTAAGCCTGCTGACAACCAACACTTTCCACTTGTGTCGTGATCAGCTCTGGTTTGGTTGGTTGGTTAGTTGGAGTTAGATGTTGCATCTCTGCGTCTGCATCTAGGCTGCAACTCGCCCTTGCCGGACCACCGATGCCGATAATAGTTTCCAATCCCAACCTTTCTTTGCTTACAAAAGCGTGAAAAGGTCGAACAACACAACGTGCGCGCCGTGATCTTTAATCTAAATTTAGCCAATTGAGTTGTAGCACCAATGCATTTGTTCGATCAGTTCTCTCAAAACAGCAGCCGAATCCAGCAGAAAAGCAAATACCCCAATACGATCGATACATCTGTTGGGCAAACAAATTACTCACCGTGACAAGTTCTTCCATCACGCGCATCCAGCAGGAATCCACGGTAGCAGCTACACTCTACCAACGGTTCCACCTCGTTGCCGTGATAAATCATTCGACATTCGTGATCGCAACCGCCACGATCGGGACCACAGTCGGCCACATACGTCTGCGGAGTCGTTGGAACCACAGTAGACTCTGTGGTGGTCGTGGTCGTCGTCGCCGTTGAAGACGGATGCTCTAAGGGTTTCCTCTGTTCGATTTCTTCGTTGTCACTTTCGTTTACTTTGTGAGTTTCCCGGTTATCGTGCTCATTTTCCTCATCATCGTCACCTTCTTCGTCATCCTCGGGTTCATCCTCCTCATGCTCCTCAGCTTCAGACGAGTCTGTTGCCGGTCGATGATGATGAGTATCATGTTCTGCTTCAAGAACAGCTAAATTGTCCGGAACGTTCTCTTCCGTTGTTGTCGTGTGTGGCACCTCGGAAGTAGTGGTCGATTGTTCTGTTGTTGATGTAGTTGTAGTGGTGGTTGTTGTTGTTGGTTCGGTTGTTGACGTTGTTGTTGGCTCCGTAGTAGAAGTGGTAGTTGTAGTTGCCGGTGTGGTTGTCGTTGTAGTTGTAACTCGCTCGTGAACTTGATCATCACGCTCGGATGGTTGTTCAGAGCCTTCCTCTCCTTCTTCCTCGTAATCTGCAAAACAAAAAATCAATGTAATGAAAGAACCACATTAAAATCAAAAATAATTCTATGCTTAATAAATTGTAAATTATTTGTTTTTCATCTTAACATTCACTGTAATATGTCACATTAAAAAGCCTAAAATTATACAATCCTCGTCACAATATTAACTTGTCAAGACATTACATAGTATTCGTTTCGTTTCAAACGCTCCATATGTTACAATCATGTGCCCCATTTTCTCAGCCCAGACAATTACATCCATCATGTAAAACAATATCCCCGTGATGGGCACAAATGTGCTCGGGACACTTTTCATTTCACCAAACAACCATCCGTGCTGGTTTTAGCCGGCTGTAACTATGTGTTGGCGGTATGCCTTTTCCCGGAAGCAGGCAATATCCATCCAGCGGTAACTTACCATCCAATAAACAACTAGAAAACAGCTGTTTCATCCAACATACCAGCAAAACATAACATTCCACCTTCAGACAATGCAGGCAGCAAAATGCGAACACGCTGCTATGCTGTGAAACATTTTCAAATGGATCTGGAGCACAAGATTGAGCGTCCCTATCTCCTCACTGTTAGCTGCACTATGTACGAGCTCGGTTGGTGCTTTCGGTTGAACAGCAACACAAAAAAAAGGAATGGGAAACACAGAAAATCAGCACCCCTTTCTGTAACCGGCGAAAGAGTAATGCCAAACGCACAAGAGCACAAGAGGAGATGAAAACGAATTCCAATCCGACTGGAATAACAGATCATCCTGCGTCTTTCACACGCGAGCGGAACCAACTCCACGCGGAACAGGGGGCACCTTTTGCGATGAATTCATTCACGCTCCATTCGTTCGTTACTCTTATCTCGGGAGAAAGGGCTACCTCCACAGGGCCAACCTGTGCGCTCGTGCCCGTGCAGAAGACGGTGGCTTCCACCGAGCACGTGCATAATACGTGGGCGTGCGGTGGGTGCTGTGGGATAAGGTCGAATTTATGCCACTAATATCTTGGTAGCATCACCGCGCGACATAAATTACACACGTTTTACCTGTCACATTGCCATCGCGTTGGCAACGGGAGCGTGCACCAACGGCAGCAGCCCTGCCGCTCGAAAGTCAACGATGGAGAATAAACAGACACAAATACCGACGACCAACAGAAATCAACTAAGGTGTCGCAGCGCATTTTTGGGCTGCACATGATGTAACGTTTGCTACCAGCACGAAATTGGAACGGGTGCGACATTTTGAGGACAATTCTGAAGGTGTTATTATCCATTTTTTAGGTAAATATCACAAAATTCGGCACTCACTGCTATAGTCAGCTCAAACCAAATTCCTAACCTCACTGCTAGAGTCAATAATTTATTTAAACTAGTTCATAGTGCGCAGTTCAGTTCGTTCGCAGCCATTGAAACTAATCTTCAAACACTGAAAAGCCAACAGTAAAGTGATATTGATCGGCCCCGATACCTTTCCACTCACAAATGGTGGTACTTAAGAGATAATATTGATCTGCGTTTCCAAACTCAAATCGAATCGAACGAAATTGCCAAAAGCATTGCAGGATGAGAAACTCAGGTGCCGGAACGGTCAAAGTACGGAGCAATTCAATGAAAATCGTGACTGACGGTCTCGTGCCTTTTCGACGGTTTCTTACCTTGCTCATGCTTTCGCCATTGATAGAAAGGTCAGAATGATCGGTCTTCATCATTTTTATGCGGCAGATGGAATAAAAAAACCGCTGCACAAACAGAAACCCCGACTAACTGTTGATCGTTATCAGCTGATCAGGTTTAAAATGCTTCAAATGATGTCTATGAAATGATTCAGTTGAATGGAACGACCGAAAGGCAAGCTGGAAAGTGTAGCACTTCTACTGAATTCCTTCTGTACATTTTTTTATGATTTCTTTGATTAAGGTGAGATTTAGAGCAAACAATGTTAAGATTTAAAAGCTTAAAGCAGGTTTAAAACAAATTCCAGCTCGTGTATTATTCTTGCAAAAATTAAGAACAGTAAGACGAGAAAAGATATGTTTTTTTTTTGTAAAAGATGTATTTATATTTGAATTTCAAAGAAAATTAATTTTTTTTATTTATCATATTGCTTGTTTAAAATAAATATATTTATTGACACTACCCGTACTAGTCCGATATTTGAAACCAAATATCAATTTTGACAAACATTCAAAGAGAAATTAACTCTAAAATGTTCAGCCTTCTATCCGTTCCAGTTTCCAAGAATAGAGAAAAAAACAAAACAATTATAGTGAGTCACTGAATAATCGCGCAGTTAGATGTGATTAGTACGATAATTATATTTCATAACAGTTATTCAGTGATTTTTTTAACAGCCTTGGGGATTTACTTTTATATTGAACTGTTTTATTATAAGTTATTTTATGAGTTGTTGAAGAAAAAAAATCCTTCAAGGTCGTGACAACTACATTTAAACTTTGTGAGTGGTTCTATTCGTTCAGGCCATTGTAAGTAAACCTTCAAATGTTTCTTCCTAAGTGATGGCGTTATATATCATTTCCTTCTATGTACAGATCAAAAGACAATAAAGAAATCATCCTCATTGGTGTGATTAAATTGCAATAAAACCAATAAACAATAATAAGGATGGATTTTATGGCGCATTTATTGCTTTTTCTTATGATAAAATGGTTTGAATCGATCAAGATAATCGAAAGAAAAGCCATGTCATACAGCTGTAACATCTTGCAGCTGTTACATCCTATAATTAAGCTAGAAGGCAGACAACAATCTGTAAAGATGCAATTTTTGTTACCAAAGGTAAAATAACAAATAGAAAATTAAAATGCCTTTTTGGTTTGTTCATTAAACTAGACTTTTAATCTCTATAGGAAACCAGTTAAAGGCAAAGACTTTAGCATGCTTTGTGTTTTAGCACAAAAAAACTTATATACAAAGAAATTTAAGATTCGCCCTATAAGAAATGAAATAATCACCTTTTTTCAGACAGTGGATATATTTAGGCGAGATTTTCCATACAAGGAGTTGGAAAAGTTGTGAAGCTTAAACAAATGCACGAATTTTCTTGGAACAAGGATGATGGAGAGTGCAAATATTTACAAACAACATCCTTTTCCATATCTAACAATGTATGTTCAATCTTAAGTTGCAAGCATCACACAGCATAAAATGTAAAACAAAGCAGCAACGCTTAGGTGTGATGCGTTCCGCTCGCATGGGAAAACGGCCACCTGCTTCGAAACGATCTCCATCTCCATCCCCACTTACCTTCCTCTTCCTCTCCCTCTTCCTCTTCTTCCTCGTCTTCCCCTTCCTCGTCATCCTCGGAGCCGGTGCGGGTGGAGATGCATTCCGGTCGCTTGCCGATCCACTTCTTCCCACTGCAGTACAGCCGATCATGCTCCGGTGGCTGCAGCTCGTAATAATCGTCACACTCGTAATATGCAACCAGGAAGATGTTACCCGCTTTCTTCCGTCTGCGGGCGGCGTGTCGGGAAATCGATGGGGGGAGGGGGGGGGTGGAGAGAGCAAAAAGAAAACACAATCAGCATGCTATACCTCACCGAGTGCGATCTGTCATCGAGCTTTCCCAACCTTGGGCCCGATTTGCGATGGAAATAAATAGATCCCGGACACAAGTGTGCCTGGGGGGTCCGTTTGTGGCCACAGTTCTCACCTGTTATATTTCACCACGTAGCCGTTGTCGATCTCGGGCGCCCTCAAGAGCCCCTGGGCCATACAGGACAGGTCTAGCCGAGCCGCCAGTTCCGGATCAAGGTCAGTTTCCTCCTGTATGTTTTGTGCGCGCTGACCGGGCTTCCGCTTACCGTTTCCGGCCTGGTTGGCTGCCGCTCCATTCGGGTCGTGTGATTCGTCTGCAAACGGAGCAGGTAAACGAGAAGAGCATTAGCTGAGTAGACAATAGGCTGGGGCGACTGGGAATGTTCAAAGCAAAACCAACATTGGAATATAATTTTATGCTGCAAGCTTACACTACAGTCGGTCTGTGTCCGGTTTGAACGTGGTACAGGATGGGTCAGGGAACAAAAGTGTTGCCAACCTGTGCAATCTTTTCAGGCAGAGCGATAGACAGGGAAGGAGGAAAGAAGAGCTCGTGCTCAACCATTGAACAGTACGGGTACATACTTTTGGTCACGGATATCCGAGACCACTGCAACGAGGGCCACAGATGGGCTAAAGATTAATGTATTCATTGTTTTCGCTCCGAAAGTGCATACTTGCCTACGTGCGATACACCGCCACGCCCTCGGAACCACAACATTGTTCCACCGAAGTTCCCTTCTCCATCCCAAAAAAATGGGGGAAAAAGTTTACAGATGTGACAGTAAAGAACACGGCATGACAAGCGTTTTGTTTTCCCCGTTCAAAAAGGTTTGCACTACACACATTGAACTACTTCGCAGACCCCCTGCCTCGCAGCAACCAAAAACAATGTCGCGTTGCCCAAGTGGCGTTCCGTGTCCGTTAGCGGGGACAGGATAAAGTTGAACGGTAAACAATATTCAGAGCGTATGATAAACTGTGCCATTCATCTTTTCCATGCTGCCACCCCGCGATCGACCAACCATGCGAACTGACTACCCATGTTCGGTGAATGTTCTGCCCGGTGCATGGAATGTGCGACTGTGTAATTGGGATTAGAGCTGCCGGGTTTTCCATAAACCGGGAAAAAAGGTTCGCCCCAACGCCCGTGTCATGGTTGGGAAGTTAAAAAATTGAGCTTCGCATCTGTAATGAAATGTTTCATTTCAGAAGCCGAACTAGTTTAGCACGTGTTTTAGCATAGTGTTTTGCTATTCGTTGTTTGCCAGTAGCATAATAGTGGAGAATGCTTTAGAAACAATCCGTGGTTTTTGCAGCGAAAGCAAAACAAGCTTTTATGTTACGCATACTCTTGATGTTTCTGTTGGCGATTGTTTGAATTCATTTCAGAATATCTGCCAGCCGCTTGTTCATCAACTTGAACAAGGTATTGTTATCATTTTCCATGAATGAAATGTAATCGAATGCACAACAAAACAGATTTTAACTTTGCACAGGCAATGCATATAAAACTCAATGTAGCAATCTTCAAACGCAATGAGCATGTGGAAACAAAGAGTTCAATAATACATTGTTTCACGAAACAAGGACTAGGGTAAATGTACCAATAGTGATGCAATTTGTAGTGGTACAAATGTGTTTTAATGGATTTAAAGTGAAGGTAAATTCATGCATATTTTAACACATAGCAATTGGAATTTGTTTTATCTTCGCAATCACTACCATTTTTACCATAAAATACCACAAATTTACGACAAAAACCATTTTTTGTAACGACTTTGTTGTACCTATAACGGTGGTATGGTTCCTATAGTCGTTGTATTGTGTTCCTACAGTCCACAGTGGGCAACGGCCATACAAACGCCGGGATAAAAATCAATTCCTCGTGCTATTGCAGTTTTTCTTCATTCAATACCATTGCTCTTACTATACAGGGCAGTCCTATACTAAAATTGTCAAGACAGCAAAAAAACCTTAATAACTATCGCTCACAACATTGCATTATTGTGTAGTACTTAACAGCATCAACAATTATTGTTACGAATTTAAACAAAGGCGGAGTACGTTCCTTACTAAAAACGATTGTTTTAGTATTACTAAAAAAGCCGAGATTTTCATGGATAGTTTTGAAAAGAGCTGATTCCTATCTTATGACCTTTCCCATTAAACTGTTTTTTTTTTTCGTTCAGCTTTGTTCATTATGCCTGTTTGTTTCAAATGCCCGTTTATGACAGGTAGTTCGATACTCGTGATGTATGGCTCATACAACAACACGTCAAAATCGCTCGTGCTATTTTCAAGAAAAAGTTCAATAACTTTCGGGGTCGCAGATGATCGCAGCTAATTTTAACGTCAAAATGTAGCAAAAATGTTGATCTTTCCTATGGTATACGACTCACGAGTGAAATCGAGTCGAATCATAAAAAATTTACTCTCCAAAATGAAAATATCCAAAAATTCGGCAGTGATGTTTGGTTTTAAATCATTTATGAACTTTAAAAACAAGTTTTTGCAAAATATTCAGATATAACATCAAAGTATGACAAAAACCCTTTCCAACGACACATTAATTATCAAAATCTAACCATCATATACTAAAATATGATGATTAATGTTCGGTCGAAAAATAGCTCAAATTTGGGACAAAAAACACAAAGTTTACACTTTGATAGCCTACATCTCAGTAAGTTTAAGATACAGGGTTTCACACTTTATCTCAAGACCGCGGGACCCCTTCCCAAATCTGTCTTAGCCAAAGCCAAGACTGCGGTA
>KB666509.1:4292123-4317209 GCA_000349065.1 Anopheles quadriannulatus | reverse complement strand
TATCTATTTTAATAAAGTGATGATGGTGTTAACCTGCGATGAAGTTGGTTTTTCGATTTTTATACAGGCGTTTGCCCAATGTGTAGTGGTGGTAAACAAAGATGCCTCAAAAACAATGTAAATTAATTTGAAGCTGGTTTTCGTGTGAATAGCAAGGATAACTACCATTAGATTGATTTTTTTTTCGAAATTTGATCGTAAAATATTTATAAATTTGAGAGACACACCCGGAAGAGAGAGCTTGATTTGAGGTCGATTTTTTACTCAGCCAGATAATCTCAGCGAATTTTGGCCTTTGTTTGATAAATTACTTACAGAAAACTCATTTCTATTGCTAGTTTTAATGAAAACAGTACGACATGTCAAATATTTCCTTAAAAAAAAACTGAAATTAACTGTTTTTATTGATTTCATAACTATAACCACTATATGAACATGCCTGTTTTGTGTACCTATAAAGGCACTACGGTAAAAAAACACTTAAAAGTACGTAAATATAGTCAAAAGGCAATAAATTTTAATAGAACAATATAATTTGAAAACAATTATGTTAAAAACTAAAAATTTCGTTGTTTTGTGGTCATTTAAAACGTTAGCAAAGATATGAGTTTCGTTATGAAACCTAAAGGATATTTGAAAAATGTTGACACATCTTACAAAATAATGGATTTTTAGGTCATTAAGTAACGAAATAGCACCATTCAACTTTTATACCCTTTGTTAAAGGCCAGAGAATATTTCAGACCGACAGGAATAACTTAATTACTTTTAATTTATCGTACGCAACGCATTGTAGAGCAATACCACCACTGTTGGTACTACCACCATTATATGTACGTTTGCTTTCATATCGATATCGATTTCTGTTTCATATTATATAAATAAACCAATAATTGCACTGCTGGCTGGACAAATTTCAATGCTTAAATATTGCTTCCTTTTCCATATTTTACTTCCAAAAATAAATCTTTACGCATGCAGATTTAATGAAACAAAATAAATCGATGACGCTTCCGTGTGATAAGATCGTGGGTTTAATCTGATCGGAGGTTATCCGGGGGAAAAAACAGCAAACACTACACCGACCGAAGGAAATCAAAATGATAGCTGTGTACAAACACAGACTCTCCCTCACACACTCAGAAACACACGTGGAAGCGAAATAACCACTGGCGCGATATTACTGGAACACAACCCATTAGTGTGTGGTAAAATTTATTGCCCCGGATGAACACGTTTTATTGTATCATTAATCTCCTTCGCGAAAATCCCGCACCCGATTGCTACATTCAGAGCGAGTGTTGTAATCTCTTTTTCTTGCCTGGCACTGCAGTACGATTCTGCTCTGTGTGGATAGTTTTTTTTTTCTTCTCGGTATTTTCTGTAGTTGTGGAAGATAAAGAGGAATCATAACGAACGGAAGCGTTGGTTTTTCGTCTACTTCATGAGTCGTTCTGTTTTGCTTTTTTGCAATCATCTGTTGCATATCCCGCCTTGACGTACCAGAGCAGCCTCTTTTGCGTCTTTAGTATTGACAAGCTAAAGCGCTGTCTGAATTTAAGCATTTTAGTGAGTTATAGTATAGGATTATTGAGTTCTTGGAGTTTGCATGAGCGTGCATTACAATTTATTTTATTTTCTTATATAACAATTACTTGTTAAATGATAGATTCCACCAATGCACTCAAAAACGGAAACGTAAGATTATAATACCATTAAATCGATCGTAAAAGATCCATTTGTCAAGATGTAGAATGGAGCATTTTTTCCGATTGAAAACACACTTCCGGTACTTTTCTTGTGCTTCACTACTCACTCACGCAGCAAAGCGCGTTCCCAATAGTCTTCTAAAGACTCTTGGATTACTATACAGCACCGGAAACCATCTGCCAGATCCAAAAGCACCTCCTGCACCTTACCAACAAAAAAAAAACGAAGAAAAAAAAACCGGAAACAACCCAGAAAACACAGCTCCAGCAGCCAAAATACGAATATCGCCCCAGCGTCGAGTGGCGAAATAATTCATCAAATTGAAATCCTTCCACGTCAAACCGGATGCGCCAGTCAGCCAGCCAACCACCGACTTCGCCGGGCTAAGCGATATTAAGCGTCTTGGACGGGGCACTCCCAAATCGGAAAGACTCTCCGATATTGACTAGCAGCACAGGCACAAAAAAAACACCCCACCCACACAAGACTAAAAATGAAGCGAAAGACGAAACTCGCCCCGCTCAAGTGGCAGCCTCATGAATCGGAAGGAAAAACTTTCATCCAATTCAAACCCTCTCGAGATGCTTTCAGGTCCGATTGAACGGGGCGCAATGTGAGAGGCTTGGGAAAACTTTTTCACAACGCACAACCCTCCCCCCGCCCTCTAGGTATTCCAGAGAGAGATAGAGAGACAGAGATGGAAGGTGTGTATGCGTGTAGCAATGTAGCAGCAGCAGCAAAAACAAGCAACAGGAAGCCAAAGCAAGGAGTGAGAAAACTTCAGCACCCATAAAAACACCCACAGCCACACACAGCGCCAATGAGGGGCTGCCACACTAATGGAAAGGGCTTACCGATCGGTTCCGGAAGCTCATCCTTGAAGCTTCCCGGGTTTCTCTTGCTTTGCCGAAAGCGTATTATCCTCGGTGGACAGTTGTTTGATATTTTGTTTGATTCTTTCCTCTCTTTTTTTTTGTTCAGTGTTGTTTTCCATGCAGATGTATTCCAAGGGCTTCCCAACTGTGGGAAAGCGGTACCCTGCTCCCGCACAAGGAGTCGCTGTTATTGAGATTAATATTTTTAGCACCGATCCGAATGGGGACACCACCGATAAGCCGAGCGTTGAAAGCATTCGTGTGAAAGTTTTTACGAGTTTGAGCGCACTTTTTTTTACGACGCATCCTTTTTTCCAGAAATAAAGGATGGTTGGGGAGGATCGGTACTCTTAATGCTCTTAATGTGCTATTAATAAGCGGATGAAGAACATTTTAATGCACTGTGGAAGGGAGCTCATTGCTGCTAAACTGGGTGGTAAATATTTTCCTTTCGACAGAAGTTTTAATGATTCGATGCTTTTAGAGCTTTGCCCAAAGATCCAAATTCGTAGAAATGCTCAATTTGTTAAATGAATTGCATATATTTAGGCGTTTAACTTAGACAACTTTAGAAATCGAACGTATTGATGTGACTAGGTAAGCAATCGAATCGAATCGAATTGACCAACACAAATGCAAATATATCACGAGGAATGTGTGAGTCACAGCTGCAGACTTCCTCTGCATTACCTCCAAAGACAAAAGCATTCACAGCCGGTCTTTATCAACCCGTTGCGAACGGGTGCTAATGCAAACGTTAAGCCTACTCTAGTCTAGCCAGAGCTCAAGGTTATGGCCTCAGTTCGCACCTAACAACACCATCACAATCTGCTGATGCAAATCTGATTTGATCCATTGCATTATACCGACTGATTAGGTGTTCGTGCTCTCAAGTGTAAAGCCTTTAGCTCGATATTATCAGCACTGCTTGTTCGGAAAATAGTTCCTCGAAACCTCCCACACAACGCTCACGCACTAGTGGGGCGCACCAGAGCACTGTTGTACATCCAAAGCGGAGAAGAATCGGTCTCACCGAGCCTCACCGGCATCAACGAATCTAATTAACACAAACACTGGATCCGAAACTCTCCTGTGATTAAACGCCTGAAATTGGATTAACACCGATCCGCATCCACACACACGCACATGTTACGCCTTTGCCGGCTCATAAGACGGCAGCAGCTATTCCGGCCTCCCCAAGGGAGTTCGCACCACGTGATGACGATGCTTTTCCGATGCTACAACCTTTCCGTGCAGTTGTGCTTTCCATCAAAACCATGTTCTCGGCTACCGGCTACACCAGCGCCCCGGAAACTTGTTCCGAAACAAACAGCCAACCCACCCGTGTTCGGGGGAGTCAGCACACACACGCACAAACTTCACCCGACGAGAACTATTGTACCGTGAACTGTGGGTGGGGCTGGGCACATTATTCGCGAGCTTTGCTGTCCACAAGACACCACATCAGAAGCGCACCAAGCGATGTGGAATGAATTCGAAAGTCAGGAAAACGGGCCCCGATGTATCGGTCCGCGGATGGAGCTTATTATCGGGGATATCGTTCTGGGATTGCCACCGTCGCCGAGCGCTGGGTAAGCGATTAGTAATCGAAAGGCAGAAAAACGGTACTGATACTGATCGCAAACCCCGTTTCACCGGCTTGAGCTACGCGTGCGGGCGGAGTTAGCTACCACCGGTAAACATTGTCGTGTCGTGTACGCCCCGTTGTGTGAGGTCGGGCATGTGCTGATGTGAGCGAATGCCGGCAGTAGCAGTACCACACTAGCAGAACAACAGAAGGTTCGTTCGGTTAGGATAGGTCCCAAAGCGAACCGGGCGAACCGTTACCATGCTGCTGGTGATTGGATTCTACCAGACGCTCAGACCTGCCGGGCCACATCATGCACCGCTCGATGAGACGTCTACGCCACTGGCGGGAAAGGTCTGAGGAAAATGACCAATTCCGAATTCTACCACCAAATGCCAACAGTGAGTATGCAGACTCACCCGGTAAGAAAGTGCCCTGGAGATGGATAGAAGTCAATTTGCAACCCGACTAAATGAAATACCGATTACACGCGTGAGGCTCGTTTTCGGCAACTGGTTGGCTCCGCATCCTCGCTTTCGCCAGCGTCTACCAAAGCCAACGTTTCAACACACATAATAGCAGAGCTACAGAGCTAGCAGAGCAGAGTCGCTAGGATATAGCGCAAGCAACGGATTCCGAGATGCTTATCGTTTTGGATCGTTGCTGGATGTTTATTCAGGAGCAACACGATAAAAGAAGCCCAGCTTTAGCCTTCAGCGCCAGCACCGGTATTACTGCTAAGAAGTCAAAGTATTGGCTGAATGCCGGAGTAGCTGCTTTGGCACGGAAAGCTACTCTTAGTGCTGTATGGTGCCTGTCCGTCTTTCCTTGCCGTGTCATGCTTTGGCATTGCGCTTTGATAACACAGTTGATGATTGCCAGCAACAGATTGATGTGTGTGTTTTCCCCCATAAAGCCTTTTGCTATGGTCATGCATGTGCTCGCCTCTATCCCGGAACAATATCAACGTTTGATCCGGTTTTTTTTTTTTCACTGTGGTTCGTTAAAGCAGTTTTAACATCATGAAAAGAGGGAGTTTCCTGCGAGGATTATTGCGCTGTTGTGCAATCGATTTCTCCACAGACTAGGAGCGTTTTGCAAAGGATTATTAGCGGTCCAGCAAATGTGTATTTGTATGTTTTGATTTATTTTATCCTACACATTTTGGCATAACATAAAACATCCGAAGTTGAGTGTTACATCAGCACCGTGAATCATACGGAATGGGAATAGATGTCACAACAAAAGTACACAGGAATAATCTTAAATTTATGGCACGATCCGAATGTGTTTCGGTTGGATTCAGCAACGTCGGTCACGTCAGGTGGGAGTTTTAGTAGATCTATTCAAAATTTGAGATCTAGAGGTTCGGGATGAGCTAAGCTAAGGAAATGATCATGATATAAATGAATAACAAGTTTGATTTCAGAATAATTAAACATTTCAGCGTTTAAGCGATAAGATAATTGCTAAAAATAACTTTGAAGAACTCGAGCAAAGGAAGTTTGGCATGTGTAAGTATAAAAATCAGAACAAAACAAGAATCTCTATCAAAGAAACCGCCAATGTGCTAAGCATTCAAATTGGAAAACAAATAACAGTGCTTGAAAAAAGAGATTGAATAAAAATCCTCAGGCAAAAAAGCTTTTGGAATCTTATTTATACGCGCAAAGCCATGAGAGTGACAAAATGCTGACAAATTTGTTATTCATCAAATAAGCTTTATTCATCAAATGGAGGATGAAATAAAGAAAAATCATTTAATGACGATAATTTCAAATTATTAAAAATTATTATGCATCTAAAACTTAAGCCTTTAGCTAATAAATATCTGCTCATAGTCATTTCTAGCATTGTAAAACCATCATTCATCTATCTTGCACAGCCTCAAACCTACCCAGTAGCGGGGGGTTTGAAAACAATTTAAACTGACAAAATGATTTATTGTGCAGCAGTTTGATGGCTAGAGGCAATAATTTATGGCCACAATATCGTCGATAAACTGCACCTGCAGATGAGCAGATTTCAAAACCATCAACAATGAACTCACCGATGTATTTAAACCATGCCCACATTCGCTTGTGTGTCTCTATCACCTCCCTTCCGTTCCGAATAAAATAGTTTTTTTACGTGCGACATAGCTTCATCGCCGAAGATTGCGTTCGATACCATTTACAGTAAAGCACACCTTCACTCAATTCAAGCAGCCTCTAGCACGAGTAAACCAACGTGGTGACAGTTGGACAGCATAAAACCCGAGCCTCAGTTGCGTGGTTTGGTCGCTATAGGGCCATAAATCAGCGCTCCAGTCACCGGCCAACCGCCGCCAGTGAGATCGTGCATCAAACCGGGCGGAGATGATATCAAAAGCATCCGAAGTTTGAAAAAAAACTGGAGGTCGGTAAATGGGCATGCAAATATCATACGACTATAACAGTTGGCAAAAAGTGTCCCCCTGTTGCAGAAAAAAGAAAGAAAAAACATTTCCATATTCCATTTTCGGGAAATGCTCCCGAAACCAAACTAAAACGCGTGTGACGGCTACAGCTAAATCAGGAATCGTACAAACGACCACAACGCTTCGGGGACGCCAGAGAAAATTGATTTACAATGCATCGTAAAAGTAGGAGGAAGAACGCGCACACACACACATACTGAAATTGTTTTCGGGCCCGCGCGCATCATCCAAATCCGATTTGGCATCCACACAAACTGCCCACAAACAGTCGGGGAAGGTGTTTTGTGGTTGTCAAACGCGTCGTTAATCGAAGTTTTGGGCCATCAAATGCATGCTACACGCGGTCTACACGGCACGGGTTGTGGACTCCAGCACCAAAGCCCATCTGTAGATCCGCCGCCCGCCCTCACCACAGCCCGCGACCTTTTGAAAATGCCGATGACGCTCGAAGTGATCGTAAAAAAAGCAACATGCCTGTTGTGTTTTCGGTCGGAACCACTTGCCCGGCACAGTAATGCTCCACATTTTATGTGGCAAAACGGGGATAGGGGGACCCCCAAAAACACTTCCAATCAGTTCCCCGGTTTTGGAAGAGCGGAACCAGTGCTTCCTCCCGGTGGGGTACCACACAGAGAACAAGTGCACGTGCGCGATAGCTTTATGGGACTGTGAGGCACACGACCAGACCGATTCTTGTTGTTTTTTTTTTATGGCAGCCATCGCAAGCCGTACGTCGGCCCAAACAGAGGCAGTGGCAATCAATTTCCACGCGACGGCAATAATCCGAACCGTGCGGCCGTGGTTTCTCCGCTTCCCAGTACCAGAGCGGGCACCAGAGCGGGCTCTAACCACAGCGGGCTGCCACACTAAACAACGGTTCCGGTACCCGCTGGGAATGGGATTTTAATCGGCTGCAACAAAAGCTAACTTTATCGCAGCTGACATCAACCGTCTCTGCTGCCGTCGGACCGGTTCCGACAGTCGGTCAAACAGTCGATGGAAACAAGCTGACGATTAATAGACGTGATTCATGAGGATCGAGGAAAAAAACAAACGCTGCGCTCGCGCTGCTGGACGTGCAATAAAAATGTGCAAAATATTGCACCTCCGTAAAGTGTGGAATCAGTTGGCGGAAACACATCACCAAGCGTACACTGTTTTCGTAGGATTATCAAAATGTTTCCCCTTTTTCGAACGGCAAGCCAAATACTAATCAAACAACAATACGCCCGGTAAGTGTCAGCGCCAGCACACAATCACATTGTCGATTGTCAAATGGCTCCTACTGCTTTTATCCTGCGATGAATCCACCGGACGATGCAAAGTTTTGGATCGATTTTTTTTGTTTTGGCAAATGATTTAGCGAGCTTAGCCAATTCTGGCATAGAAAGTCGGGGCGGAATAAAATATGGTGCCACTTACAATCTAACCGATTTCTACGCGGTGCTCGTATATTGTCGATCTTTACGAAGCTGTCGTCCGTTTTTAGCTCGAAGCCTTATTTTTGGGATACTTTCTAAAATGAAACCAAGTGGCTTGATGGTTTCGTGCTTTGTTTTTGCTTTGTTTGAAAGCAATGACTTATATTAGTAGCACTTATTTCTCTCTAATTTATATCGGTGCAGCAGCTAAGCCGTTGCAAATCATTCCTTTTTTGACAGATTACTCACTCGAAAAAAACGCGATCCTTTAACCAAACGTTCAATAAATTGCATTACACTTTAACGTTTTCAATTCGCTTCCGGCATTGTTGTCGTTTGCAGTGCTTGAAATAAAACGCTTAATTAACGAACCGCATCAGCATAACCGCAAAGACACAAAGATGTCACTTGGCTTCATTCCGCCGGCGTGATTAATGGTCGGCTGTCGATTGTCCTGTTAATTAATTCCACACAACCGCCAACGTCGGTGACGCGATTTGTGCGCTATAACTGACAGTTAATTACATTTAACTTTATTTCATCAATCACATTGTACGGGGTAGTGTTCAAGTGATGCATTGAAGCATTTTGTTTGAATAATCCTCTTGTCGTATACAAGCCAAATAAAAAAAAAACGCAACAATAAACCGTTTAAGGCCGACAGCAGATTTAAAGTATCAGCCCAACATCCGATAAACATTACAATATTTGATCTAGCACCTAGTTTGCAGGTGAATGGCTCCAAATTTAATCCCAAAATGTGTTGGATGACACAATCATTCTTCCTTCAACTGTCCCACCGCCTAGCAGTGTCCCACGAAACGCCTACCGTCCTATCACTATAACCCAAAAGAAAACACTCCTGTGCGCCCGTACACTAAAGGAGCTATTTGTGCGCCCGAAATACTGCCAAAACCCATACACACAAACACACATTCCGCTAACAATAACTTTCGTAACAAGCTCTTAAAATGTCATCTGCTATTGATAGGCAGATAGGCGACGCCGCACGATTACCAAATGTTGCTTTTATTTCCTCCGCACATGGTTTCCGACGGGGACGGGGACGGTTTGACGGGGATTTTGGTTGCCGAAATTTATTCACCTCTTTACACGGCAGTATCCCACACCGGGCAGCAGTTACACAGCAAATGGGAACGATAAAACGGAGCGAAAAAAAAACTAGAAGCACTGAGTGCGACTGCTGGCATGGCTTTTAAGTAGCTCACGCGCCACGGCCGGATGATGCCTAACATGCTCCGTAGTGTAAACAGATCACCCTTCCCGCACCGGGTAGCCTCAAAATCAATTTCGACCCAATCGATATCGACCCAACAACACTCGATCGGGTTGTTCAGGTGGTTGCTGTTGGCAGCCCACACATCCTTGTGAAATAGTCCCGGGCAAAACAACACCTCTCATCCTCTCGAAATGATGAATCGCTCACGGATAGATCACGGCCCGGTATCACAGGCCAAAAAATCGAGCCGACCAGCAAAAAAAAAACTGCCCCATACGGATACGGATTTGGAACAATATTTGCTTAAGCTCTCGGAGCTTGGCCGTATCGGCACGGTCGATTCCGGCCCGCGACACAAACTGCACATATTTATTAACACTTTGTCAATGGGACAGCTGGGACAGCGTGTTCGGCGCAGCGTATAAGGCGATCGTAACCTTACTTCCAACCGTTTCGGTGGAAGAAGGCACCAAAACAGATGAGAAGAAAATTAGACCCACACACACAATTGGGACGTGAGGGAATTGTGACCATTTTTTCCATTAGCATTAGCTATCGTTCCGTCGAAGATGTTACAAACGGGAAATGAGTTCTTTCACACCCAACAAATGATTGCATCGATCCAAACAAACTGAAAAAAAAGTCATAGAGGTGGACAACTAAATTGATTGTTGAATTGGTTTGCCAGGTCAAACGTTCCGCTGACTGGTGCAATAAATCGGATCAGATTTGTTGGAATGACAAATTAAGCCCCGTCTCTAAGACAGGCCAGTAGCATCGACCAAGAGTGCACCATACGAATGTGCTTTGCATAATTAATACCCGATTGTCGGTTAATAATATTGCCCCGGGGCAAGTACATAATCGATGATCGATGACTAACAACATTTCCAGAAGAAGCTGCTTTCGAGTGGTGCTGGCAACTACTCACCAGCACTAGCTTCCCATTTTACCTGTCTGCCCTCTGGCCACATGCTTGCGTTCGTCGTCATTAGCGTATGATGATTAATACCGATTGATGCGCTAACTAACCGGGTAAGGAGGTTTCCCACCCGCAGGAGGTTCATTATGGTTCGATAATCGCTATCAATTGGCAAAATAGTTGTGATGTTGAGCTCGCTAAACCTTTCGGAACCGCTCGCTAGCGATCGATTTCTAATCCTGTTGTGGCGGACCAGATGCAGTCCCAGACACACATTATTAGGCGAGCAAACAATCATGTCCCTTTCGCTGCTCCCTGGATACCACCGCCTCGACTCGGCGGTTATTTAGATCACCCGATGCATTTGAATAAAATGTCAATTTATATTAATTTTCACACCAGCGGCAAATAGTTCACATTCCCCGCACATTCCTCTTTCGCCCAGTGAGATAGGTGCATCCCTTGGCAAGAATGCATTTGATTGAATTTGAGCTTGAGCTGGCGAATATTGACTGAAGCTGAATCGGGAACATGGTTTTGTCATCGAGACGCAATGAGAGTTCGATCGATTGGCAAATTAATGTCAACTAGTGGGTATCGGTGTTACTGTCAAGTTATTTAGATGCTGACATGCTTCTAATGGCTGAGAATGTTTCTAAAAAAATATAAACATGATTAGTAGTATGAAAATATTTTAAGAGCTTACAACTTCACCATTCAAAATCAACAAATTCTAAAACTATGTAAATCTTGTTCATTTGATAGTCAAAATTGTTTGAAATAATTATTAGATTAGAACGTGTGCACCCAACAATTTTTATTATTTATTATTACAGTTATCTAGCAGGTGACCTACATAACAATTCACAGCTTATAATTAAATCTGAATAACCCCGGACCTAATCGAAATGTACATGATCAATAACAAAAAAATACAAACCGAGCAGTTCAGACAACCAAATAAATAGAAGGAAAAAATAGACAATGCGTCTGATAGTCAATAAGTGCTACGCAAGATTGATTGAAGATTACTTACACTAATGCTCAGATCGACAATGTTATTCAAAGAAGAGTAAGTATTAAACATAGAGTGTAATGGATCTTTGGAACTGAATTCGCTATTAAATAATGCTCTTGGTCTTCAGTTTCAACTAACAGCCGAAAAGTGAATATTTTCAAAAATAGACAGGCGTCAATTAAACCGCTAATAAGTTTATGTAAAAAGATACACTGAGCCTTCATTCGTCTGTGTTGTAGAGATTCCAGTCCAAAAAAAGCCACGATAACTCCTAACACCTAACACCTATCCTAACACGATAACTGGGATATGTAGCATTACGACACCAAGACATGCGGTACCAAAGGGCGCGTGTAAATGTAGCCAATTAGCCCGTATGCTATACCCACTGACGTTTGATACGATTATAAAAAGTATAGAATCTGATACAAATAAAAATATTGAAGTAAAAGATCAGATTATTTTACATACGCACGAATTCAATATGATAGGACTTCAAACTGAGTTTTGAATGTTGTTTAAAGTATGTGCTGCTTTTTCTAATATTCTGATGGATTTATGCACTGTAAATAGCTTAAAATTGGTGAATTTTGTAGCTATAGCCATCATAAAAACATGTTTGCTTTCTAAACGTGCAAATGTAATATGTTGAAACATACATACCAAACAAGGAGAAAATGTATTAAATCACCACACATTGTGTATAAACTTGTTTAATAGCTTAAAGATCAAGTACTGCCATACTTGCCCTAGATATGTGTACTAAGTAGATATCGAAAAAAACAAATCCCTAAGCTCAAAGATGTTCAGATCCATCAGACAGGAAAACTACGTTGCAACATATGCGAATGAATTCCGGAATATGATGATAAGACTACTCTCTGAGCTGTATTTCATGTCTAAAACTTGATATTTAAGAATGCTAAATATAAAACCCCATTATCGAAATAGGGATCTAAGAATACGTACACAAAATTATAATAAGCGTAGTATAAACGAGTAATAAGATATTCAAATTCTTCCATTTCCGGTATAATATACTTTAATCGTCCATGTAAACCAATCTTGGCTAGTAGCATTTCAAAACGGACCTCCAAATGCCATTTTAACATTTCGCAATCGGCACACACTATCGTCGTTTAGAATTCGACTGTGGGCGATTATTTCCGCCCAGTTCTTCTTTTTTTGCCAGCCCAAAACGCATTCCCCAAACACCATCGCAACCGACACGCTTCGGTAGTAAAGACGAGACGCACAAGAGATATTGGACCGGACTATCAGTGTCCAACGAAATGCCGCCCGGTCGGCACTCGCTGTGTCACATTTGACACTCCAAAATGGTGCCCGATTTAAGGCAAATCGTAAAATGGTTTTTTTTGTTGTTAGAATATTGCGCTTCCCTTGCTGTCATCACCTCGCAGCAGCCGGGCGCAAGCCGGTGCTGGAATGTCGCGGCGGGACTCCAGAGATAGATGGATCAAGAACGGCCGTGGAATTGGAATCGAAAGAATGCCGCTTGACGTATTAGGTTCGTCGTCCACGGTGGCCGCGTGTGATGAAATCTGTTTCATTCTCGGGCAGTGTGGCAGAATCTCAGCGAAGGCATCGCCAGAATCGCGTTTGGAGCGGCGTATCGGTTGCGCGAAGCTGTCAAATTTTACTGCCGCTCTGCCCCCGGGGTTGGTTGCTCCAACACACACCCCCAAAAGCCAAACCCCTGGAGAGTGATTCCGTAGTGCGGTGTGGTTGTAAAGTTTGACGTTCTTTGAATGCTTCCCGCTGGGAGGGGGCTCGAAGCGAAGTGCTGGAGTTGCTGAAGTCGCTTTTATTGAATCTAATCGGCGGAAATGTAGCTGAAAGCTGAAATTGGAATTTTCATTTGCCGGACATTAAAAAATAAGAAGTAAAAAAAGAGAGAGTATCAGCATGCCTGTGTGGATGCTATCAACTGTCACCCGATGTGAATGACGCCCAACACAACGCTTCGGTGGCAATTTCAACCTCCGTACTGGTGTGCAATATTAAGTACCTTTTGCTTTACGACAATCATAACCGTTTGGAGCAAAATTATGCACTCTATAATAAGGTTCCATTGTTATACGACAGCCCCATTGGACTTTACCTTAGGTCCCGCGAGACAGTGTGGCCTAAATGATGACCTCAAATCCTTTGCGACGTCGCATCTCAATAAGCTTTCACGACCGACGAAACTGATCAAGATCTAATGATAACAAACAAATTACCAATCGCATCACATTCCCGCTAACCACCGCAGCACTTCTTGCAAACCTTCTATTCCTAGCAGGTTTCACGCAATCCAGCCAATGTCTAGACACTGCTGAGACACGCACGCACACGGCACGAACTCAACAGAAACGGTTCACCCATGTTCCTAGCCAGCCACCTTATCGAGATCGATATACTCAATAGTTCGCTCGTGCAAACAAATTGCCCCCTATTTCCTCTTGCGCAACCTCCAAACGAACCCCCAACTTCCGACAATTCCCCAGCGATTTCGAATTTCCCATACACACACCACCAAAATGTCCAAAAACCGCAATAAACTGTGCCGGTACCCATAAATTACCCTCTCTCGCACCCGTACGACTCCCGCCATCGCACATAAACTAAGCATTATCGAAGGAACGTGTTCAGCGTGTCACCGAGGCAGAGGGCGAAACCGTGCTACTACCGTCTGGGCATTCGCTGTTGCACAGCTCTCAGGCTGTAAAACAGTAGGTGTTGGTTTCGGTGCTCGCACATTCGACATCTCGTCGCTTTTCGGGGTTTGGGTCTTTTCTAACCAAAGGGCATAGAAGAAGCGCACGCGTATGCTCCAAAACTGTCCAAGATATGAAGCGACAGACGCCCGGGAAGTTCGGTTCAATACGGCTGTGAGTCACATAAAGGGAAGGATGAACATCTTCCCAAACGCGCGCGCACAGCCTGCAATCTTGACGCGATACAGCGCCGCCTTAGTGAAAACTGATGGCGATGAAAATGGTGATGCTGATGATTATGATGATGAGGATGGGCACCCAGCCCAGCCGAACGGCTGAGGTAAATTAATTTTTGGTGTAGTTTTAATTGGTTAAGGTGTGTGTTTGTTCGCCTCCAAACTGGCCATGATTTGGAAAGGGAAGACAACGCCACCGCCAGACAACGCAGCATGTGGTCACAGTAAGCGGTACGCCGTAAGAGGTTTTTAATGGTCTAATACTCCTCCACCCAAAGCACACACACACACACGCGCGCTTAGACGCCTCTGCCTTTTCTGGAACACACGCACATCTGGCTGTTCTCTCTGGGTGTCCACAAAAACCGCAAAAATCACTGCATGCGTACATCACACTTTCGCTCGGCCGTCGGAAATAGAATCACCCAGAAGAAGGCGTTGCCAAGCGTCTGCCGCGTCTCACTTTTCGGTGTCACCCTGCTCCACTCCTCAGCTCTAGCTAGTCTTCCACATTCTGAACGCACATTCACGGACCACAGCCCACGGATTAACTGACCCAAGCATCACCACCATGGCATGTGGCGGTAGAATTCCATCACCGGAGCGATCGGGTATGCAAACGCCTTCCGTGCTCCGAGCAAACCACACACCAGGGCCACCGAGTTGACGGTGCCATTTGCATAACTTCGCTCCAGACTTTGCCGTCGACAGCTACTGCGTCACCCGGGCGGCTGCTCCCACACTCTCCCCACTTTATTAGATCCAGATCTGCTAGGCAGGATGTTAATAAATGTGAAAATTGAATTCGAAGATTATTAAATATACTGCGGCGATGGGGCGACATGGGAGACGACGGGTGCGGGACAGCATGATGTTGGAAGGTGTCGTAAAACTTCATCGACATCCTGTAGAAGGCAAGATGGACTTCCAAACGTGACTTGGACGAAAATTAGTAAATCCTTTCCATCCGGAGCTAGAACACTTAGATGACTTCATCCGACTGTTGAAACGGTTTTGTGGTTTTCTGTTTATCACAGAACGTTACAGGCGTTGTCAATGGCATTCCTATCGATGTTGTCCATCTTCTGGATGGGTTTTACGTCGTCCAATAAAACGGATACACATGTTAATACACGCGTGTCTTCAAAACATGCGGAATTAACACCTTCGGATCACCCCGATACAACGCAGCGGAGATGCGCAGCCGATTTCATAATGCACTTTGCTTTCATCGCTTTTCACCGAACCAATCTGATACCACACTTTAAGTCTTTCTTCAAGCATTGAAAGAGAAAGACTGTGTGTATGTGTAGGGGTGAGAAACAGTTACCTTTATGCCCAAGGTACGGAGAGGAAATCTAATCAGCGCATCAATTTGGATGCAAATATCCAGAGCACACCGGATACGGAGTCACACAAAATGGGAAAGGGTTACAAAATACCTCACCAAGCGTAATGGGATCTTCATTCTTCCTGTCACTTGGCTAATCCAAACATTCGGTGTCTAAACCGACACCCAAGCCCGTGCACGAATTCCCTTTTCAGTGCACCCTTTTGCTTCCCCGGTGTGAGGGCCACGCGCAGCACCGTTCCATTGTTCACACGTGTCTTGCGTATATCTAACACGTTTGCTCGTTCTCCAGCTCCATGGCGAACACAGCGATGAAGCGCGTGGCTAATAACGATGCTTAATTTATTGATCCCTTTTTTGGGAAAGGGTGTCGCGAGCAGCGGAGATACCACGACTAGGGGCGAGGAGAAAGTAATCTAAGCTGAATCTTAGCCCGAAAAGAAGCATCTAACAAACGCGCACAGTACTTCAGTATGGTTCCCTCTCTTCTTTGTCCAGATTTGGACGGTGGGATCGGAAAGATTGCAGGGTTTTCATGACATGACATGGGACAGACTGTTTCAAAAATAGCTCATTTTTATTACTATTCCTAGCTTTTACAGATCTGCACAGATTACATTACAGATTACAGATTTTTTTAGCCGGTCTCGTAGTACAGTTGTCAACTCGTACGACTTAACAACATGCCCATCATGGGTTCAATCCCCAAATAGACCGTGCCGCCATACGTAGGATTGACTATCCTGCTATGGGGGGAAATAAATTAGTCACTGAAAGCCAAGCCCACAAGTGGTACAGGCAGGCCTTGACCGACAACGGTTGTTGAGCCAAAGAAGAAGAAGCTTTTACAGAAAGACACATTTGAAACTATAATAATATGGTACAATTTAATTGACATCTTTCAGTGGTTAAATCGAAGTAGGTGATGTACTTTAACATACAAACCTAGCGTTGAATCTAGTAAAAGGCAAACTTAATAAATTTAGCTGGAATAAATATGGTAATCGAAGAAATAAAAACAAATATGTTAAAGGCTGTTGCAATTAAAATTCATTTACAGGGTTTCGAATCATATAAGGGAATAGTTCAATCACTTAGGGGAATGTTGCAAATCGGTAGGGGAATGTTGCAAGCAAGCTGTGGATGTTTGCAATCACTTAAGGGAGTGTTGCAATCGATTAGGGGAATTTCGCAAGCGTACTGTGGAGCTGTCATCAGACTGTGACTTATCATGTTTAATTATGGCACCGCATCAGGATTTATTTAGTTTATCATGTGTACAGCAGAATCCCGCACGAAAACAACTCCAAACGATGTTTTTAAAAAAACATCATCGGTAGCAATTCGAAGCTTTTTACACCGGAACTCACCGTCTGATGACAGCTCCACAGTACGCTTGCAAAATTCCCCTAATCGATTGCAACACTCCCCTAAGTGATTGAACTATTCCCTTATATGATTCGAAACCCTGTAAAAAAATCTAAAAAATCCATAATCACTCTAAACACGAAAGATGACGAATGGGCTGCAACAACTTCAGAACCAAAATAATTTGAATTCAGCCAATTAATAATACAGTTACTATAAACTCTATGTATTTAAATGAATAAGTTTTTATTATATTTTGTAAAGTGTTTTAAATTGAAATTAACAGTTATTTCTTGATTATTGTTCCAATGTTTTTTTCTTCTAAAACTCTCTTACTGTAATGTTTTATATTATTCTTTTTATAACACTTAGTAGTTGATTATTATTTTACCTACTTTGTTTCTTTTTGTTCTTTAACTTGAACTTAATTTCAATTTAGTTTTAACATATTTTCCTAATTTTATTCTTTTCTTTTATTTTCATGTTGTTTCTTCTAGTTAGTTCTAGGTCGATTTAAAAACATTCGAAATTTGGACTCAAGAATTTGGATGTTTTAATAATTCAGTTTTTCTTACGGTCAGTGGTCACCGAATATTTCAGTTCGATGGCAGTACTGCTGCGCTATTGAGGGCCATTTTAAAGTCTCCTTTAGCGGTGAACGTTTAAATATCAATTTTATAAGAAAATAGTAACAGACGCAATCAAATTTCGGCTTTTTTTAACATGCTTTTAATCTTTCAATACAAAAAACTAAGATTTTGTTTAAAATAGACCAACAAAATATTCATTTTAGTGTTTTATGTATCAATTTTCCTTCCAATAACCAAATAACGAAAAAAAGATTATTTATTTTAAACATTTTCAACATGGCACCAAAAACGTATCGATCCAAAACAAGTAGTCACAAGTTTCCGTCGTATAACGAAATCGAATTCCTATCTTAAATAGATCGCCTAATGAACGTGTATTAGAACGTCCTTGTTGTAAACGGTAAATGTTTGCCATGTTAAACCCAATCCAATCCATTCATCCTCGAAACCCCCTGTAAAACAACGTAAAACGTAGCAATGTGGAGGTGTAAAATGGAAAGGGGAGGAAAAAGCACGGACCATGAAGTACCTGCTATCGCTTCCCAACAATCTCCATCCAGGATGGACCGATTTAAATACACAAACTCTACACTTTTACCCTCCGCCCTGCTCGAGAGCGTGCCAAGCAAATGGAAACCCGAAAGAAACCGAACACCACACCGCAATCCCTGTTGCACGATGCTCGCAAATGAATGAGTTCATAAATAATAAAAATGCTCCACATTCCCAGGGCCTCTCACCAGTGCCGCCGACATCGATCGCTGCCTGGGATCTAGTTCAGGTGAGATGGATTACACGATCGCACACAATCGAAGACCACTCGCCGGTGTGAATCGTGCACACCCCTCTTGTCCCACCGTTTCCCGATCAGTAATGGAGTTCAATATCGATAAATCGTTCCGTTTATCATTTCCATTCCAAGTGGCCAAGTGGCGGAATAGACACTAGAGCACTCACGGTGCTCTGAGTCTGAGGTGTATCGAACCAGCAGCGTCCCCGTGCAGTGTCTAGACCAACTCGCACGAAAGCAATAGATTCCCAACGGGTGCGGTTGGTACAAAAAAATTGGAAAAAAATGCTGCACCTGCATGCTCGATAAACCAACCGGATGTTTTCCTGGTCCTGCATACCTCCATTGCAATGTACAATGTACAATTTATTCATCGTTTGCAATGCATCTCGCACTGTCTGTTCGCTGACGTTCTGGGTTTGCATCATCACTCGAACCCTTGAAGAGGGCCGGCAGCTCCTGGACACCCGCAGGTCTGGTGAGACTGGCTGGTACCACAACCGTGCCACACAAAGCACAAAGAAAGATGCCTCCAATGCCCGGTGCACCGGTGAAAGATTCCGATCCACCGCCACCACTGCCGGGGCAATCCGTAACTTACAATTTTTCTTCGAGCCTGCATACTCCAACCAAACCAGTGGTTGGTGGTATCAGATCCTTTGCCCACGTTCCCTACCAGCTTGCGAAGCAAAACAAAACGGTGCAGAATGTACTGTATAATTTATTTAGCATGCCTAGCAAAAAATGGGTTGGTGAGGAACCCCCCTTTTTCCTAGCCCAACTGCTCGGAAAACCCGCAAATCCATCTTTCGTAGCTGTTCGGTTTCCTCACTGCCAGCATCCAGTTACCCCTCCCGGGGACGTGGTTGAAAATAAATGGTCCACTGTGGCTAACAGTTCCACTAGCCGACTGTATGTGTGTGTGTTTGTGTATTTTTTGCTCTATATTTACTCAATTCTGTTTCTGATGAATTGTAGCTAGTCTGAATGAAACATTCTCATGCATGGAGGAATCGGATCGACCATATCGGCACTCAGAAAATGGCCTCACATCTTCAAATCTGCAAAATTTCTGACCATCTTTTTGTGCGGCTACGTAGAACATAGAAACCTGAAGACACGATGCCACCGGAAACCGCAATAGATAAGACAAATATGGTAGCATCAGCGAGTGGTTCAAAGTGAACAAAAAAAAAGAATCCAATTCCTAAAATAACGATAGCGCACACTACATCTGCCTGACACAATGCAAGCCAATCATGCACAATCGGTACACAGCTACTTGCACGGATGTGCTCTCGGGTTGCTTCCTGCCTGCCACCCATGCCATGCCATAAGTACCAATCAATTCAATTTGTTATCCCTCGTTAAGTTTATTCCCTTCAATTTTGGCGTCCTCGTGTGTTTCGCTTCTTTTATTCCCCCCCAAAAAGCTTAGCAGCAGTGCAGAGACGGTGCGATGATAAAGTGGGTGGAAAATTGGTTCACGTTATGTTTCTCAGACGATATGTCGCGTTCTCCACTCTTGCCTGTGCCGAAAAATAACAAACAGATCCTAACTGCCTTGCATCCCCGGCGTGACTCCCGCTAAGCTCGGCACGCGCTTATCTTCTTGAAAAATAAAGAGGGAGAAAGCACACTGACACTGACACTCACCTGGTATGCACACCGGCAGCTTCGTCGAGTCCCACTCGTCCGTCTCGATGCTGCAGCGAAGCTGGGCTAGCTGTGGCTCCTGCAACCGGTAGCCCGCCTTGCAGGTGTAGTGTGCCGTCACATACTCCTCGTTGTCGTCTACCGTGAGCCGGGCCGAGCCGTGCGCAATTTCCGGCGGCTGCTCGCAGTCCTCGTACGGTTCGGCGAGGGCGGTCGTCGGCACTGCAGGATGTAGAGAGAGAGAAAGAAAAAACAACACCGTAAAGTAAAACCAAACACATGTTAGATTAATCAAACATGGGCACAAATCGTAGATGATGTGTAATGGCACCGCTAATCACCGGACGGTCATCCGAGAAGCGTGTTTGCACGCGTCAACTCCGATAAGAATCACACAAGCACACACACACACACACACACGTACATCAAAAACCAAAAACGCTCGATGATATCGATGGTGCGCAGGATGACTCTGATTGACAGGCCTCGGGCACGGGTCTCCACCAACAATTGACCCAAAATATCAGTCAAACCAGCCGGCCGGCAAGCCAGCCAGCCTACCAGTTCGGTCCGTCAGTCAGCCAGTCAGTCAAATGATAAAAAGCGATCAGAACAGCTTTACACGGCTCGTGGTCCACCCGCTGCTCCCGGCAAATAGCCAATCGGCCAAAACCTATCAGATCGTGCGTCAATCACGCATCGATCCACCTCTGGACTAAAACCGGACACAACGTTGCGGTGTTTTGTCTCATCTTTCGATATCAAGCACTTCCAGAGTATACACAAACACACACACACACACACACACACACACCGGGTGGTCTGGTGGAACAGAGATTATTAGAATCCTTGTCATTTCGTCCATTTGGTCTCTTCAAAGCTCAATTTGAGTGAATATTAATCACTTTTGGAGAGGGATAGTAATCACCTGATTCTACCAACAACAACAAAAAGTGGAAGATATTATTGACCAGAGTTAGAATGCGGCGTTCAAATATTTACATCATCGTTGCTGACCAGTCACCAATAGCTCGTCTTCCGTTTGCTCGGTGTCCTTGATATGGAGAAAACCGAAACGTAATTTCCTTTTCGGGGCGGACATCCAATCTCCGGTAGATAACAAACGAAATCATTTACTGACCAATGTTTCTGACACGCAAACCGCATCTTCTCGAGCGTTTGGAACGGGCAGCTCGATGCTCGGTCTCTGTGAGAAGCCGTCTGCAGGTCATCAACAACCGTCATGGGCACCAAAAGGTTGCTCCAAGAGCTTCAGACAGGGTCCGAGTAAAAAGTGAATTTATTAAAAATAGTACTTTAAGTATTTCACTCAATGATTTGCTCATCAAACGGAAATATACATTTTCAAAAGTATCTGGACGATACTTATCCACAAGGCATGGTAATCAGACGCACTTACAACAATCACATGAAAGGGTTTACACATTTTGCAACGTCCACTAACGTGTCATTCGAATTCATCGGATTAGATCATTTTATAACTAATAAGATTCATATGGTGGTGAACTATTAATGGCAAAACGTCTGGTTCTTAGGTTTTGTCAAGACAATCTTTGAAAAATCATATGATACCACAATAGCAGATATTCTTCCTCAAATACCATATTTAATCCAAAAAATTATCATTGTTTATGTAATACACAAAATTAAAGCATGATTTACAAAAAGCTCTCAAACCCAACCATGAATCGTATTACTAAAAAAATCTGAAGACAATCTGAAGTAAAGGACATCACTAATCTTCGAACAATTTCGAATCAACAGTCAACTCTCTGTTATTTGAGAGCCGATGGAACTAAGATCAAATTAGAGAGGTTTTCAAATTAGAAAGATTGAAAATGAATGAAAAGTTCATACAAACTATAAAGAGATATAACATTTAGTATACACCCTAGACAATTGCTATAAGAACTGCGTAAACGATTTCAGATTGGAGTATCCATCATGCAATAACTATGGCATCACCATACACAAATAAGAATGATGCAGATTTCAGAAGTTTTCCAAATTAGAGGGACGAAAATGTACTCTAACTGAAGGGACTGCCAATTTTCTAATCCAATCAGGGATGGAAAAAAGATTTGCATAACTTGACCACAAAGTTGAACAGTAAGTTCAGCATAAAGTCTGCTATAAACTAGTTGAACCTTCACTGCAATTCTCAATGTTAATTATTTAAGTTGGTTTTTATCCTTGTTCCAATCAATAAGGCTCGGATTGTTTCCTTATCACCTATTTTTATGTTTTTTCTTTCAAAAACTATTATTCTTGAACATAGACAGATGTTTTTGTTAATAAATTGTTAGGCTACTATCCAACATTCTACTATAAAGCAAGGCAGCTAGAATACGTCCAACTACTGAATTTCGAACTGTATCACGTATGTTTTAATGTACACTGTCTATAGCCCTCTCCTATCCATCATCTTTCTCTTTCATTTGACAAAGCCTGCCCTCAGAGAGTGTAATCGATTCTTCCAGCCAGCACCTATTAACGTATCATCTCGAGCGGTTATAACTACACCCAAATGAACGTGAGTGTAATCGAAACCCTCGCTTCCTGTCAACTTTGACACGTCTCGAGATCATCTCACGCATCTTCAGTAAACACAACCACTGAATGTCGAATGAATGCCGAATAATACCCTCGGCCCTTGAGGCAACTAGTGCTCCAGTCACGTTCCCACGCATGTATGTGTGTGTGTGTATTTCTGAGGATGTTATAAAACACCTCAAATGGGTACTCTTAAAATAACGTAAAAAAAACCGACACCCAAAAACCGATGACACTGATACACGGTGGCACACACGCGCCATCTTGCGCACGCAGTGGGTGACAAATTAAATTAAACGACGTCAACATTTCGCCGGGTAGATTTCACGCTTTTTGATTAACCGACCGGTTGACGGAGGGGGACAGTATATTAGCCACAGGCAGCCCACACGCAGCAACCGGTAGCATGTTTTCGATCCCACTCCCAACGACCGGGGTAAGAGCGGGCCAAGTGCACCCAACAATTCCCATTTAGAAGTGTCCTACCCGGAAGAAGCATCGCGATGAAGAGTGCTTTAATACGCGAAGACGTGTGGGTGTAGGGTGAGGTTTGATTTGTTGGTGAGAGGCGAGGCAGAGGGCCATCGGAAATCGTCAGCAGTTTTATTGTCACATTGTTCATCCGGTGCGAAGGAAGGGCGGCCAGCACAAACACACGCGTGTATCGTTTATTTTACGTCCACATACCAACCAATATCCAGTCGGTTGCAAATATGTGTCCTTCCATCTTCTTTGTTTTCTGTTCCGTATCACACTCCCTCTTACTCCCCCCCTCTGTGTCTCGCCAATCGAATGAAGGAAGGATCGTGCGAAGGATCCTTTCCCAACAACCTCAGCGAACACCTCCTGCTTGACAACTTTATGCCGCAAGGCGTCGGAATGAGGGATTCCTAAGGGAGCGGAAAATCCGAACCCACCCATTCTAACCTCTCCCTTCCTTCTCTTTCCCCTACACTGCCTTTTCCCTTAGATCGTGGAAGATAAACGGCGGAAGATATCACATTAGCTGTCATTGTCACAGTTATCTTCATCCGCTCGGCCGCTCGGTCGGTCGCTACCGATGAAATAGCACGCCGGCCACGCCTAATAGACGCCCCCAACCCTCCCTCCGACGCCCTACCGCCCTCCCCTGGGAAGAAAAATAATGGTTTGTTACAAATTTCTGTGTGTGGCTTGATGTGGCTACGACTTCCTGTCACGTTTTCCTCCGGCGAGGCCACAGCGCAGTATGATGAAGGTGCGGCGCACACACACACTGCGCGATGAGATTTATGTGCTCGCAATCGTATGTGTCTGATTTCCTACTTTTTTCACGCTGCTATTGTTGATGCTAGTGGTGTATATCAGGCAATGGTGGCGACAGCGCGCCATCGAACCATCCGACCAATGCCTGATGAAATCCGATCAAAACCCAACACACAAACACACAAGCGCGCCCGGTGGTGGTGCTGGCTAATAAAAGTGAAATAAATTTTAATCTTTGCTACGTTTTGCGGTTCGAAGCGAGCAAGACGGAAGACATCTCACTGGGCTGCCAACGTTGGGCGCAAGCTGTTACATCAGCCCGACGCACACAATCACGCTGATTTCCTGAGGGTTGGGACGGGGAGAGGGAGGGATGTTTGGTAGCAAATTAAAAACCATTCATCGAACGGTGTTTGTCGAATGTGTGAAACAAACGATCTTATTTGCTTTGCCCGTTTGTTCGTGTGCTTCGTTGTTACTGTTGCTACTGGGTATTTGTAACAAGTGTGGCTGGCAAACGGATGGTTTTCGCAAGTGAAGCATTTGCACTCCGGACACGTATCGCTGGAATTGATTCAATCATTCCATCAACAAATCGGCGAGCGGGAAGGACACGATGTATCGGAGCTTTGAATAGAGTGTGGGGTCAATTTCTTTTAAAGTTGTCCATCAGTTTAGTTTTTAAATTGAAGCATATTTAGCCTTTTATTTGATTGCTAGCACACCTCTGAGAAATTGCGTGAAAGCTTTCTACAGCAAACATTTATCAGAAATCTACACATTAACTGTAAACAAGAGCATACAATGAAGTTTCAGTTAGCTTAGGTCCAAACAAAACTCGTACAGAAACTTAAATCTTTTCAAAAAACCAGTTTGAAAACCATTACCCAAGCTGTGTAGAATCAAATATGTTAAATCGTTGACGGACGTTTTATGACCATTCATGGAAACAACTGTACTGAAGTACGAGTTTAAACAAACAGTTTTGTCCCAGTCTATTTGTAAATAATTATTGGGGCATCAATTAATTGCCAAATTTTGGCTTTTAATTGGACTTTCCGATTAGTGCTGTGGTTGGGGACGTATTCAATATTGGCAAATTTTGCGTCATATTTTTCCTAAGAGCCTGACTGGTCATATAGCTAGCTTGTCAGGTTTCATAACTTCTGAGTTAATCACCTCGTAAAATGTTCAGAATACTAGGTCTTATCCGACGCTACAATCGCTTTGCGGTCTTGGCCTGCCTCAGGAGTGTCCGAAACCACTCACGGTCTCGCGCCTTCGTCTGCCAGTCCGTTATCCCGGCCTTAATGGCGGACGCCTA
>KB666509.1:4275315-4291778 GCA_000349065.1 Anopheles quadriannulatus | reverse complement strand
TGATAGTTTCCTACTATCTCTTCGACGTGCGGGACAAGGCGATCCTGAAGGATCAGGGAGAATATTTTATAGGTGGTATTCAGAATACTAACAGCATTATAAATCCATATGAAAATTGAAGGTACAGAATTATTCTTCTTAATTGTATGTATGCCAAAGCATGAAGTAAAGAGCAATCGATCTCATCAGGTAATTAGCAGATAATTGCCATGACAAGGTTCATGTAACATTGGTTTAAATTCTGGTCTGAAACACGACTTTAGTTGATGATGACATAGAATTTAAGAAAGTGAAAAAATTATAAAAAGATCAAATATTGTCATTGATATAATATCCTAATTCTTGGAAGATTGTAAAGACCTTTCGCTATTGTAGATTGGAACTATGTTAAAAAGGATAATCATCTTAGATCCTTAACCTCTCTTCTCTATCAACTACCTCTACTAAACACCTCCAATTCTCAAAACACAATGCATCAGCAACACTAGCATCAACAATGTATGAAAAGTGGGCGCTGGTTGAAAAGCAACTTTTGTGGAGGAAATTTTTTTCTCTAAAAACCCACCAAATTATGAACCAGATGGATCGTTCGAATCGCTTCTAGAAAAAAGTTTCGAAACACTGTCCTGGATGAGAAGATTGAAAGATGCAGAAGAAAGTACGCTTGAAATGTAGAAAAGTCTTTTATAATATTCATCCTTTCTAAAACACACTAATGTGTTATGTTTGAAAGGAACCGTTGGATCACGATGCCCTAAAATATGCGCATGGGTTTTTAATGAACTTTTACTTTAGTAACATATTTTAGGTCAACCGGGTATGCTCGGGATAAGGCTGAATTTACATGAAGTGAATGTCCTGAGAACAAAATCTATAGAAACGATGAATAATGTGACACCTAACGATGTATTGAAAATACGGACGCAGATTCTACATAAATAATGAAAATAATAAAGAACTTTTATTTGGCGTTAAGAAACAAGACTCTAATTCAACTTCTCTGTATCTTTGATTGCTGCGTTGCTTTAGGTCGTATTACCGAATGGAGTCTTCTCTAAGGATTTTCACGAGCAAATCATTAATTTATGATAAACCTTTTTTAAAAGCTCTCACATAAACACTTACATTCTTCTTTAATAATTGCCAAAGCAAGTTTTTTTTGTACCTAAACAAATAAATAAAAGCTTACTAATGTTGTTTACGACGCTGAAACTCCCTATTTAAACAAATTCCAAATGACATTACCTTGATAAATTACGTTATCAGGCTGCCCATCAGGTTAGCCAATCAGGCTACCGTTGCATACTATAAGTCATCCTATTTCATTTGCAATCAAATCACTCATTCAAGCAAATATTTAACACTCCTTCTATCTAACCACGCACCCGAACCACAATCGTACCACAAACCTCCGAGACAGAAGTTGTAACGCTGCTGCAATGGAACGAAACGTTCCCCGTTCGTTAAACATTTATCGAAACGAACCGAAAATTCGCTCAACAAAATCCGAGCTGGACACGTTTCTGTACCAACTCCGTCTGTCTCCGTCACACCAAACGAAACGGGGGGGCAATGAATGAATGTCATCGAAATGATAGCTTTTTTGCATCCCAACGGCCACTCTCCTTCCCAGGCTCCCCTCATCATCAACTCACCGGGTTTCACCTAGGTCGTAAATTATGAAACCACTGGCGTTTTCTCGAATCTGCATAGTCGAAAAACCATTTTGCACACACAAACAGAGACATCTACCAAACAGCACTACCAATGCCATACCCGAGGATAAGCCATGATGATGTATCGCAATTTATGCCACAAATGTTATTCCACCCTGTTTTACCAGAGGCCAGCCTTACCGAAAGCTAAGCAAAATCGAAATCTTGTATAGCATCATAAATTCATTAGCACATATTCCGAATGCTGCATACCGTTCCGTTCAACCCGTTCCATCAAGGCAAGAGAAGATTTGACAACAGTGATTGTAGCCTGCACACCGCAACACTTTTCAATCGATACCGTGTGTTTTCTGCTGAATTATTCCAGCAAGACAAGACATCGGCAGAACGGGGGACACCCTTTTTTGGGGGGACATCGAAAACGTTCGTTGTGTTCGATAAATAAACCATTGCTCCATGTTGCCGTACAGTTTTGCTTCCGTAAAACGAAGCATCATGAAGACAAAGACACACTGGCAGCGGTGGAGATGGGTTTGAGGCCATGTCCCATTAGTCTTCCCAAATCTCACACAAACCCGACACGTGACACGTGGGCTGTCGCTACCAACAGACGTCTGTGAAATTAGACGCACAAACATACACACACTCTTTCGCCCTTATTTGGTCATTCGTCAACCTTTGTCGTTGGTGGCACAGGGAAGGGCTGATGGGCGCTCGTGAGACGAAGACGTAATGCCCCAAAATGGACAACTTTCGGCCAAAACGCCGCCCCGACAACAACGCTCCACTTTGGAAGCTGATTTGTACGAAATTTGTCTACCCCGATGTTGAGCGCGAGAGCGGGTTGAACCGGTCGGAAAGATTAAAGGTGAAATGCTTGTCAGCAGCTTGTGTGAAGGAAAATTCATCACCTTTCGAACCGGCCCGGATTTGCACCCGATGGGTCGTTCGAATCGATTTAGGCCCCACTGAGATCTTTGTTTTGATTTACTCTTTTTTCTCCTTTCTGCCACCTTTTTGTTCTCAGCCAAGCTGTTGCAAATGATGCGAGGTGCTAATGTATTGTGAACTGCATGTGTGTATGTGTGTTGCTGTGTTGTACCGCTATCAACTTTTGCCAGCCAACAATCATAAAACAGCCATTAACTTACACACTCTCGGGCGAAACGTGCGCCTCCATCACCGGGCCGTGACATCGATCGGACTGTCCCGACCGACGCTTTTGTCACGTTCGCCGATCACACAACCTTTTGCTGTGAAGGCGCCGGCACAATCGACAATTTATCGACCATATGGTCACCCGGGTGGTCTGCCACCGTTGAAGAGGAAAGTATGTTTATTTAGCAAGCGAAAGGAAAGGAAGGAATAAAAACATGAAACAGCAAAGGAATAAAGCATAAACAGCAGCCAAAGCCTCAACACGCTGATGGTACTGCCACCGATGGAAACAACGCTGACCACACTGGACCACACGATGCGGGCGAAACTTTCTGACCTCATGAAAAGTGATCCATTTCCCACGTCCTGCGTTGCTGCGTCGTTTACTCTTTTCCCCGTACTTTCTTCTCCTTTCAACCCAACTCTGGGCTGGGTGGCAGTTTGTGATGGCAGTTTATCACATTTTTACCATCCCGGGAAAACCCGGACAGAAGGACAGTAAAAAAACCCCCCCGATGGTTGGATGCATTAGAGGAAGGAAGAAAGGACTTTCGTTGCTTTGTTATAAACAAAAAGCTATCAAGAACTTTGCCAAAGCTGCCGCTGTTGAGCGATGCATACAGAGAGAGCGAGAGAGAGAGAGAGATAGACAGAGAGTGAGAGCTATCAAAAGCTCATTTTTCAAACCCAGCATGGCGGATGTGTTTGCGTTTTGTAAAGCGCGCCCGGCGCATCCAGCTGGCACATTAGTTATCATTTAAAGTTCATTTGCTGTTGGCGTTTTGTTGGCCTGAGCACGTTTATGATTGTTTGGTCGAAAGTAATGATTTTGCTTTGCTTTCTTTGTGACGGCATGATTAATTGTAGCACAACCCAAAAGACGCCCCGATAAGTGCTGGAAAAGTGTGTCGAACAGTGGACGAGCGATGGGAATTAGATGCTCGCATCTTATTTCAGTTTAAAACAGTTTGAATGCTTGTCAAAACGATCAATCCATGGGGTGAAGCTAACACCCAACGCAAACCTAATCTAATCAATCTTATACTTGACTCAGGAACAATAATCAACACAAAAATGGTCAAACCACCCGACACAGATTGCTCATCGCCAAGCATAATACGTTTTTCAACCTTTTAAGCCAACCAAAAGCCCGATTTTGCTAGTTTTTCTTCGGCGTACCCGATAAACCATTCACCATCTACCACCGAACCGCCATCGAATTACCGCACTTTTTTACAGAGTGTGAAACGGGGTTTGCTTAAAAACTGTCGTAGCAGAAACGACGAGTCAACCAGTTTTAACGCCAAATCTAATCAAACCGTTCACCAAACCGTGATTCCGGAAAAACCGCCCGCGCAAACCAACAAGTCGAAACTTTCACCGTTCCCGTTCCCACAGCACGATGGAGGCGCATGGTCATGGACGGGGTTTGCTCGCGCATGGATGGGACGGGTTTTGTCTAATGCTCCACAAACCGTCCCTATCCCTCCGCCAGTGGGCGACGGCCACGGCACACTTCTAATCGATTTATGGTTCAATTTTCTTTCCGGAAACAATTTTCTTTCCACCGTTCAGCCATCCGTTTGGGAAGCTGCGTTGTTTGGTTTGGTTTCGTGCCGTGCGCTGGGGTGGTTTTGCACCGTAGGGAAAGATTCTCTTGCTCACTACATACAACACTGTTTCATTGCTAGGTATGTGTGTGTGTGTTCTCATGATGGAGGTTAGTATGATTTCATTTAATGCCGTTTATGATTGCTTGCTAGCAAACAGCAGTCGTGTTTCTTTGCTTATTTCCAATTAATTGACGTTACTTCTTTTCGTACAGATTTTCCAAGAAATTATATCCGATGAAAAAGTCCTTTTGCTCTGGGTACGACTTTGTGGACGACAATTTCGTCGTCCATATTTAAGTCAATGTTCAACGCTACCAGTTACCGAGGCACCAAAGTCAAAGTGTCTCTCTCTCTCTCTCCCTCTCTCCCTGAGAAAAGCTGCTTCGTCGCGACGGACCATTTTAGTTTTTCCAAGAAAAAGTCATAGACTTTTCGGCGTAAAATTGTTGCTCGCACAAGCAGTACATTGCACTGGCTGGTCGGTCGGGCCTGACCATCGTCACGACAATGCCAAATTAAATAACACTCAGATTAAATGAGTGTTAAGCAAAGCAGCAAACCCTCCGGGAAGGTGGAAATTATCCACAGCCATTTTCTAGCCACTGTGGGGATTTGAAAGGATAATCCCGGATGCTTTAATTGAAGCCTAGCATTGAATTGGTAATGTCAGCTTCACCTTAAAAAGCGTGACACAATCCTTAATGGCTCGGACTTGATTTGATTTTTGTTTTGCTTTGCTGTTTTGTTTGCTTTACTCTGCAGTTGAGATAGTTGAGATTGAACTAAATCTTTTACTACATGCACAGCATAAAAGCAAGCTTCACCGTAGCTCGGAAAGATCAATCTATAGAAAGCTTGATTTCTGATTTGAACTCCAATTTATCATCTCTTGCGCTCACTTTCACCTTTCGGAAAAAAGACTCGGCATAATTCTCCTGTCCTTCTTTTGCTTCTACGCTTCTCAGTAACAACAACAAAACACTAACAAAAGTCCATTACAACAGCTATCGATGAACCTCGCTGGTGCATGGTGCGTCTGGCCTCGCAAAGCCTTTGGCAAATCGTTCCAAAAATAAACAACGATTGTCAGTCGTGCTTCGTCTCGATTTCGTGGCCAGCTAACGTCCATTTCACCATCTACACCCACCCCCGCTACCTAAAACCACTCCAAGCGCAGCTTAAGAACGGACTCACGATCACGCATACTTTCGTGATTCTAGTTGGCGAGTGTTTAGTGTGTGTGTGTGTCGGCCGCTTGCAGTTGCATTGGAGAAAAAACTCTCTTCTGTACACCCTTTTCCCCACTGTTCGATGTTTGCATTATTCGTCTGATTTGACTCTCTCTGGCACTCTATCTCTTGCTTGAATAACTCTTTGTGACTTACGAAACATATCGAACAGGGCAACATGGGGATGGCTGGGTGACTACTGCACCCCGGGTGGGTGGCGTTGTTTTTGTTTCTTTTTTATTCAAACGGCCGAGCTGGCAGGGTATAGAAGGGGAGCTAGAAAAAGTTCACACAGTGGGAGAAATAGATCGGCTTAATTTGTCAAATAGCGCACAGATGAGGCAATAAATCCGCTCCGAAGCGGTGAGTGTTTTATTTTGTTTTGTATACAGGCGGGCGCGCGCGCTCGTGATCTGGCTGAGAGGCGGAGCAGCTCTTATCGGTGTTGCATGTGCAGCCGACGCAGAAAGTGACTGTAGGATTAGAAGGGGCCGGGGATGGAAGGTCGAAGAGGGGGGCAATCGTTTGGGGTAGATTCGGATAAGTGCTTCGAGGTAAAATCCGGTTGCGAGGTTGGACAGCATGAATAGACAATAAGGGAGCAAGTAAAAGGGAAGGTGAAAGGGCCGCCCCTAGGTACGTGTGTTGCCATTCAGTGTTTCGTTATCTTTCTGAAGACTATTCCCCTCATTTGTTAAACATAGTGGAGGAATGTTGGTGACTTTGGTTTAGTTTTGAGAATTGATTAGTTTAAAAACCGTAATCACTGAGAGAAAAGGCACCAATATCATAATAAATCACCAATAATAAATCGCAAAAATGAGGATGTGCATTATTCATAACTAATTCTAGGCTTTCGAGACTTTATTCCAGGCGAAAGAACTCCGCAGGATCTAAAGCCTCTCTAAACTGTTCAAACAAACAAACGTGGGGACGATACATCCTAGGCTTGAACCCACACGACAGCCATGTTTTTTTAAAGTCGTACGAGTTAACGACTATACCACGGGACCGCCAACGTACTTTTCATTCATTTCTTTTATTAAACATTTTTATCTTTTTATTCTGAGCAAATATTACTGCAACAGATAAATACATAGAAAGTTTTTAGTTTTTCAAAGTACAGTGGAACCCCTCATAACGAGTTTGATCCATTCCAATGACTCACTCGTTATGCGAAAAACTCATTATGCGGGAGGCTCTTTTTCATACAATTGGCATGAAAATTGAAATAATTGGTTCGAGGTTTAAAAACATGCAGGTACATGAGGTATATATGCATCACAACCATACGGAACATCTTAAAGTGGCAACAGTAATCCGTGGATCAATTCTTAGTATCGAAATTATTGCCTTCATGAGCAAGTAGATCAAGAATGTATGCAAGAACACACCTCACACTTGTCAAACACACGCATCTTAGGGAGGTATACTACTCACTAAAATTCACGTGCTACACACTTCCATGGCTGAAGCCAAAGAGAGGCTCCAATATTGTCCAATAACAAGGAAAGAACCTCACTTACTCCACTTGTCGATATATAAACGCAGCTAAACTCTCAGCTCCGCTATCTGATCTGAAAAGAGTTATCGGGATGTGGAGTGAACGCGCCAACGGCCCACCCCGGCTTTTTTCAATTTTTGTATAACTTCTTGAGTTTTGGGCTGACAGTGGGTGTTTATGTGTCACCTCGCTCACACTTTTCTTCCACACTTATACCTGCCTCTTTTGGAAAGAGCTTGCTATTTAACGATTCTTTGTATTGAAACTCTCGAAATGATCACGATTTCTTATCGGGAACAAAAATGAAATTACTCGTTATGCGAGATTTCACTCGTTAAGAGGGATATTTGAAGAGCATTTAGATTTGCTCGTTATGCGAAAAACTCGTTATAAGGGGCACTCGTTATGAGGAGTTGCACTGTAGTTGAACAGAAAAAATAAAACAAAACAATTTTACACCTCAATCGATTCCAAAGCAAAAGACAGTCAAGCTTTGAATGTTCTCTGAAATAAAATAAAATAGTTAAAGATATGCTGGTAAATAATAAATGTACGAGAAGACTAACAGATTGAGAGCAGAAATATCATCTGTAGAGGTAGCATTAGTCAAACCGCCGAAAGCCCTTCATGTAAGAGTAAGACTATAAATCAATTCAAGATTCTTCAAAACATAAAAAAGACAAATCTCTTTTTAGTGCATTTGCTGGTTCTCTAATTTACTACTAAGCCAATAAAATAAGATAAAAAAGTATTTTTTTCTTTTTCATTTAAATATGTTGACTTCTAGGCAATGATTTTGATAAAACTGAGCGATGATTTTTCGTGCTATTTAAAAACACTATTTTTAGTAACTTATCATTTACTGCAAAAATACAATATAATTAAAGAAATAAAATCAAAAGTAGAAGGATGATTAACAGAAAGTTGTTCTTTTTTCATTCTTCTTTTTTACCAAACATCGAAAATAAGAGACAAATACGCATTCACACATTCACACATAGACATATATAAAATGCTTAAAGCATCATACGGATCCGTAAAAACTCATTTCATATTCCGGCGCCTCGTGCTGTGTGCATCACGGTTGTCTTTGCACCCCCTTCCAAACCCTCCTCCCAGCTCGATTGCACTCGGCCCGAGTGCAGCAGCAATAGCAATAGCTGGCTTCCATTTCAAACACCACACACTGGGATGAGAATGTTGGTGCCATCGTTGGTCCAAAATGGACATATCATTCCAAACACACGCCACTCGCTCCAAGCAACAAAGCAACAACAAAAAAACGTTACACATTTTGGCCCTTTTCTCCTTCTCCTACATCTCACCTGCACCCTGACCCACTCCACAAAGCTGACCGGTCGCAAGGCACAGTTTTATTGAAGCGCACCATGCCGCCCGCACCGTCTACGCGCATTAATGCGGCACGCACCGGGAGACACTGGGGGGAAAAGAAACACCCTCCCACCGGGAAGGAAAACATTCCACCGCCCCGACGCAGCATAATTTCATGCTGTGCGTGTTGCGGCACCGGGAGCAGCATCCATAGCCGGCGCCCACCTACACCTACACGCGCACAAACTGCAGCGCCTCAGACAACGCGCAGAGTAGAAGCGAGCGAGCGACGCGCGGAAAACGGCAAAGGCAAAACAAATGCTCACACTTGTGTGACAGACGGACGGTCCATTTCTAGCACCTTTTGGGCTGAAATCGAAATCGTGACTTGTGCGTCTTATTTTGTTCGGGATGGGTGGGTGTAGTCGGTTGGTGTGGGGAATCTGCTGGGAGAGGTGTTCGGCGTGCCCAAGGCGAAGATCATCTTACCCGTCCGTGTTCGCTCGGGTTCGTGATTTGTTTCTTTCTTCGATTGTTTATGTAGCTACTGCCGTAAGTTGCACCGCGTCACCGTTTTCTAATCGATTGGTGTATTGTTTTGCCGTTGGCTTGAGTGGCATTGGAAGGGAAGAGATGCGTGAAGGAGCCTTAGGGGTAAGGGGAAGCATTAATCGTTTGCTTTCGGGTCGAGTTTGCTGCTATTGTGATCGACATGACTTTGAGATATTGATACTTTGGTTATTGATGTTTTGGTTGATTTGGGAGGCAACTGCAACAGCATGGTATGGCAATACGAACGTAAGACAAACAATTCTGCTCAATTGCGTATTCATTTATGTTTATTTGTGCAGCAAATTAGGCTACAGTTAATTTTACTAATTGGATAATTGCGTCCAGTCATGTTATTAGCAGTGCTATGGCTCAAGCCCCAAACATACCTAATCTGCTATACGTAAGACAATTCTGCAATGAGTTATTGAAAACTAAGGCCAGTGATTTAAGGAGACTTTGTCCTACAGCTTATGCGCTGGTCTGGTGGTACAGACGTCAACTCGTACGTCTCAACAACATCGTCATGGGTTCAAGCCCCGAACGGACCGTGGCCCCCATAGGACTGACTATCATGCTATGGGCAATCGATGAATCACTGAAAGCCTAGCCCTTTAATGGTACAGCCAGGCCTTTACATGGATAACAGTTGTTGTGCCAAAGAAGTAGAATTCCTACAACGGTTATTGATTGTGCCAAATAAATATGGGAATAATCGCTACACTAAATAGTGAAGTTTATCTTTGCTGAAGTTTGTTTAAATTGTCTCACAATCAAATGGTCGGAAGATCTCAACCTCAATATCTTAAAATCTTATTTTAAATATCTTCAGAGTTGCTTGGTCCATTTTACAGATGCAGTAGGTACCGTTGCTCAATGGTGAACAAACGGTGTTCGTCGTCTATTAGCTTCTGTTCGTTTAGGACCCAATTTCCCACCTTACAGATCATTGTTCATTGCTTTTGATCATTCATTATTTGTTGTGAATACCAATAAAATTACGTCATATTTCAGTTTCATTTCAGTTAAATTTAATAAGTAATTAAACGAAAATTACAAAGCGTGTTTAGCGTGTATGACAACATTAATGATAGTTGGTACTAGTGGCGGATTTAGGGTGTCGGGGGCCCTAAGCGGTAAAAGGAGTTAAGGCCCTTTAAGTTGGTTGGGCGACTTATTGGAATAAGTTGGTGTCGAGCGGGGGAATCAAACTCACCGAATTAGTTTGCTGGCGAGGGGGTGGGGGGTTTTGGGGGTACTCAAGATGGATCGACAACTTGAACTTTTTTAAATTAAATAATTAATTAACTTATTTATTTATTAATTTATGAATTTATAAATTTATAAATTTATTAATTTATTAATTTATTAATTTATTAATTTATTAATTTATTAATTTATTAATTTTATTTATTTATTTATTGTTTTATTTATTTATTTATTTATTTATTTATTTATTTATTTATTTATTTATTGATTTGTTTATTTATTTATTTATTTATTTATTTATTTATTTATTTATTTATTTATTTATTTATTAAGCTATTCAACATATAATCCCTAACTTATTCCCCTCACATCTGCCTTAATCCGGTGTTGCCAAAATTGGAAATTAATAAAATGTTTTCTTTAAATGCGTTGGTCGTTCTCTTCTCTCTAAAAATACAACGTCTATTTCATTTTTTTTAAATATTTTTGCAACAAATACACATTGGTTTACCTTAAAACGGTGTTCGAGCGTCTGTAGGCCAAGCAGAAGGCAACGCGAGCTATAACTTAGCATGGTTGTAAGTCCTCTGAATTGGTCGCATTTTAAAGCAAGTCTTGTAAACTTCCGTTGTATTGCCTCTATTCTGTTAATCGTTGTAGTGCAGTTCTGGGACCATAGTACCGAGCAGTACACTACCCACGAGCGCACAAAACAAGTAAACAACGACTTAAGACACAAGACATCACTACATTCACGGAATTGTCGAAAGATAAAACCTAGCAACTTGTATGCCTTGCTAACAGTGTCGTCAGTATGTCAACGGAAATTTAAACTAAAGTCAAGTGTGTAACATCTAGATCATAAACTTCCTGACGACGATCTAACACTCTGCCTAGCAACGAACAATTATACTTGATCGTTTTTTCAAGTCTATAAAATGATATAAAAAAATATCAACGGCTAACTCTAGACCATTTTGAGACACCAAGTACCAAACACCAAGTATAAGTCTCTTCGTCTTTGGACCCCCTATTGGGCACAGAAGTTCTCGATGAGCCTACTGTACACACTGTTGTATATGCTGGAATTACCATCCACGGGGCCCCAAAATTGACAGTTTTTGTTGTTGTGCTTTACAATTTACGAGATAAATTGGATCATTTTGGTCCATACAATGTCAAATTATCAAAATCCACGTTTCTTCTACAAATATTTGTAAATGGAAAACAAACTGTGTTACGAATGATGACTAGTTCGTTGATTGTCAATGTTTCGATTAGTGAGTCAAAATGACTAGCTTTGGAGTTTTAGTGGCAACACAATTTTCTAGCGATTTTTTCTAAAATAATTAAAATAATAGCGTTGGATATAGATCACTCTTGAATTTGTAAACCCTTTAGTTTTACGCTATAAATTAAAAAAAAAGCTCTGTAAAATTAAAACCTCAATCTCTTTAACAGTTTAATATTAATTTCCAAACCCAAACTCATCCAATAAACACGCTAACCATTTAAAAGGCCCAATAGTCATTACGCTTTAGTGTAGTGTCCCCATTTACTAAATGACGCCATAACAATCCACTCCGCAGTCCACTTCCTCGCGCACGTTCTCTATGGCACACACCCTACGCTACAGTTAGGGGCACCAAGTTTGCTCTGTGCATTGTCCTTTCAATAACCTGCAGAGCGGGATTTTTTTTTTAATTCGTAAACGACACTGACAGCAATGAAAATGGTGTGTGAAAATTTCATTATCATGATGTTTGTCCAACCGAATCTGATGTCATCCTTCCTTTTATAGGTTTTTTTTTCTTCTTTTCGGTCCATTATTTTCTTTTTTCCGCGCAATGTACCGCGCGACTTCGTAAAATGCAAAACTGCGCGACAAAGAGACCGGCCGAATACACTGTACGAATTATTAATTTTTCACCCAACCTGATCCTGTGTCCTCTCCTCCTTCTCTAGCAGAACGCGGGAGCAAAGAAAAGCAACAACACGAAACACGACCTGGCGAACATTTATGATTTTTGTGACATCCGGACAGCGGCGCGACCTGTTCCTGTCGCTACCACTTCCCTCGGAAAGTTCACCTCATCCCGCATCCGCGGCAGCTCTGCATAATCTAACAATTTTCCATCATTCGACTGCACTTATGTCAAGCTACTTCGCTTCCACCTCGAAATGGGATGCTGCTGCATTGGATGTGGTTGACTTCCGCAACCAAAAAAGGAGACGGATTTTTCATTCCAAATGAAAGCAAACGCTCATTCACGGGGCAAAGCTTCACTTTGTTTTTAAAATCGCTGCCCTTCTCCCGCACTAAACGTGATTGCCGAGGAGAAGTGCAACAAAAGAGATCTGCCTTTTGAAGGTTTTTTGTTCATCAAGAGCATTCCAGCTAAATACGCTAGAACGCGGGCAAACTGCTGCGCGTTGCCACGGATCTAGCTTGCCGGCAGAGATATCCCTCGCATTATGAACTCCTGCACAGCAACAGAATTTTAGCTCAAGCTGATTGTACAAGTGGCTTTTTTTATTTGAAAAAATGTGTTTCTTTTTTATTTCTTTACACACTAAAGCTTACTGAAAAATAAAACAGATCTCAAACCCATTACGAAACGCCCCGCCCGGTGCCAAAATACTCCAGCTTTACATGCAAAAAATTGGATTTTTTTGCTTTATTTTATTTTTTTACTTCCCCACACAAAAAAGCTCCCCCGCTCTGTTTGAAAAGCTTCTCCGTATCCTGTGCTGGCGCAAAAAAGGGGAAGCATACCACAATGGTTGGAGCGAGGAATTCGGCGGTGGTTAGGGTGAACATGAATAAGTCATAAGCCTTCATAGAGTGGAAAGCGTATTTAATTACTACCCCCTGTCCGGTCGCTGTCCCGCCGTGAACGTGATGCAAAGAATTACTCTCTCTCTCTCTCTCTCTCTCTCTCTCTCTCTCTCTCTCACACTCGTCTCGTCGCTCGAAACTGAACATGAAGAATCCCGAGAACGAACGAGTGAGGTGAAAATGTGGCGAACAATAGACCGCACAGCCTCGGTGAGAGTGGGATAGGCAGGCGGAAAGGATCACGTACAGGGTTTCCCACGATTTATTGGTCAGTTCCCATGATTTTTTGGTGCGTTCCCACGATTTTTTGGTTGTATCCCATAGATTTTTGGTTCGATCCTATAATTTATTGGTATTTTCCGATTGGATATCAATACAATTAGACCAAAAAATTCTGGGAAACGACCAAAAAATCGTGGGAACGCACCAAAAAAATATGGGAATCCACCAAAAATTGATGGGAACCAACCAATATATCGTGGGAAACCCTGTAAATGGGGAAATCAACTAAGGATGCATCTTCCGGATTGTTGTTTTGTTTTTCTTCCTTTAGTTTGTAGGTTTTTCCATTTTTTTTTGTTTCTTTGTGCTCCAAACAGGAAGCATTTTGTGCATCGAAACAACCGGCTGGGATGATGACCGTTTAAGCTGGCTGATGCCGACGAATAAACGGCGCCCGGTGAGCCCCTGGCAAGCCATTCCCGGCATGACAAGATGGTACATCCTTGTCCATGGGGATGTTTTCCTTTTTTCCCGGAAATGCTCAACCCACCGACCGACCGACCGATTCATCAGCGGTTACTGCACAGCGACCCATGCAAACCGTGTCTGTTGTTTTGCATGACAAGTGCATGCATCATTTGCCCGGGCCCGGTATGTTGTGCTGCACCGGCGAGGTTGCTTCCTTTTTGAATTTCGCTTCCTGCTTTGCCTTTTGCATATGTCCTGCATACTCTCACGCCCAAACCATCAACCAAACAGGCAGCAAAAGTGGTACCGACAAAACAAATCCGCGAAGGAAACTCATTTTTCAACGGATAAACCCCTATTTATTATATGTAAATTAAAACCACATTTAATTGCCACATGGTGGGAAAGCAGTAGCAATGGCAAAGTCGTGCCTTCCCACTGCACTCGACAGTAACGACTATAAACGCATCGTAATGAGTCGGGCCCGTTACACAATACGAATGGTCGGCTGTACTGGCAAAGAAATATGCTCTCCTGTAAGGGGGGCTTCGGAGGCGGAACAGAGGTTCCGCATTTTTCCTTGTCCGGATATCCGGCCCAACCGGTGACCAGCAGGACCGTATTTATGTGTAGGCGTGCTGCATGTATTTCGTTTTAAGTTTCTATTCTCCGTTTTTGTTTCCTGGAAGCAAAGGCCTTCCGGTGTGGCTTGTGGTTTGTGGGAGAGCATGAACCATTGCTTCTAGTGGATGTTATGAACCCGACACCACCCTTTGCATTTCGCACTACATTTGCCGTGCTTGCTGTGAGTGGTTTTGTTTCTTGCTTTGCATTTTCCACTAAACAAAGCTGCTCTACATTAGCCGCTCGTTGTAAGCCTCTCGCTCTATGGGTGAGCTATATTGTGCAGCTTTTTTGCAATTAGTTTAAGCAGGCAAAGTAACTGTAACTTCCTTGCGTACACGGTACGCCTTTCCGCGAAGCTCTAAAGTGAATAAATCTCTTCTTGTCAGCGTGTATCTTTCAAGAGGAAGAAAAGCACTAAGAGAGTACCTGAAACGTTGCCGACGCTCGGTGTGCTACATTTTTGCTGTGTACTAATGAAGCTTAAAGTAACACTATTAATTTACTGTGTCAGGTTAGTTTAGTTGTTTTAAGCGTACAGAGTTGGAAATGAAAAAAAACATACATTTCACCGTTACTTTTCATCTGAGGATCTGCAGGAATTTTGACAAATTTTGGTTCGTTTTTTTCAAATTTTTCATTTGCTGGAAAACGTGCTTTTGTAGCTGCAAGATCTACTAAGCAAATGAGATGGAAATAGTGGCTCCCTCTTGCAGTATTCTAAGAACTGCCACCAAACCTAGAACCCTATCAAAGTCTTCTTTTTTAAGTTTCACAGCCATTTCCTACAAATGTTGCTTTAGAGTTAAGTAGTTTCTGAAGTTTCTTAAGCCGGTCTCGTGGTACAGTTGTCAACTCGTACAACTTAACAATATGCCCGCCATAGGTTCAAACCCCAAATGGACCGTGCCGCCATACGTAGGACTGACTATCCTGCTATGTCTAGAATAATAAAATTTGCATGAAAATCTGCCTTTTAGAGGCCTTTCTAGTCGAGCGTTTTTGATAATGTCTTCAGTATTTTTGAATTCTTTGCACCAATTTTTGACTGTTAGCTATTGTATTGAGTAAACCATAGAACTGATTAAAAAAAATTAAGAAACATAAAAAACCTGAAGTAAATTTAAAAAGATACCCTTATTAGATCTTTGTGATCGGGTTGTTCGAGGATTAAATGTCCACGACTACAACACAAGAAGAGCAGCAGACCCGAGAGTTCCTAAGGTTGAGACAGCATCAGCAATGAACTCTTTGTTTTTCAAAGGCATACAAACTTTTAATATGGTGCCCAGAGTGGTTTATAATGCAGAGACCATACCCCAATTCAAGAGACTGTGTGCAACTCACATCAAGGCCACTATCGTATGAAGTATGACTGTTGTGACAGTAGTAAGTAAGTAGATTAACCTAGCAAAGACGAAATCCGCGAAAGCGTGAATGAAATATAAATTGATAAATAAATGTTTTAGTCACTTGTTGTGTAAGCCTCACTTGTCATCACCAGCTTTTGCTTTTATCTCTCTCTTTTTTTTTGCTTTTATCTCTTTCCATATATCTTTTTAAAATTTAATTTAAAAAAGTTTAAATAAATAAACAAGTAAACACAAAAACTAAAATAAAAGAAAAGAATGAGTCGATATAGCATAGAGACACGCGCACGAAAAATAGTATATATAATTTGATAATTTTCCTTGATAATATACATGTGTATATTTTTAAATCCTTTGTGTTGATGAATTACACAAAATTAAACACAATATACTGATAAATCACAATCGCTTCACTCAATATTCATCCCAAATAGCCAGAATTTCTTAAGCAGCTCATTTTGGCACGCTAAAGATCGCTGCTCTAATTTGCCTTTTGCAGTAGATAAACAGCATTGAGCCGGTCTTGTAGTACAGTCGTCAACTCGTACGACTTAACAACATGCCCGTCATGGGTTCAATCCCCAAATAGACCGCGCCGTCATACGTAGGACTGACTATCCTGGGGGGAAATAAATTAGTCACTGAAAGCCAAGCCCACAAGTGGTACAGG
>KB666509.1:4234986-4274579 GCA_000349065.1 Anopheles quadriannulatus | reverse complement strand
ATAGTATATATAATTTGATAATTTTCCTTGATAATATACATGTGTATATTTTTAAATCCTTTGTGTTGATGAATTACACAAAATTAAACACAATTTACTGATAAATCACAATCGCTTCACTCAATATTCATTCTTCAATTAGCGAATCTAACTTGTGCAGCAGCAATGAGATTATTGCTGGCGTACGTCTTTGACATTTTGACAAGAGCCACCTTGTACCGATGTCATGCATTAATAAGCTATGAAGTTCCACCAAGTTCGGTACACGTTTTTAACAAGCCTTAAAGTTCTATCATGAACCCTGCACATAGTGTTAATCAGCCGCAAAGTTCCAAAGAGTACCGTGTGCTTGTTAAAAAGCTTTATGGTTCCACCAAGTACCGTTTCCACTCTTAATCACCCACAAAGTACGACTTCGGAAAGATTTTTCGTTAAAGAGCCCCAAATCAGCTTTGGAGTTCGAGCTGGCTATTTGGGTAAGTTTTGTAGCCACCACGTTCTTGAAATACTTACTTGCCTTATGATTTGATTATTTGCTTAATTACTAATTTACAACAACACTATTATCGATAAGATACAATCGTTCCTCTCAATACTATATCGGGGTAAGAGGTGGGACTCATCATCATCATCATCATCATCATCAATATGGGATACATTGCTACTGTTATAGAAATAAGTGTAAGCACAGTCTTTCCAGAAAATAGGGTTAAAAAACGATCATGGGAATGGAGCCAACGATTACCACAACTTCCAGAAATGAAACAATAATTGTATGTAATAATGAGACAATAACCAGATGCCCTAGAACCAGACCAGAAGGTCAAGGCTAAAGATAGATCAGGACCAAGACTAGTAAAAAGAAGACGGCTATTCTATAATAATAGAATTGATACTTAACCTACCTATGATTAGCATCTGCAACGCCACCCAAAGAACCTACCAACTTAATGAAGACAGATGTATATATTACAGAGAGATACAGACTAAACCAACTTCCTCGTCCTAGTGCCCTGGTCAAATATTGCGCAAATTGTTCAATCTCCTCACGTTAAAATTACCAAACGTATGTGCTGTCTTAATCGTCAAAGAAAATTGCTCATGATTAAGCGAATGCACTTAATTGCTTATCATTACTACACACATTGTACCTTATCTATCATCATCTTATAAATCTCCCTCATTAATGCTCATACTCTGTAACGCATAAAGAATCACTAACACAACAATCTACCACCATTACTAGCCACAACAACAAAAATGGCACAAAATCCCCCTACTAAGCCGTATTTACAAATTATCCTCATTGTTTGGCTTTGGCTGCGTTGAAAAATTACCATGATTAACGAAAGCAAAACTACAACACGCAGGCCGAAAATTTTAATATACAAACGGACACAAACGCTCTCCCCAAATAAATCTCCATCAAACCGGTGTGATGGAACATCGCAGCACCATTTCTACACAGATTTCTATACCCTCTTGCTCTTGTACGACACAAAGGTACACACACACACACACACACACGCACACACCCCCGTTGGTTTGAAACGATTTTTTAAGCTTTTTAATCCCAATTTCCATTCTCAATTGGTAGTAAAACTCCTGAAATGCCCTTTGGACATTAAGGAGCCCGACTAAGGCGGGTGGGGGGGGGGGGAGAGAAAAACAGGACAAATATGGGAAAAGTAAACTCAGTGGAAAAAGGGAAAGCGTAATCAACGAAAGAAGAGAAAAAAAACCCTCTACCAAGACATCTTCAAACCACCACTCACCAACGGGCGCCAAGCGGATCAGGTGCCGCTGGGCAGAAAAGTGGCCCCGGCGCACATAAATTACGGCGAGAGATAAAACTTCAACTTTAATGGAATACGCGTCCGTTTGCATCTTGCCTCTGGAGAGGAATGCAACCAGCAGAAAAAACAAAAAACAAGTCCCTCCAGACGGACACCACCTGAGCGAGGAAGAATTAAGATTTGTCGAAACGGTCGCCGCTTACCTGCCCAGTGGCTGCAATGAACACAGTTTAATGTTCCATCATGTATCTTCATCATTTGCGATTAAGCACAGCTCGAGCGAGCAAACCCAAGACGGCGTGTAAACGCAAACAAGGACGGTTAGTCCACTTTTTTTTTTGCTGGACACACTGCCCTCTAACTGCCAATTTGCTCAAGTTCATTCCGGGCTACTGTTTACATGGCCCGACTTGATCCTTCCAAAACGCTGCACATCTACACATCCCGGTCGTTGGACAAGCAGCAGGCAAACATTGCAATATTTATTCATTTTAATTCACATTTCCCTCCGCGTAAATCACATTGCTCCGGACGCGGAACAAATATTGGCACAACATTTTCCGGTTCAGTGCCTTCAAGGAAGGTGCAACCGTGCAACACGGGGAATTGGAGGAAAGAAATATCGCCCCGTCCAACCACTTGGCTGACGGTGGTGATCTGTGCCGCAAAAAGTAAAGCAAGTGGACAACCGAAATATGTTTCCATACTTCACACACGGCCCCTCAAACCGGCCGATAAGTATCCTGCTCCACACAGACACACACACATGTATTAACAACGATAACCCGGCACCACTCACCACGCCAAAAAAAAAGGTCGGCTCAAAGTATCACGCAGCACTTCTTTTTTTTTTTTTTTTTTTTTTATTCAGGAGTAACGGTCCAAAAAGGCCGTATTGCTTAAGATACGCAGCACTTCTGAGGCCGTGGAAAAGTGTACGGTTGACCTGCAGGCTGGAGAAAAATGTGACCATTGGAAAGTAGCCCGGCCCGCCATCGAACGCTCGTGGAAGCAGTGGCAAAAGCACTGCTAATAATATATCGAATTCGTGTCGCAAGCTTATACCGAAAGGCGACCTGCCTTGCTTTGACCACTTTCCAGCGAACAGCAGCTTACAAAGGATAGATACAATTGAACCAAAAAAAGAAAAGTCCTTCAAACATACCGGGAACTGTCATCGTTCGTTGGTAATTCCTGCTATGAAAAATGGGGTTTCTTCGCTATCCGACGATCAGCGGCGAGTGGCAGAGGCACAGAAATAGCGAAAAGCAACGAGTACAAACGGCGTATCGGCGGCACGGACAGAAAGGAGTTGGTTTTGTGATTTTTCCGGGAAAAATGGTTTAAATGGGTATTTCCTTTTCTTCGGGTCTCCTTTTTTTTTTGCTCCGTGCGCCCCTCATCGATTGGGCTCGTGGGACTTGTGCGGCTGGTGGCCATTAAAAAAACAGAAACTTGAACGTGTATCATCATGAACCTTTCCCTGTGCTGAACCGGAACCTTTTAAGGTTGAACCTTTGGCGAAGAAGGCGGAAAAACAGGAAGCCCCCGATTGGCCGATTGGTTGACCATCGCACGCTGGACACGTACACTTGTACCAACAAGTTTCGCTTCACTCTCGAAAAACCCTCATTCGACCTTCGCCCTAGTTATCTTGGCAAACGAAGAGAAGCACAACACTCCTGGGAAGAAAACATGGTAGCAAATGGTATTTTAGAAAATTAACCATTATTGTTACTGCATGTGAAAGCTATCGGCGTGGTCGGCGTGGTGCAAAGCTGAACCTGCCTGTGGGGAATATGGCGATATTACACACTTTCCTTGCGAAAGTGTTGCTACTTCCGTCTTCGCTCGATGGAGCAAATGATGTGGAAAATGAAAACTAACACACACACACAAAAAATCACCGAACCGAAAGTTACACATGTTGTGAGCGAATTGTGAGTATTATGTTTGGTGGGGTCCGATTCCAGCGAATCGATTGATATTTCAACAAAGTTGTAACGGGGAACATAGCAGCAAACACTTGCACAGGAAGGTTTATCGTACAGCAAAAGGGGATATAAGCTGACACATTCCTGGCGAATGTTTTTCACTTTTAGCGGCACTGTTTTGTTTCGCATTGTTTTCAATGGGCTTGACCATTGTTTTGTGCTGTTTCGTTGAATAAATATACGGGTTGTAAGTAAGGAATTCATGTTTAATTCATGTAAACGATGATTGCAGATTCTTTTAGGAAAACGTATTAATAATGAGTCATTAACTGTAATTGTCATGCAAAGTTTCTCTTTAAAAACTTAAATTAAATGGAAGTACAGTAGGTAACAGCCAAATTATGACGTACTTATATTGATGCTCATTTTCGTGTTTTTGGGAAAATTAGGATAAGATCATAGTTATTTTGATATATTCGAAATAGATGTATGATGTAAGTCTAGAAAAAACCTGTACTGCGGATTTGCAGGAAAGGAATTGCAGTAATGTAGCATGAAAAACTACGTCAAATTGCCACAATGGATTCAACAGTGTTTGATCAATTGAGTTTATTCACAGTAATGACTTAAGTCATTGCGAAAATGGTATTTTATTGAAAAAATATACATCGTTATGTCTTGTTCTCACTCTCGTTCTCCACATTCTTTTGATTATAAGCTTCTCAATGCATCTCTGCCTCGTATTACGTCTATTCGTGACCTTGGAGTTACACTTGATGGCCAGTTAAACTTCAAGCAACAGTTGGAGGAAGTAATAACTAAATCAGATAAATCTCTGGGATTCATACTCAGAGTTTCATCTGAATTTAGAGAAAGTTCCTGTTCAAGAACTCTTTACTGTAGTCTAATTCGTCTAATTTTGGAATATGCTAGTATTGTATGGGGTCCTTCTAGTATTGAGGGATGCTCTAGATCAGAAAATGTTGAAAGACACTTCACCAGGGTTGTATTTTATCGTATTCGTCTACAATTGCGATTACAATTGTTTAATTTCCAATCACTAAGCCAACGACGTCATGTGAGTCAAGCTTGTTTCATTGGCGGGTTACTTTCTCACTCCATTGACGCTCCTGATTTGCTTGCCTCTATTTGCCTATATGTACCATGCCGTGCCCTCCGTCACTGTCCTCCTTTAGATGTGGAAAAACGACATACATTATATTGTCATAATGATCCTTTTCTGTCCCGTCTCAAATAGTTTAAGTACTATCATGATCTCTTTGACTTTAACTCTTCGTTAAATGCTTTCCGCTCTCGTGCCCTTTCCTTTCAACCATCTTCCTGATTTCTGTTCATACTTCGCTCTTGAAAAAAAATGAAGGTGCGCCTATGATCATGTGAAGGAAATTACGACATTTCAGGACATAATTTAGTTTTCATGAGCAAACCATTAAAGCCACTGATATTCTAAAACTACATAAAAATAATGAGATGTCTTGATTTTAGTACATAAATATAGCATAAAACTTTAAATTGAAACTTAGTACACTTTTCAATGTGTGAGCAAAAAGAATTGTATCAAAATTGTAGGTCTAACATGAGAACAGGCTAAAAAGGTTTAAAAAAAAAGGAAAATTTAAGTGCATCGTCAGGTTTTGTTAATAAACCGCTGGAAATTCGATTTAAAATTGCATCATAATCTCGCGTTCTGATGATTTTACAACTTTCCTAACGTATTTAAATATAATGTCGAGAATATCGTACTAATCCATTCTATTTTTAATCCTTTTTTCATGTAATAAAATCGACAAACGTAATCGTAAAACATATCGTTCATTTTATACAAATTCTCCCAAAGTGTTAGGAGGAGAACAAATTGGCTCACACAACGGATTGATTGGTTGCTTTCTTTTTACTGTCTCGCATTCAAATCATTTACTGCACCCAACCAGTCACCCACAACTGAACTGATTGGGCAACAATTGGGACTATTTTTAGCCTAATAACAATAATTGCCGACAGGTGGCACCAAGAGCAGAGCCTCAAGGTATTGAGTGCAACTGTGCAAGCAGATCTCTGGGCAAACGAGTGCATTTACGAGTGGGTAGCCATCAAGCAAGGAATGCTTGTATCGCGTCAAGTAATTACCGAACTAATGTGTGTATCGGGCGGTCCTACCCGCGCAAAGGATTGACAATTTTCATTTTACGAAAACGGGAAAAACACTTACTCACTAAACCCATCGGCGAATTCGATTACTCGCGTAAGAAATTGAACTCAACCTTACCCCCCCCCCCCCCCCCCCCGTCCCTTTATTAGGTTCCCCCGGTGGTGCTACCGGCTCACCTCGGTCGAACTCTGGCGCGGACGCGATAATTACGCTACGACCGCGCTCGTTCTCGAGCGGAAAGAATTTACGAGCGCATGAAACTGAAGAGCACGCTGCAACACAAATTCGAGGCTGCCCTTCGAACCACAGCTGTCCGATTTTCCCGACAAACGTTGGAAAAAAGAGGAGAAAAACCGGGAACGAATGTGAAAAGAAACTTCCTTTCCATTTCAGCTAACAGTTTGCACCGCTGCACTTTCACACGCGCCAGACGACGAGACTTGTGTGGTATGCTGGCCCACTCACAAGCATCGCGATGGTGATGATGATGATGATGACGACGATGGTGTACTAATGGTCAATTTTCACTGCTACAAACGTTTCTATCCTCGCGCGGTTTATGTTAGCTGAGCCACAATCAATTGCACTTACCGGCCATTGCCATTGCTGCTGCCATGGCAACCATCGCTACGGTCCAGCGCGGCAGACAACTCCTTCGCTCCCTGGAAGCCATCATTGATTTTTGGTTGCAGACGGGGCTTTAGGAATTTTCACTGCTCCATAAACATGAACCACGGAGCGACCGCAAAAGGTACACGGACACGGAAAACACTTTAACGAGATTCACACGCACAAAACACGGAAGGGAACACGGGCAGACGACACACACACACACACACGATTTAATGCACGGGCTACCGGGGCTAGATCAAAACTATGGAGCACTAGATCGAATGGCTAACACAATTTCCTGTAAGAGGACAATCCTACTAGTCTACACTGTCCAATAAGAATTAAAATTAAAATTGAGCTACTGTAGACTATTTTAGCTTAAATCACTCAGCAATTGCTAAGATTAGTCACTGACAGCTGCAATCCGTTCGGGTGGAGCCGTAAGCTTTTGCGGAATGTTAATTAGCTTTGCGGGGCGCGTTTTATTTTCGCAACTAGCATGTCTGCAAATTCCATCAACTGGTGCCGATGTTTTTTTTTTTTAATTCTTTTCCAACTATTCGCACAATCGCCTGTTCCGTTTTGTCGGAATTAATCCACCAGATGATGCTGACGGATGACCGCTACCCCACGAGCATCTCTAAGCATAATCGCACATTATCCGTCAAAATGATCTTCTTTCCTTCAAACACACGCACGCACGCACGCACAGTATCACGACCGCTTGCGGAAGTACCAAGCGAGCCAGAACAGAACCGATCAACCGATCACGATCACGCACTGACGATGACTGACCGGGAAACGGTGACCGAGCGGAACATTTGTATATAGTGTCGTCTTGGTCGTCGCCGTCGTCGTTTGTAGTCACCCTCCGCCTCTGGGTGGCTGCGGCGGATGACAAGATCAGCCCTCCGCGGCGGCACGAATCTGGCCGAAATGACATTCACCGCGGGTGAGGGAGAGCGAAGTGCGTGTGTGTGTGTGTGTATGTGCGTGCGTTTATCTGTGGTCCCAAGAGGTGGGTGGAGGTTTTGGGTGGAAGGGTTCGATCGAATGTGATCTTTCTCGCTCGTCGGAGTCGCTCGGGAAATCGTGGGCGAGATGCGTTCGCCGGGGCGGGGGTTTTGGTGTCTAATGCGCCGAAAACTTAAGTCTCTCCCCTTGCCACCATGTGCCGAACCGTCGTTTATACCAAAATGCCACCCCGCACAAGTACAAGTAGCATGGATTAGGCACTCGAACGATTAGTCTAATATGATTTGGGCTATTATGACAGTAATTATTATGATTACAACAAGATATAACAGAGTTCATATCAGAGACAGAGTGTTAGATCAGATCACAGTTCACGATTTCAAAATTTAGGACTTTGAGTACACTCAATTATACAGGACTTCAGATATTAGGAAAGTTGTCAGTTTGTTGCTCTGGTGCTGGACGATCTTTGGAAGGCAAAGAGCAGTATTACAGATGTGCAGATATAATCGAGATGGTCTGAATTCAACTCTGCATGAAGACTTGTTATGACTCGCTCGTAACTCAACACTCCTACTTCTTATGTCTACCAGCGAAAAACTCACAATGTATCACAAAAAGATAAGCCGCTATTAGGCCCTGCATAGAGTTGTGTGTAATTAATTTGTGACGATTGTAAAAAGAACGAAGGAAACATCCGAAACTCAATACCTGTTCTACTCGAATTCAACTCACAGAAAAAAAAAATATTCAGAAACTCTTGGCTAAATATTATTTACTTAAAACCTCTAAATGATGATTGTTGAAACTAAAGATTACTAAAGATGATTACAGATGCAAAAGGGAGCTAAAGAGTGGCAATTATTTTGTTGGGAATATGTCTAGATTAACATATTATTTCGATAAGAGTATAGAAAGGTGTCCAATGCGGTACTTTTCAGCTCAATAATTGTTCTTAGAAGGGTCTTAAGAGCTGCCAAGTCCTGTATTTCCAGCATCATGACATCATGATGGCAATTTGCTTGCGAGCGGGAGTAGGATCTCTTAGGATCTTATTTTCGAGGTCTTAAGCGGATGCTTAGTTTGCGTAGTGATTGACTAGCTCCTGTCGGTATGCAGTGCTAGACATATCCCTGATATTCTAGCAAACTATCTCTGAATTGTACACATAGTTTTCTAGTTCACAAGGTTTTACTGCAAAACGAAATGCTTCTCAGTCTTTAAACTTTCTATTGATATAGCCATCGTCAACCTGTGTACAAATACATTCAGTTAGTCCAAAAGTGATTCACAAGGTACGCTTTTTGACGGATGACTGGTCCTAATGCCGCTAGTCCCAGCTACGAAACTCGCTGTAATTTGTTAGGTCTAGAATCCCTCGAATTGAAATGCTCGCAAGCGCGTGTCCAATTCATCAGATACTCATACTCGATGGTCATATCGATGGTACCACTCTCCTTGCGCAGATCGGCTTATACGCTCCTTCACGAAATTCGGTCACGAAATCACGGTCCTTCACGAAAAAGGTCGCGTAACGCTTGTTCGGCGTCGTACTACATTTGGTTCCAACGAGCCTCTGCTCCAGTGTGTTCGCGCTTTTAATAGTAGTACAGATCCTCCCCATCCCTGATTATAGTCCTCTTCCTGAAACTCTTCCTCCTCATCCTCACTTCTTCATTTTCTTCTTTTCCTGTTATTATTTCTAATCTTATTCTCCTTTTTTATTAGTTTCTTAATTTCAATTTAATCTCTGTTTTTCGTACTGTCGAGCCTACATTTTCTTTCGTCTTATGAGCAGCTACTTAGATGCTTTCTAAGGAATTGGGAATTAGGTTAAGTTAAGTTAGGGATTAGTTAGATGTAGGAAACCCAATTTGAATATACTTGAGTTGAATTCAATTTAATTTAATTGAATAAGATTTGCGTACATAAAGGCATTTCAACGCCCTTTGTGCTCTGGAATGCAAGCATAAGCTTAAAGCTCAAAAGAGTTCAATATCAAGAAAGTCTGGTCGAACAGAAGGTTTCTAAACAGAACACAGTATTAATTCGAACTTCAACAAATATATTAATGCTACGACAACTCACCATCTGCTCAGCATCGCCAAACAACGCCCAGGAACTGTCTCTACAAGCCTAATCCACCATGCGCACATAAACATATGCTCTTGATGCGGCATTCAGCAGAACCCGCAACAGATCATCAAGATTATCGCGCACAAATGAACCGCTTAAAGCGTGCGCAGACGATCCATTCATAAGGTACCACACGTTACAAGCGGCAAAGGGTAGATCAAGATACCTTCCAACCTCTATTAGAAGTAGTGCTTTGAGAATGCAGAGCCGCGTGGCTCGTAAACATGCGCGCCTAATGGGATGACAAAATTGAATCAAAGGCATATTTTATGAGGAGATAGAAAATTATGTCGCCCCGGGACGTGATGGGTACACGCTTTATGGGGAACACCACGGGCGCCGATCGTCGTAACTGAATGATAGTTTTTTTTCCCGAAGTGGTATCACATTACACACACCGCATGCTGGAGTTACTTCTCAGCGCTCAGCGGACATGCTGGGTGTGTTTAGGGATGAGCCGTTTCCAGAACAAGGTAGGTTTGTATGTGCGTGTGTTCTAAAGCTCGTGAAAGCTTGCTTGGGCGGGAAATGGTACGAAATTTATCGCAGTTGAGATTGATTTAGATGTTGGAGCTAAGATTTGTTATTTCAATTATATTTTATTATTTTACATGGAAACTAAATCTAACCTTTGTGCCACTTGCATCGTGGGAAAAACGGTACAATGTGGACTCCTGAACAGACCAGACACATAAAAAGAAAGTGCACTTGCCACTTGCATTTCGCACGATCCCTCGCATATCATGGCCTCTACCCGTCCCAGGCAAAGCACGGAAGCTACCTGCTACGCTAATATGCGAAAATTACACCAACCTCGATAAGTGACCGGCGCGACACGGTAGGCCCGAAAGCGCCAATTCCGCTCATGTTCCGCCAGCCACCCACGCGAAAAAAATTGTCACCGCCATGATTCATGCACGGGGCAATAATTTGTGCGTTTGTTTCTTCTGTGCCAACTAGTGCACCACTAAACAGCGCCTCGCGCGGGTATAAAATATTGGACGAATTTTATTAAGTCAGCGGCGGACCGGCCGGGCAGTAAATTTTCCATAAAACGAGCCCACCAACAAACGCGCCCGGCAAAAAAAAAAAAACCCCGGCAAACGATTAGCATATTTATGAAAGCTGAACCGTGTCCGTTTGCCAAAAAGAACGCACCGCCCGGGTCCACCTCGGGTCCCCGGTGGCAGCCCAAAGTGTTGGTGCGGAGAAAGATTTACAGCCGTTGATTTGTACGAGATGTGCCCATCGATCTTTCCACAGCACTTGCAACCGTCTTGCCATCTTGGCGCGGAAGGTCGTTTCGATGTGTGACGAAAAATGACGAAAGAAAACTCCCGGAATGGTTGGAACCGGTGACTCAATGAAGCATATATCAAAACACTACCATAAACCAATAGGATTTGCATGAACTATTCGATAAATACTAGAAAAATAGGTTCTTACTCTCCAAAGGTTTTAGATTTTTTTTTTTTAATTTAAATGAAGCGTTTTAAACCGTTTTCCATGAAAACGCATCTCCACGTGGCGTCCGTTTTTTGAATTCGTGTACCGTGCACCTTAACGGTTTGTGTCTTCGATCGTCCAATAGATGGCGCTACCATCAGTCGCAAAACCCCAAACGAACTGCAGTAATGTCGTGCCAACTGCAATAACCACAGCTGTCAAATTTGGACAGCTGTCAAACCGCACGCTCTCACCCCCTTTTCCCTTTTTCCCTTCTCTTCTCTAGTGGAATGTTGTTTTCAATGTGCAACCCGACCAGCTCGCTGCAGAAATTGTGCGTTTTTCACAGGTTTTCATCATTTTCCGCGTCCCAAACGGCACCATTACGGTACAGCTCGAGGTCAAGCGCCACGTCCCGATGGAAGTGTACGGGTTGGTGTGCCGCCCTGCCAGCTAGCCCGCGTGTTCCGTGCATTGCTTTGTGAGGTGCTGTTGTTGTTGTTGTTGTGTTGTGGAGGTTTGTTTTGTTTTTTTCGTCTGTGTGTGATAGCGAAGAAAAAATCGCCCGTCATTGGAACCGACGTAACCGTAACGGGGTGGAAAAGTGTGTGCAAGCGAAGTGAAGGAACGTAAGACCCCAAAACCAAAACATTAGAAAGAGAGCTAGTGGACCCGCCACCAGCAGCAGCAGCAACGATGGCTTCGCAGAGCGGAAGCCTCCAGGATCGGAGCAATCTGGAGAAGTACATTCGCCAGCTGGCGATGAAGGCCGCCCAGATCATTGTGCAATCACGGCTGGGTGAGAAAATCGCCACCGAAAGCAACCCGAACTCCACGTCGACGGATTGGGTAAGTTAGTATGTGGGGTTGGTGGTTTTGTTTCTTTGTTTCTTAGCGCGAAGATGCAGAAACCAAGTGGAATCGTGGGTGGAAATAGGCCACACTCGTGATAAGGGCTAGAAGATCGCATGCACCGCAACGTCACAGCAGTGGTTCGAACGAGCAAAGTATCGAACGCCTCGATAGAGAGAGATTGAGAGCGGAAGAGAGAAAGTGAGCGTCGGAGAATGACGTTTTATGTTAGCGGGAAAACTTGTGTTTCTTTTTAGGTTTTTAGGAAAAAAGGAAGCGATATTATTCTAGAAAAGGGAACCAAATTTAAAATCGAAGAAACCCTCCAATGATCACATCTGCCGATGCGGAAGCGACCCTTGTCGCATAGCAACGTCCGTCTTGTCCTATTGTCGCTTGAAAATGATGCATCGCTGCTGATGGCATTGGTTTGCAATCGAATGCATCATAAATCATGACTCGCGCCAGATAGCAACAAGCGCGCATCACGTCATCCCGATTTCGATCAAAACGTCCTGCCCTCTATTGGATGACGCGATGTTACGAGCACCTCACCGGACAGCACACAAAATCGACAGTGGATAGCGGAAGAACCACCGCCCCCTTCGCTGTTCGTTCGTCCTGTGACACCAATAGCTGGCCGGAAGTGGCCACTTTCTTCACGCCAAAATCTAGGTTAATGGGGAAACTTTTACCCGGTTCGGTTTTGCATGTTGCGAACGTGTTTTGCTTGGCACAGGGATAATTAACGGACTAAATATGCATTCGCTGCCGCTCGTGCCCATCGCATGCATATTCAGACGGGTCGATTGATTACCTCGCCCGAGCATTAGCTCTTCAGGGGAGGAAAAAATGGATGGACGAAAGCGGGGGGGGGGCCCTTTCGGTGCCGTTTAATTTCAAGTGAACACGAATCGTAATCGATACTTGTGTCAATGTTGCTAATCTGTCGCGGCAAGGGATTAACTAGAACGAACCGGCCCAACCTACTACTACTGTGCTGTGTGCAGGTTGAGAATCCACTTTTCCGCTGGTTCAGCAGGTTCGATGGGCGGATTAAGTTGGCTGCGATTAAACCCGTCCCATTAAACGCTTAGAGAAGTGACACACAGTGATAGTAGCAGTAACTACTTGCATCACCTTATCTTGAATCGTTTGCTATCAGCACTTGAAAGAAAGTGTGATGGCGCAGTTTTGTAGAGAGTAAGGTGATATGGCGCTGTACGATTAGTTCGTACAGCTGTTCTGGAAAGGTTCATGTTTGCTATATTATGTAAACTATAGCTTTACATTTGATGAGAGCTTGAACGAGCTTTAAGTCAAATTATGAGAAGTGCAGGTAAATGATTTGTTATTTTTTATTTTATTTAGTACAATCTTAGATATTTATTAGATACAGTGCATACACTAAATTGATGGTATACTCAACTTTTTCGCAGTTTATTTTGCAAATATCTTAAACAGTTCTAATCCTTACTTAATATATTTATAGCATTCGATTTTGATTTTATTAAAAAATGGAATGTTTTTATTCTAAAGTTATCATATTTTGACCAAAATGTTAAAAAAATTAATTTCTTTAATAAAATTAAAAAATAGCCGTCAGTGGTCCGTGGACTCCAACCTGTAGACAAGAATTGCATTGGAATAAATAATCCAAAATACTATTATAATCTAACAGTTTCTGCTTCATTAACAAACGCAATGATAACGTAACATTTATTTATATGTTTTAAACTAAGCAGTTTGAACAAATTCAATTTTACCAATATTAAAATTTTTCTTAACACACACATTTGAATTCTATGTACCATCAATTTAGTGTGCCACTGTATTTAAATTATTTTAAGAAAATCTTAGAAGATTCTCTAAAAGATTCTTCACAAACACACAACATTCCAAACGCATCTTCACTGCCATCTCATCGGACGGTAATTAAAGCTAATTGTTGTTTTGCTTTTCACTTTCCGGAACACCGGTGACATTAAGCACGAACTGGCTAAATTATCATCCCTCCCCCAACGCAAGCTGTCAATCGCCTGCATTTGACTAATTGTCATGGGACTAGGAACTGGACACTATCGAGCCCCCCTTTGCCGGGCGAGACCTGTTCAAACCGCTTCACCCACCGGCGCAAAGCCGCAACCGGATCGAGCCGACTTCCTGCTGCTGCTGCTGCTGTTGATGGGCCGTCCACCTCTTTTAGTGCACAATTCGAATTGCGCAACTTATTTACCGCATGGGCATGGGGGGACATTTGCACTTGCACCGGTGGTATAGCAAGCAAGCCATAGGGTGAGGAGAGTGGGATGGTAGGACCAGATCAAACAAAACAGTTTCTTACATAGTTTCACGATCGTGATAGTAAGAGGGGATCTTACTGCCTCCGCTACCATCCCGGTAAAGGGACGGCAAACAGTTCCCAGCGTTCTAATGTTTATTTATACAATTCCTTTACCTTTCCCGGTGTATCGCACAAGCACCGTGTTCCCTTTGCGCTCCGGTAAACTCCAGTGCGAACCGGTTTTTGCATTGATTTGATGTATGTGTATGTGCTTCTCTCCAGTCGTCAACGAACGCCAACCAAATGCCCACCCCTCCCTTGCTCGTTCCGCGAACGATAATTCGTGATGAGTTTATTAAGGGACTTTGGGTTTTTAATAGCTACTAGCAGAAGTGCATTCAAGCACACAAATGCACACTTCAGCAACACTATCAAGCACGTTATCAGGCTGGATTAAGTGTGGTAAAAAGTTGCTGACACACAGGTAGTTTGGCTCCGGCAAAGGCATGGTGTAAGGACGTACTTGACTGCCGATGGGCGAGATAAAGACACAAGGCAAAGGGAACGTTAATCTTGAGCACAAACAGACGAACACAACGCTTCATGATCTGATCAGCAAATAATCCCCGCAAGCAAGCAGGCAAGCAAGCACGGGGGAGGTAGTCAACTTTCTACCCATTTTTAAAATGCTGTTCACTTTTAAACGTGTTTTTGTTTTACTTTATTTTGTAGAAAATTGCGCCCGTCACGATCGACTTCCATCGGGGTTGTTATTGCTGTTGAATACAACATACAATGGCAGCATTTGTAAACGCAGCGCATCGTCTTCTTTGCCGCGGTCAATGGGCGGTCGTTTGCCCGCGGTGGTATCCCAGTAGTGCAGTCCTCCCTCCCGGTGGCAGAAGCGCCACAGAACACCCCTCATACGTGAAGGAATTGCGCAGCAAATTTTTCGGTTCATTCGCTCGTTTCCCAGTTTGTTCCCGCGCTAGCGCCCTGGGAATGGGGAACACCGCTACGTCACATCGCACCACACATACACGCAAAAAGGTCCTCAAAGAAAAACGCTCATGTCATCGCGATTATATCGTGCTGTGCGTGCACCGGCATGTGCCAAGTGGCGATGCCTTCATAAGTGGAAATTGCTCGTCGCCTTCGCGCGATAGTTATTATGTTGTTGATATTGATGTCTTCACTTCATATTAGATAATTTACCGTGCTTCTCGTATTCCAATAAGAAATTGCAAAATGATTTTTAAAAGGTTGCGAATTTCAAAGCAACACCGTCGGTGTAAATAAGCGTCACCCGGGCAATGAAACTATTGCAAGCGCAATTGTATTTGTATATTTACCGTCCCGTTCCTCGACCTCTGCGTCCGCCTGCTTCAATGGTAAATCATTCTGTTTACACAACGACGACCGACCGACCGACCGATCTCGTGCCTCCGGGTCAGGATGGCAACGTGCTTGACTTGGCATGCTGGACGATAGTGTGTCAGCAGGATCGGAAGCAGGCACGACGTCTTGCTGACCAATTTGCTAATAAAAACGAAATCAAGTGTGCGTCTCTTTTGCTATTTGGTTTCCCTTTTTGTACTCTCTAGAATTGCAATTTATTCCCCATTTGATTGCTGGAGGTGTAAGCCAGCCGCCCGCCGCGGTCAAATTCCAGCGTGATTATTGCACCCTTCCTCGGACCTGGGTGGGTGGTTCGATATTGCTTCCCACACTCCTGCTGGGCTTGCAATCGTGCCGATGGGGAACGGTAGACTATACCTGACCTTCCATTCGCACCCGGAGCCCCGGTTGAAGACCGACCGTGGCCGGTGTGTTTGCTCCATTTTCCTCGCTCGCTCCGCGAAAGGTGTCTTTGTTTTATCGCACCACGCCGTGTTTGTCCATTTGCAGGGGTTAATATGTGTGTAACTAGATGTGTGCAACGCAAACATTTCGAAAAAGAATGTCTGTTCAAACGGATAGCACAGCGCAACTGGAACTGGCGGCATAGAATACAAATGAACTGCATTGGAACATCGGAGGAATGCACACATTATTAATTCTATGCAACTGGAAAACCTGCTTCAGAACTTGCTGGATGTCGTGTGACACATATTTCAATTTATTTCCAATGTTAATCGATAGTTTTTTCTTCAGTTTTGTGCAATGTACGTTATGTCTTTGGTGTAGTGATGTGTTCTCTGGAGTGCACCCAAGACTCCGATCCGACTTCGGCTATTGTTAGTTCGATTCCGACTCCGGCATAATCGGAACCGCTAGCTCCGAACGAAGTTGGAGTCGTCCGGAGTCGAAGTTGGAGTCAACCGGACTCGGTTACAATCAAAATTAAACAAGAATCGGAGTCGTCAGGAGTCGGCCAATGCAAACAGAACTTTGTTTTTAAGAATAGCGTTTATTGGCGGCATCAATGCTTTACGACACTATCTTTGCACCGGCTGTCTCCGCCCACGCCACTGCTCGACTTCGGACTCCCGTCGATTTCGGACGACTCCGACTCGGGAAGGCTTCGACTCCGACTTTGGACGACTCCAACTTTGACTCCGACTCCGGACTAATTATGAGAAAAAGTTTTCCGAAGTTTTCTGGAATCGATTCCGGATAGTAAGTCTGGAATCAGTTTCCGCAATCGGTTCTCCAATCGGAATTGGCTCCGGAATTGGCTCTGGAATCATACTCGGTTCCGGAATCGGAATCGGTTCTGGAATCGAAATCGGCTCCGGAAATCAGGGTCGGTTTGGTCATCTCCATAGACGTGTGGATGAAATAACGCTACATATTGATAGCCGCAAAGAATAAAAATTGCGGACAGCTCCGACTCTGGAAGGTTTCAAATCCGACTACAGATGACTCCGACTCTGGACGACTCCGACTTTGAATCTGAATCCGGATGAAACCGACTCCGTACTAGTGATGGGAAACATGAAGTTTTCATCGCAATCGATTCCGACTAGCTTAGAAGTTTTCTGGAATCGAGTACGGAATCGATTATGGAATCGACTCCAGATTCCAGAATTGGTTCAGGAATTGGCCAACTTCTGGAATCTGGAAATTCTGGCATCTATTCTGGAGCCAACTCCGAAATCGAAAATGGATTCTGAAAATGCTGAAATCTATTCCGGAGCCAACTCCGGTATCGGTTCCGGAATTGGCTCCGGAATTGGCTTCGGAATTGGCTTCGGAATTGGCTACGGGATTGGCTACGGGATTGGCTACGGGATTGGCTCCGGATTCGGAATCGATTCCAGCGTCTGCATCGGCTCCGGAACTGATACCAATCACGGAATTTGGTAGGTCCGATTCCGAGCTCCCAACACTCCCACAAGTCGTCCGGAGAGATTTCAACTCCTGATGACTCCCACTCCAACTCCGGATAACTCCGGACGACTCCGATTCGAGAAGGTTCCCACTCCGATTATGGATGACTCCTACTCCGAATCCGGATGACTCCGACTCCGAATCCGGATGACTCCGAATCCGGAATTACTTCGACTCCGGACGACCTAGATTCCCGATGACTCCCACTACGACTATGGATAGCTCCGACTCCGACTCCTGACGACTCTGGACGATCTAGAACCCGGACAATTTCGACTCCAAATTGCTCCAGACGATTCCAGACAGCTCCGAATAATGCTAGTCCTAGGTAGGTACTACTGGAATCGTTTCTGAAATATTCGGAGTCGAATCGGATTCAACTCCGGATTGTTGCCAACTTTACCCATCACTACTTTGGTGCCATTGGAGCTTCCAGTAGAAATTCTTCCATAAAAAGGCAGCTGCAGCTTTCTCAAAAGGAAAAACACACAACCATTGCCACCTGCGGACGGGTGTGGAGGTAGCAGTTTTAGAAAACCGCAAACCGCATACTTTTTGTCCGGTACCAAACCGGATAGCCAGCCCGCACATTCCATGCTGCTGCTGTTATGGTTAGGGCCACCATTCATTCAACAATCAAAACATTATCGCCGCGTGCGCGCTCGCGCCCGTACACGCCCGTGCACTTCCACTCCCTTTTTAAAGCTGTGGTTGTAGCTGTCCTCAATTCCGTACATTCCCGCGCGCCGTGTGGGAGAATAGATCCGGTGCGAAGAGGCGTGATGGGGCACGAGATGAGGCCGTTTTTGTTGCTTTGTTGGGAAGTGTACGTACGGCAGGAAGCCATACCCGCAGCCCACATGCACAAAGATGAATGGAATACCAGCGAGAGAGAAAGAGAGAGAGAGAGAGGTACGCGCTTCTTCCCTTTGCTTCATTGAAAACAGACCCCTTGTGAGTGAGTTTCCCCTCCACCTTTCGGATGCTGGCTGAATCGTTTTAAAGACCCCTAAATGGGACCGGTGAGTGGATGTTGGGGCCTAGTCCTAAGGCTAGGGCCACTCACTTCAAACAGCCCTTTCATGAGTGCCCCATCATGTTGGATACTCTCTGTGTGCGAGGGGTAGGAGTAAGATATGGCCTCTACCACCACCATAAGATAGGGCACGCGTCTGACAGTGTGTATGTGAGATCGCTACGCTGAGCTGACAATCTTCGACGTTGCCCGCCAAACCGCACGTACGCCACAATGTCCACACGCACAATGCAGCAACACCCGTCGACGGGTGGCCCCGAAGCTAACGAACGAACGAATTTCGTAAACAATCCTATCACGTACAAACGCCCCCCGCGACCCCAACAGTAGTGAACAGGTTTGGTTATGTCCCAACCCAATGGGGGAATCCCTCACAAATCGTTCATGACTCTTTATAATGTTTTATCTGCTTTTAGGGGCGACCATGAGGTCTCTTACAGAACGATGAATGAAGACGTCATACTTGCACACTAGAAAATTAGAATCCTATGTTTATCTTCGAGCGAGCTCGAAATGCACACGGAAGCGATGTGTTCTGTAAACGCTGTGTTCTGGGGTATGCGTACATGACTCATCAAAAGGCAGTTTATAACGGCGGCACATGACGAGGATGGATGTAACGGGATCTTGGTATGCCATCGCCTTTCGCCAAGGTCGTTCGGCAGGTTGGCAGCAAGGTCAGTCACAGTGCCTGTCTACCGCCGAAAGAGGGAGTGCGTCCTTGCGACACACCGTGCGTTTAAACAGAATTAACGCTCACCGAACTCGAACATACGCACTTTCCTTCTGGTGTGGCGGGGGAAATTGGTACCAGTGTCATTGACCGCCACGTGGTGTGCCCTGCCACGGTCGTCCAGACAGCTCGAGTTCTAGAGAGTTAGAAAGAGTAGAGAGAGAAAAGAGAGATTTACTATTATCAACCGTGCTGGAGTTTTGGGAGAATATTCCTGAATCCTTTTGCAACACAAAAACGCATATATTCCGGAGAACTACTGCTCTGCCCGAAACCCCCGAGAACTTCAACAATTCTACTCTGATGTGCGCTGTGCGTCCAAACAGGAGCATGCGCTGTCCGGGGGAAAAAAGGTGTGTGTATGTTTGAGAACGTCTGGCGAATGTCTGGCGCTCCGTGAGCGTTCGCACGTGGCCCATCATGCGTGTATCCCGAAAGTGAACGAGCGAAAGCCTACCTAGGGCATTCTAACAAAAAGAGGGAGAGAGATAGGGACAGAATAAACCGATAAACGGTCCAAATAACGCACCGCGCTCGGGTTCCGCTCGGTTGTCGGTGCGTAAAGTCACGTCATCCATCCGGCCGGCGCCGGGCTGTTTTTTTTTTCCGGGGAGTTTCTTCTAGGTGGAAGTGTTTGGAAGACAGGGCATGGGGAGGAGGATATGCTCGTTGCGACTTGTTTTGCTTCTGTCACTGCAAGGCCGCACTCAACGATGGCCGCAGTAAACAAGATTTTATTTTCGCCCAGGGGTTTTTTAATCGTATCAAGCCGCTAATCTTTGTCCGTTGCAGTAAGGACTTTTCTATGGACACGGCTGGGCAAGCCATTTATAGACAGCGTAAACAACGTTGCGTAACCTTGAGGGTGGCGCACGGGGATTCTACGCATCCCCGAAATTCCCGAACGCTGGCACGGATCCGGTCGATACTGGTTCCCGGCAAAAGTGCAAAACAAGCGGGACGATACAGCTATCACGTTCGATGAGCGTGACCGATAGGCTTTGAAAGAGAATGGCAGTTCCATAGCAGGGTCGATTGGGGGGGAGGGGGGAGGGAATCACAAATAGATTTCCAATTAGGATACAGTATTACGCGGTCATTTAAATCAAAAGTATCTTTAATGTAATGCCAACGTCTCGTTCAAGTGCTGATTATGCGCTGTCCTACACAACTGCATGCTCCCGTGGGCCGAGATCCGTGGGTGACTCGTGTATGTGTCTAGAGCCGTCTAAAGTGGGAGAAAGGAAGAAAATAACTCATTTCCACTTTCCAACTCCTTTTACCCGCCCGATAGACACGGACGCCCACCTCGAAAAGGGAACGGACTGTCTGCTTGGGAAGCCACTGGAGAAACACTCGAAAAGGGGAAAAAACAAGAACCGTGGGTTGTGTCGGATTGCTCTACATTCACATTGTTGCAAGTATGCGCTTGCACAGACTCGTCGTGTGTAGGCGGCAGAAGACGCTTGGACCATCCATCTTAGACGGAAAGGCACAAAATGACCCACCAGATGGCCCGAAATGGACCGTTTGCGAAATCGAATTTTCATCGATTTTTGCAAATGTTCAATCATTACACCACTACACAGGCGGGTTTGGGGTGCATCAGAAGTACCAAAAAATATCTTTTTATAATCTATTACAGTTCCGTCGCAGTTCCATTACAGTAAATAGCTACCGGCGGCCAAAAGTAATAGACTTCCATCGGAGGAAAGAACGTGAGCCTTTTTATTGCTTCCCTTGCCCGAAGGTTTTGCTTTAATGGCCTTGGGTTTCACCACCTGCTGCCTGCGCCTACACGCAGGGCTATGCTGCTGCATCGGGCATTGGGCTTCCTATACATGGCCGCCGCCGCGTTCGCGCGCAGTTCGGAGAAGCGAGTAGAAAGGCAACCAAACCGTAGCATTATGCTGCAGGGTGTGCTCTGGACGAAGCGTGAAGGGGTGCACGGACAAGCACACTGATTGCACCAACACACCTGTAAAAGGGCGCTGCATCAAACGTTTTATGCTGCACGGTGTGTATACCAACACAGACACACACACACACACACACACACACACACACACATTTTTGTATGCAGCTTGATGCTGCTGCTGCTGCTGCTATGCAACGTCTGCATACGGAATCTTCCACAGCATTGATGTGTCTATGTGTGCGTTTCTGAGTGTGTGAACATCCCATGCTAAAGGGAGAGTGCAAGTGAGACAGAAGCACAACTGCACAAGCGCACGCACTCCCTGTCACGCTCTCACTCACTCACTCTCTCGCACACATGGATACATGTTATGCTTTTGCTTAGCAAGAGCGCGTCTTCTTCAAACACGGCTTCACTGTGTGTGTGTGCCCGCTTTTCCACGGTTTGTAAGAGGGTGTGTGCGCGCGCGCCTGTGTGTGTGTGTAGAGGGAAAAGCAGCATTTTCAACGGGGTACGCGTTGCTTTGGATAAGCGCGCTGCCAACATTTTCATCCGACTGCTCTTCTGCGGCGAATGTGTGTGCGTTTTGAGACTACAGTGATTGTTCCGAATTTCCAAAGTGATTTGCTGAAAAATTGCTCGTGCTCTGGTAGTGGCAAACAGTGGCAGCAGTTAAAACAGGTGTTAAATAATTGGTGTGTGTGGAAGGAAGAAAAGCGTTCTCGCGTTTTGCTATCCAAGTGAGGCGGCCCACAGTGTCGTCGGTAGGACAAGCGGGACAACCCACGCCCCAAGAAGAAGAGGCGCCTAAGCACCAGCAGAAGAAAAAAAAACTGTGTCTGTGCGCAGTGGGAACCAATTAGTTGGCTATGACTCAAAGCATGGTGACGTACCGTCTGCGTCTGGTGAAAAGTTTCGCTCCATTGAAAAGAAAGTGTTTCAAGTGCGTGTAGAAAGCAGCTTCATCGGCTACGGGCGCGCGCGCGCTCTTCAGTTTTCTGTTTAATTTCTGTTCAGTTTCGCAATTGTTTCCCATCGATTGATTTCCTTCAGTTTCACGCACACGACGGCAGAAAAGGATCGGTAAGCGCCTTAAATAAGATTGCTCCGTACTCTGTTCCGGCGTCGTCATACGGGCCCGCACCACGTCGTCACAGGGGACGTCCGTCAAGGATAACGCTCTCTCGCGCCTTTCAATGCTCCTGGCTCGCACTCTCTCCTCTCTCACGCTCGATACAACCCCCACGTTAACATCCCCTGCTCGATTTACACACGTGTTCGGAAGTCCTTTTTTCCCGCAGGACGAATGGCGCGACGTATCGTTTTATGTACGTCCAAAAATTCTCGGAAAAACGACAGACGAGATGATTCATGCTCCGCCATTTCCGACAGAACGTACAAACCGGCGAACTTTTTTTTTATTTCCACGAAATTGGTTCTACCGGCAGCCGGACACCATTTGCGACACACCTTTTTTTTTTTTTTTGGTTGCGTCAATGTGTGCTTCGTTCTTTTGCGGTGAAAAAGGAATTTTGTGCCAACTCACCACCACCACCACGAACTCGATCGCCGCAGTTTGGTTCTGGTTTTGGTGAACGTGCACCGCCACCACGTAGGAATTTTAGAAAGGCCTACTGCGAGAGAAGACTTTTGGTTGACTTCTGTGTGTGTGTGGCTGTAAATGTTTCTGAAGTTTCACTCGATAACGGATCTTGAAATGACATTTTATATGGCAAAATGAAGAACTTCTCCTAAAACTTCTCAAGAGGTATTTGAGAAGCTCTTAAACCCTCAACCCTCTAGGGAAGAATCTGTATGACATTTGTCTGCTTCCTTTAACACCCATTTAAACTCCGCGGCCGGATGTCGTCACTTGAGCAAAACATGTATGGCGTGGAACGTGTTGAATGCAATTTTCATCCATTGCTGTCGCACAAAATCTTCAAGATCTTCTCCACTTAACGAGCAGCAAGGGGGTTTGGCAGTAAGACGAAAGGATGGTCAATTGTTTGGAGAACACAAAACAGATAATCGGAAGAGATAGGGTGCTCCGAAATCTGTCCGCGCGCGGCTTTGTTTGTAGCGGGTGTCGTATTTCATTTCCTTCTCAGTTTAAGCAGGCAAATGGAGAAAGAAGTTGAATCTTTTCTTCTCCTAATCCAGACAAACCTAAGCAAATGTCCAAAACGGTCTAGAATGCAGACTCCTCTAGAATTGGTAGCTGACGACGACACCCTTCTCAACACCGCCCCCATATCCAGCTGAGATGAATAATGTCCGCGACGCGCTGGCGGATGGTAGCATTGGACGGGGTTTGGATAAAATTGAGGTCATCCACGCGATTGCATGGTGGCGATGTGGGAGGGGTTGGCAACATAAACTGTTCTGGGTGAATGAACATTGGACGGATTCGTTCTGTTTGCCCCTCTTCTGGGGAACAGAACACAACAGAAGAACTGGTTGTTTACAACAGAGAGATGCACGGCCCTTATGCTAATGGACTTATGCTGTGCTGCTGGTCTCAGGCAATTCCCTACGGGCCTTGGAGAGTTTATTTAAAGCTGTGCACGACGCAATGTTTATTATTCGCCAGCGGAAGTGCATTTTGTTGATAAATAAACGGATCTTTATGTTGTAGTGTCATGCTAGCGAATACAAGCTAAGGGAAGTTCGACAGTCTCAAAACAACAACATATGCCACCCGTGCGTCTCAAACTGTGGACGAAAGTGTTTGTTACCTGGAACTTGCCAAAAAGGTTCGCTTAGAAGTAGAAACGATCCCTCTCCACAGGGCGCTAAAGAGCTTAGAGATAATTTCTCAAACACTTTGTCGGTAAGATAACCGATAGAAATGCTGAGTTTCTTGAAAAAAAAACAAACAAAAGGTTAATAAATTTGCTCTGTACATTATGCTCAATGTTATACTTTCCGTTTCCTGTTGCCTGATGAGACAGAAGAGGCACTCCATGCCTCTTTAGCCTTCTTTAGTCCCACAGGTGGGAACTGTATGACCGCAGGGAATGAGAAAAAAAGCTTCTGAATGAATCCAATTTGTGAGAAAACTTCAACTTTCTTTCGCCACGAATCAGCCACACGAAAAGAACCTCGCAATTGCATTTAAGAATCACGTTCCCGTTCGTTTCATCGCCTAATTACCGTCCATTTCTCGTTGTGGATGACCACCATCGGCTTCATATATTGAACCGGGGAGCGTATCGAGAGCGTATGACGATGAGTTTCGCCCGACACGGCTTTATGGCCCCTTTCGATCTCTCCCCCCTTCGATAACCCACATATCGAGTAAAGTCCAATTAAGACACCCGAGTGGCTAAGAAGAGCAAAGGGAGCAAAGAATATCCGGGCTGTGAAGCAAATCGATCACCACACCGCTACCATCCACAAGCGCCATCATTTGTGTGGGGTCATCGAAGCGGAATGCTGTTGTCATGAGGGTTGTCAGCACCGCAAAATGCTGGTTACCATATACCTACATCAATGCCAAATTTTTGCTTTGCGCACGGGGAAGTTGTTGGGAAGTGTAGCTCGTCGTAGCATTTCGCAAGCCGGGTCAAGGCCAAATGATGTTTCCGAAAAATGAACTCATCATCGTGTATTCTGGGGAGGATATGACGCTCTCCGAAAACTCATGATATGATGGATTAATGTGTCCCATGAGGCCTTACTGGAAGCTTACTTTTATGCTGAAGTTTTAAAATTCCCCTTGGGAAAACACAGACCTCCCAGTTACTTGGCTTTTACTACTAAATGGAGAAGGCATTTGAGTGATTTACAGCGAAACCTGAATTAAACAGACACGCCTATAAGAGCGCAAACACGAAATGGTAGAAGCTGAACGAGGTTCCGAATATTCGTGTTAGAGAATGTTGGATTTGTTAGAATTAAAACCCTGATTTATGCGATAATGTATCCAACTTCGTGGAATCCTGTGCTTTTGAAACGCTGACAGTCCAAAAGATATTAAGGATTGGCTATTACTCCATAGCTGATATTGATATAGGTACATAATTTTGATCAGAATTTAAAAGGGAGCTGTTCCAGAATTGACATGGTTTAAAATCAGTGCCAGAATTGATTTGGATGGTTGGTTGGATGGTTGGAGCTCCAGGATCGACATGGGTCCAGGATCAGTTTCTGTACCGGTAAGGGGTCAGGATCAATTTCAAGACCAGTTTAAGCCCAGGATCAATTCCAGAAACGATATCAAATCAGGATCAGGGCCAGTACCAAAATAGGATCAGGATCAGTTCTAAGATCAGTATGGATGCGGGATCAATTCCTGTATCGGCTTAGGATCAGGATCAATTTCATCAACGGTATTAGTTCACAATCTGTTAGTGGGCATAGTTCATAGTCTGTTATGGGTGTGGCATTACTTCCAAGATCCGCGTAGGTTCAGTATCAGCTCTCGAAACAATAAAAGTTAAAAATAAGATACAGGATCGGCATAGGCTCTGGATTAGGTACAGGTTAATCAGGGATTCTGCTTTAGTTACTGAACTGGAATAGGATTCGGAACCATTTCTTTTGGCGTACCTCTCAGTGTTAAACGGTGCATTAAAATTGTTGCCCTATAACCCATGTACGCCATAACTGAGCCAAATTTACTATAATAATATTAAATGAACGGAGGAGGTCTCTATCTCTTGGTTTTACAGTATTGTATTCTTAAAAGTAAATTCAAAGTATTCTTAAAAGTAAAAAAGGCATTCTGAAAGTAAATTCCCTTCAATTTTCTTAAAATAACGCCTTCAAGAAGGTTCAAGCTTAAAAAATGTCACTAACAGCGATCAAGCTGCCAATATTTGTCACATTGTTGGTAATCATAAATCGGACAAACATATGCTCTATTTGATTGCATCGGTAAAGATTACCTGATTACATGGTTTTCATGCTCCCAGCCCGAGTCACACAAACACACAGTATACGCGGAACTTTCCGATCACGGTTTGTCGTCCTCTGAGTCAGTTTTGATTGATTTGTTTACCCCACATTGGTTAGTTGTTTTGGTTGTGTGCCGGTGGATGTCGGCATATGTACCGACCGGTGGAGGGAGGGAGCTACGGTGTAGTGCCCCATTATCAAGCCGCACCGATCGGGACGTAATTTTCCGTTTGCAGCCGATGTCAAAGGTGACAATCGTTCGATCATATTGAACGTTTATGGGAAACGCGTGCGAGCCGCGCGCGGCAACATCGTCGCGTCATCTCTCGAGACGCTTCCACAGGTGTGAGTGCACTCTGGTCAATGCCGCCCAGTGCCATCGCCGGCTGCTCGGATCTTTCTTACGGTGTACTTCAGCTGCGTCCTCCTGAAGGTCATCTGCCGGTTCGGGAGGAAGGAGGAGGACAATGTCTGATAGCAAGAACTGTTGTTTGTTGTGTTGTGTTTTGCGGACTTTCCTGTTCGAGCGGACTGAACCTTCATCCACCAAATCCTCCACGATTGGGGTCACAATGTCATCGTTTGCACAATCCAACGACTCGCCCGAGTGTGCGTCTTGTGTTTGCTTACGTGTTGAGATAATCGCCAAGAAGAGAGCTTGTGTTTGACTATTTACCTTAGAACACCTTTGCAGTAACCTTTGCTGTTGGGAATCTTATTTTGCAAACATAGCAATAAGCCCATGATTATCCGTCTTGGTTGTGTTTTCCGAAGAACGCAAATATGATAATTCTCCTTATGTTCCACGTGGATGGGTGTGTGTCTGTGTGCGTGTATAGTTAATTACAATGTAACGGCTTTTGCTCGAATTAATATTTTCGATTCTCGATAAATCATGGAACCTAACATCTGTGTTACCAAACCGTGCACGAAACACGACACAAGTTACAAGTTTGCTTTCCCTTTTTCCCATCTTGGACTTCATATCGGTTAGCCTCAATTTTCTTATGATACAGCCCTGCCACGAGCAGGCTCCGGCCCCTCATATTTAGCCCAAGGACGCAATCAAACGAAGGCTTGTCCTTAACGACCACTCGATCGATAATGATTGATTTTTTCATTCCACCGTCCCACACGCACTGGTGGAGAGATACGCATTGTGTTACATTGTGCTCCAACGTTACCGTTTCCCTTGTAAAGAAGATTTCCATTTATGTATAGCTTTAGCTTGTTACAATCTTTTGATGAATTCTCATACATTTTTTCTCTTTATTCTTGCTGCTCTCCTCTACATAGTTTAACATCTCAATCACCGACCAGCAGTCCATCCTTGATGTGCTTGTCGAGACGAAGAAAATCCTCGCCGACGGTGGGCAGCATGAATCGATCATCACGCGACTGCCACTGTGCGTAGAAATCTCACTCCAAACGGCCGAAGGTGGTAGCATGATATTGGAGTGCTGGACGCTGAGCATCAGGACGGACCAAACGAACGCACCCCAGCGCGCCAACCAGGTGATCTACAATCGTATGAGCTTGCTGCTCAAGTCGCTACTCTCTGTCACACGTGTTACACCGGCGTACCGCGTATCGCGCATGAAGCGGGCCGACTCGTACGACATCTACTACCGCATCTATACAGGCGAACCCCAGACGAATCAGTTGGGTAAGTAGATATTGTGGCGCGAGTTGTTGTTTTAGTTTTGACGGGGACTGACTAGTAAAGGACGGAACAAGACACTTTTCGTGACGACTTCATGAGCTCCAGACAAGAACGTAGATCTCATCACCATCGCAGATTGTAAACATGTGAGACCACGGAACGCATGAAAGAGAAAAAAGACAACCACAGTGAGCGTTGACAGGCAACAAAAACTGCTCTAGGGTCGTTGCAAAAGTCAAGCTTAATGTGAGCGAGTAACCTTTATGCGAACCGAGAAACCGCTACTTCAATGGCCCAACGTGGCCTGCGAGTTAAAAAGCAGTTCAGAAGGCACACCAACACGACCAGCAAACGGACGGCATATTGTGTCGCGTAAACCACACGATGCACTGTATCGAAGTGACGTGGAACAGGTTTTATTTTTCGCAAAGTGCGTACAGCTCCAAACATGGAGCCCTTAGCGCACGGTCGACGCGGTTGCAGAACTTTGGCGCCAGCGTGCGAAGGTTGAGGTATGGTAAAGTTTTGCACCGGCAAAACTTAATTATCCCCTTCTCTCAACTGTAGCCGCTCCTGAGAGAAGGAGGTTTTGGTCGGCGCCCCGGCTAGGCACTGCAGTTCCCTTTCACACTGGTATAGAGGACAGAAAGAAGGGCATGTGTGTGTGAGAGAGAGATAGAGACACAGAAGATTCCTTTCACACACATTGGCGCCTAGAAGTTGTGGTGTGTTTGTATGAAGACGTAAGTGTCAACGATCGCTTTTTGGTTGCAAGATTTTGGACTAGAAAACGGTCAACGACACATTGGAAGCCATACGACACAGTTTAAACCTTGCAGCTGGCGACAGGTTTGAAACGTTTCTTGCAATATGTTGACAACAATATCGAATTTTCATTTTAGCATCAAGAAAACACACTGTTGAGCATCCGTTTGACGTGCCCCAGCAGCCACGTGTGATCTCATCACCCTTCCTGAGGAATCAAGAGTCTATGCCCAAAAACCAGTTTTCGCATCTTCATCTCTCGTGCCTCAAACCTTCAAGCGAATCGAATCGTGACCGAAGCAAATGATGAGGCATCCATGTTTTTGTCTGATCGTTTGCGAGCTTCAAGAAGGTAAAAACATAAAAATGCTCCACAGGCTTAGCACACAGTACATAGGAACAAAAACAAAAGAAGCCTAGTACAAAGTTAAAGTCTGTGTGTGAGTGTGTAAAGGTGCAATATCTAGCACCAGACGACCTTCGGACAAAGTCGCAGCATCACGTACCACATTCTCGGGGTCTCCTCAGCCTGTGCGCGTTACATGCTGTAAAAGAATTATCTTCCCCTCTTTTTGCCTGCTCCACACCCCAAAGAGTGTTGTTAGTGATGCAAAAAGGGCACCCCACGATCCTCTCATCCCCGCGTGCAAAAAGAAACGAAATCAGTGAGTCTGATTGTTTTCACTGCTCGCGGTGCAGCAGGTGCAGATGGGTTTGTTGCATTTTTTTGTAGAGATGCTCGACTGTGCGTGACGATGAACGCGCTCGGCATCGGGGTGGTGCGTGTTGTGCATTTCGCATCGTATACGCACTCCGCTTGGTGTTGCAATGGTGGAGATGTAGATACAAAGCACCAGCCCGCCAAGTATCGGTGTGTGTTAATCGATGAATATCTGTTCAAGGATGCCGGCATTGTTAAATATTTAAACAATGTTCCAACGGCTCGATGATGCAACGCTCTCTTAGTGCACGGAGTGGCGCGCGCGCGCGCTGATCATTGGTTTGTATTGTGATGAATGTTTAGCAAAGGGCGAAGATGAGCCGCGCGCTAATAGGTGAAGTGATTGTTCAATATTGTTTGAACACCTGCATCTTCACCGCGCAGAGGAGATGCAGTAAATGGAAAGTTGCAGAACAGTTAAAGTTATTGTTGCAAAATCCCTAAACAAGATTGGACATTATTTTCAATTTCAAATTGATGGAGATGTCTGGGAAGTTCATTAAATAGACATTAAACTGTCAGCACAGCTCATCTGCCCAGTAATTGCAAATGTGACCTTGCCGCTTTCTAAATCGCTTTTAAAATGCGCTCGGGTTTTTGTCCCATTCAACCGCTATCTGTGTGTTGCCGGTGCGGAAGCGTGCGAAATGTCGTGCCCGTGCGGATAATCACGCGCGCGCGCACACATTTCACGGCGCATGCGCGCAAGATTTGACTGGCGCCGGCGAGATAGAACGCGCACGGCCAGTCGTGCGGTGTATCCCGATAATTGGCTTTAATTAGGTTTGATTTATGATGCATCACACACACTCACATGGCGGGTCTAGTGCGCTCACTTTCCCACTGTTCCGCCCTGTTCCTGTCTGTCTGTCGGAAGAGTCCGAAGGTCGTCATTATTTGCTACTTCCCCCACAGACGTGCTAGAGGGGCATCGTTTAGACAAGTTCTAGTTGATGATGATGATCATCGGCGATAGAAATTGTAGCTGTAGGGGGTGTACGTCGGATGAATCAACAGGAAGCAGAATGAACTATGGGAAAGCTGTCGTACGATCGGACACACTGTTTCTCCTTCTGCCGTCGGTTGTGTCGCGCATTTAAGCGGAAGTGCAATGCTCGGCAGTGCGCTATCAATCACATTGCTTGCTTTTTTCCTCTACTTTTTCTCTTGGCTCATATATCGGCTACAACAATGCACATTTCACGCGTTTGGATAGCAACAGAACACAATGGGACACACACACACGCTCTGTGCCGGCCGTAAAAATGTCAAGGAAGTAGAAACACACGAACCGCCGACCGTTGGGTCGACAACGAGAGAAGGTTACCCGCTGTTGCTAACGGCTGCCCCGATACGGTTAAGCGACAACAGTCAGAATCTCGCGTCTATCGGTTCCTCGTGCTTCCTTATCGGTGTGGCGGTGGGTTACTTTCATTGTTTGGGTGTCTTTAGGGCAAGTAGATAGAGGGGTACCGCTGTTGGTGTGCAACAACACAAATACATGGTAGAACCCATGGGGCGTAGAACCAGGTCGAGGAGCTGTTGTAGCCGCATGACACCACCCGAGGTTCGTATGCTAAGTAGGGCTAGGAGATATCCAACCTGTCTTTATCCATCCAGGTCGCTAGTGTCGATTTCGTAGGTGGCCAAATCGTTGATAAGATCAAGCTCTGCCTGACCCTCTTAGGTCGTGGAGCACGTGATTCGGAGCTCTGCATTTCAGCTCTGAACTGAGCGTGTCGTTGTGCCAATGCACGAACTTCAGGTCACGTAAGCTTTCCTGCTGACTTAACACTTTTCTATAGTCTTTTTTTTGTAGCATTCCTGTGGATAGACATAACCAACAAAAAAACCGTATCGAATAACCATCCGTCAATTGATGTCCGCGTCGTCGGGCGGAAGTCATTGAAGTTGTCGTTACCTTTTTGCTGCGAGTGGATTGTTTCCGCCGATACGGTGTGTCCGTGGTGTTGGACAACGAATGTGTACACCCCCACACCAGCGTACTCGGGCAAAAATGCATAGAATGGAATGTGAAGAATGTGACACCCTGCTGCCACTGCCCAGCGACGCGTAGTTCCGGCTATAGAAACTGCTTGGAGCTGCTGGAATGTGGTGGTGTGTTGGAGCACCGTCAAATTGACCTTGCGCACGGTTTCAGATCCGATTTGGGCGTAATTCGTTTTTTGGAAAGGGTAATAAATTCGAACCCTTCCACCGGCGTTGGGGTTGGCAGTGGGCATGCCAAACGTTTAGAAAGTGCAGCCGTGGTGGCAGCGGACACAATGCATGCTTCAGGTGCAGTAAAACAGTTGAAGGTTTTTTTGCTAGAATTGGGTGAAGGTTTCTCAAGACACAACTTTTGCGCATGAGAGCGTAAAAAGCGTTAAAATACATATTTCAAGATGCTTTACTTCTGTATGTGGAAGTAAATCGTTCCTATTTAAGTGGATGTAAACCGTTCCTATTTAATGTACCCTTTTCACCTAATTAAGTACATTAACAGGTGGTAAGTTGTGCATTTAAACTCCCATTTCCATAGCTTTTGCTTCAAACCTTTCCATGCACGTTGCAGGGAAGTAAATGACCGACCCAGGGGTCGAACCCCTGTGCGGCCCCGTTCTTCCCGTCAACTCGCAGCGAACGACTTGGATGTATCAAAACTGTCATTACCTTTCAACGTATCAGCGGCCGTCAGGTACATTATGCAATTTATGCGAATAAATTATACCCAAACCTTGTGGTGCGACTGCACCAACACCCTACGAAAGGCCCGGTGGAGGAGGAGGTCACTCAAAAGAACCTTAGAAAGCGTACGAACTGAAGCCAAGTTACTCAAAAAGGTGTAAGCGTGTGTATGTGTGTTTGATATTGTTTTTTGCTCCAATTCAGTCAAGCATATAATCAAAGTTTGGATAAAACAAGCCTCACGCACACTGTTAAGTGGCATTTAAAAACAAATTTGTACTAGTATTTTTCTATCGAATGCGTACGTGCCAGTACAACTACCCCTTACTTTATTGCTTTACTCCATCCGCAAGCGCGCAGTGATCGGTTTGACGGTGGCGCCACTGTGGCGATAATTTAAATTTCACATTACCCTCGGAAGCCCCTTCCAGCAACGCGAATGCACGGTGGGATATTTGCACAGATGCAAAAGCACACTGCTGCAACAGCCAAGCTACTATTCGTGAATGCATTCAAACGACGACGGTGCAAAGCAGGAGAGAGAAAAACATCTTCCAATCAGCGGGAATTGGCACACACCAAAAAAACCATTTCCCCCGTGTTCGATCGACGGCATCGGAGGCTCTACTGGAAGTAAAAAAACAACCTCGCCACGTGCCACGTCCAACAGCTTGAAGATACTTTGGTGTCAGGCAACAAATAGCTACAGAGAGCGAAGAAACGCACGAGCGATAAATTACACTTCGGGCAGCTCGCATCGTGCGTTGTGGCGCGTGGCTGGATTTTCTGAAAGATTACCAGTCTCTGCAGCCAGTCTTACGGTGACTTCCATTTGCCCTCCGCAAGCAGAAGTGCTTTGAAGAGAGGTGTAAGAAAGTGACTGAAAAAAGGGAAGCAGTTAATTGCATATATCAAGAGAGAGACACACAAGCAGCAGACACAGAAACACGTCCCGTCTTTGGTCGGGAATTTTCAACCTGGTGCTCCTGGCAATGTTTTTTTTTTTTTTTTTGCTTAAGGAAGTGCAGAATTTATCATTGAGTCTTGAACCTGTCGCCCCGTAATGACTGGCGCTGCTGCGAAATTACCCCTTCAGCATCTTGGGAAAGAAGGAGGAGGAATTATTTGACCGATTAATTTGTACACCGTCCAAAGAGGGGTCTTTTCTATCCCTCGTCCAACCTAGAAGTAACCTCCAACGGAGGACGATCGGAGGTGTCCGGCACCGAGGATAGAGTATGTGTCGTTTGCGCTCAGCGTCGTACGCTGATAAAATATTAATTAGCAGGATATCGTTTTTACCCATCTTATTACAAGCTTAAAGTGCGCGGAGGTAGACCGAGAGAGGAAGAAGGTGCATTTTAATACATATGCTAATGCACACATAGAAACCGGCTCCCGAGCGGTGAACTTTCCGTGCTAAAGATTCCCGCTCTGGGTTGGGTCCAGGCGCGACCAGGCAACAGCTACAACCGGGAATTCCGGTAATAAATGAAACGTGTCATATTTCTTCTCGGCGCCCACCACACTATCACGCGTTGACCTGTATGGAGGTGTTGGTTAAAGTCTCATTATCGGTCCCAATGTGTCACGGGCGCACTATAGTTTCCAGAGAAGAATCACGTTTTAGTTGATTTTCTTAAGTACAACCTACAAAAAACCTTTTCTTTTTTGCGTTAGCCAGTTTAATTATTTTATTATTTAGTAACGACCATGTTGGCCAGTTTGTGTTACAGTTGAGTACTACACCCAACACTCACTCACACCGTTACATCGCCATCGGTGTGGTATCGATTTTTGAAATTGCAAGCTTTATGATTGCCCACATTGCCGTGGTCGCCGTGGTTGGCTTGGCAGATTTTAACCTAATTAGAACGTGCTGCGCGCCTTTACGTCGCCCGAAAAGAACGAAGCAACTAAGCGATAGCATACATTCAACTTCAAGGTCAGTCCCGATTAGCATCCCCAGGCTGCCCACTGTGCCCCCTAGTCCAATCATTCCGAAATTCGGAGTAGGTTAGAACCATTTACTGGACGGTCTGCACGCAAACTACCCGAACGACGGCGATGACGATGTCGGTTGCATGTTGTGTGGGTTACACCGCGTCCTCACTTGAACGGTTTCCTCAATATTCGCAGTCAATTTACCGTGGCGCCTCCGAGAGCTAAGTGGTCGCGGTCTCCCACCGGTACGTTTCTAGTTGCATAAAAATAACAGGAATCCTGAAGAATGTGTTGGCATGTTCACGACCCAGCTGCCTATATGTAATGCTATTTTTTGTTCCTTCCTGCCTCAAACGAAATCTCGGAAGGGGGAAAGGCGTTTGTTGGAATATTGGAAACGAAAGGGGCAAAGGTTTTGCATGCTCAGTGATATAATTCTGTTACCAGTTTATGCCTTCCCATGGGTATTGCGCTTCAGCAGTCATACAGGGAGAGCACGGCGTTAGCTAAGATACGGGAGAGAATCGAGCTGACGGCGTGGTCCACTAGGGTTGTTGTTTGTTTGCTGTTGGAGTGCCCTGTAGCAACAGCAGCACACACACACACAAACACTATGAACTGGTTCTAACCGGGAGAAACATCTAGCCATCAATTACCGGTGGTTTCGTTTTTGTGGAGTCCAATCTACCACCTAGAAGTATCCACTTCCTCTGTGCTTCCTCGCTCGTGATAAGTATTTGCTCTTAGATTTGAGTGAGGGATGTCCAAGAATCATATCAGTTTCACTATTTTTGTGCCATGTCATTCGTTGTTTTTATTGCCCATTTAGTGATCGAGTTTCACGGGACTTCCGTAGCGCTGTTGTCTAGTCGTACGTTACAACAAACTCGTCTTGGGTTCAAGCCCCGTAAGGATATACCTCCTATAGGTGCAGGAGTTCAGTTATCGTTCTTATATCAGTGAAACTATCAGTCACAGGTTGTCAATTCCTACTTACTTGGACAAGAAGACTCATACTTCCTAGACCTGCGATGTGCCAAATAAGAAGAATAAGAAGCAATTTAACTTGGAATCGTTTCCCATATACTATACCTCATAAACTTTGATAAATACCATACGATGTTCTCAAAAGGCAACAGTCCCCAGCCTTAGTCCTCGCTCTTATCTCAATTTCTGTACCAGTTATCATCTGAGCGGTGCCGGGGCATAATCATGACAATGGTGTGCTGTTTTATTGACATTACCAATCTCAGGAAGTGAATTCTCAAAACATACAACCAACGTGTCACGTTCCATTGCCGGCTGTGTGTGTGTGTTCACGGGGCCCCATATCTGGTCACTCTGCGTATACTGTGCGATCTCATCATGATTAGGCGCGATCTTCCTCGCCTGGGGGTAAAGGGTTTATTATGGGGAGTGCATGTGAGTGTGTGAGATTGTGATTGATCTTTTAAAGCTTTGATATTTTTGTTGACATTTGTCGCGAATGTCAGGCATCTGTGGAAGGAACTGCAAAGGTGCAACGTTATCTGGTAAATGTTTGTTATTTAACCGGTTTATTGGAGCTCGAACCCAAGCAATGAGGTTTGTTCATTATCTTGCAATTAATCATAAATGTGTTTAAAGCACCGTCGTTTAGATAGAAAATCAAATTCCATTCCTATTATTGCATAGTAAAGGTACTACGCTCTTATGGTGAGGATTTAAAGCAAACCCAACAATTCGTCCAAATTCTTGTGCAGCTGCTGATGGTGGTCCATATGTGAGTGGTGATCCGCACAGAGTGGAGCAACACACCGAACCGCTGTTGGAATGTCGTTCAACTGCATTCCTTAGGACATACCCTTTAGACTTTATTACAGTTTTGCATACGACACCTTCCTTTTCCCTTCGTCTCATTTGCCTGCTACTAAGTGCCAAGTGCAACCGAGCCAGCTCTTGAACCGTTAGTAGCCGTCCGTTGTGTCCACGTTGTGGAGGTATTTGTTGTTGTTTGCTCTCAGCTTCTTTTTTTTTTGCGATAAATATGACTCGCTGAAAATTGTATTCGATTCAGCCTCTCCCCCGAGTAAACAACCGACGATGACGGCGACCACTAGCCGGCGTGAGAGACATGCACATGCAATTAGGCGAACATGCGCTACGAAACGTTGCACCACCGGTGTGCAGCGCCGTACAACAAATATAGCTCGACCCCGTACCGGTGCGAAACCGTGTACTGAAGAGGAGGCTATTTTTAAAACAGTCATGTAGCCGTATCGCAAGCAAATCATACACACACACTGGCTCTGACTAGTGTTCAATGTCACAGGAACGGAAGGTGCCGGCTGTGAAAAGAAAATTATAGGCGATTTCTTCCTCATCGTAGTGTCTGACTACCGAGAAGGCAGCAGCGTGCCGGTGTTGTGGTGGCACGATCTCTCTCGGCTTTCCTTCGACAAACGCAAAACGCTCGACATTGCCAATTAACCGGCTGTATTTTATCGCTCGTTTTTATTTACGATCAACCCTCCATGCGATTTAGCAATCGATCGAGCCTGAGTAAGGAGTGTCCCGGAAGAGGTTCACGCGGCTCACGCGCTTTAGTACAACCGGGATGGTGTACACGTTTCCTTAAAGGGTCGTGTTTTGTTAGCTTTGTGCCACCCGATCATGATGTGTTGTGTTGTTGTTTTACCGGTTGTACTGGTGGCCGGTTGTTTGTGTTGTCCGATCCGCCAGCGCATCAGTAAACAGACCATACAGCACGCCAGCATCATGTATTTTCCATACGCATAAAAGCATTAGAAGCGCTCTTCACATTTCCAACTCCAATGTTTTGCGTTTTAATGAGTTCAGATGCTGCAGACTTGCTGCTCGTAAACAATAGAATGTTTTGGTTTCGTCCGCTTACAATCTCCCGCTCCCCCCCAGGGATGGGATTAAAATTAGAATGCTTTGTTGTTGTGGGCTGCGGTGCTACTGGTGGTCGGTTGTTTGTTTCAGATTTGTATTTCTTTTCCAATCAAACCTAATAAGATGCATCTAGAATCTAGAGAAAAAAGTTGTTTTGTTTAACTCTTTATTCAACATCAAAATACTTTGGCCATTGTTTTTTTTTAATTCTCATATTCACTCGCTCGTTCTTATCTGTAAATCCACGGCGAAGAAACTCCCCAAGAATCTTTGTTCCGTTGCAACGAGAAGCTTAACCATTTGTTCAAAGTCCAGTAAAATGTGAATCATGAGCAAAGAGTTCATCGGAAACGTGATCCTCAGTTTAGCATTCAGATTAATGTATTATAAATCCTGTACTACTGATATGGATACCATTCAATATCTTCCTTCAGTAAATTACTATTTTATTGTGTTAGATATGTACCATAATGTATCAGACAATGTGCAAAAGCATTCTTTGGCGATAAGATAAACGTTTTCCCCTTGTTACGATGATAAAATTAAATTTTGATGCAAAAAATTGGTTGTAATGAGATAAGACATCTTGCTTTTGATTTTATGATGCACGGCACTGAAGTTATCGTAATATTCCGACAGAATTCTGAAAAAGACTTAAATAAAATGCCCAGGCATTTTCAGACCAAAGTCTGAATCAAAACTGTCCCCCCAATTCCATGCCATTTCAGTGCGCCTGACTTATCGGGGGACACAAGATAAGCGCCTCAGGGTGTTCCAGTGTTGTTGATTAGCTAGGTTAGGAACCTCCCCGGAGGGGGAACCCTTACAGATAACCCCCCATGGAAGCTGATACCCGTTGTACACCAAACAAACCCCGTAACCCCTTAGATCACCACCTGGTGCCTTCCCTGGTGGACTCCTAAAGACGAATGAAAGGCACCCCTACACCGGTTCTTCGTGGTTTTGCGTATTATTTTGCACCGAATAGTAATGCACCAATCAGCGGCAGAGCGTCCTTTACTCAAAAGCTAGTTAAGCTTATCAGGACGGAGTCCCAGGAACCCAAGTTTGAGCGAAACTAATCAGAACTAAAAAAATGCAGTAAGGAACCATCCTTATCACATCTCCTCCCCAAGCGAGAGATTGACGTCAATGGTGGGATTGGAAATAGGTGATGAGCCCCAGAGAGAGAGAGAGAGAGAGAGAGAGAGATAGAGAGAGATCAAGCTACTGCCCAACTTCAAGATTGTCTTCTCGATCGATCCTCTCCGTCCTTATCTGGGCTCGTAGCTGCAAATAGCTAGGTACTTCTCATCTCACCGCCATCTATCTTTCCCAAAGGTGTGGCGGGAAATGTCTGACATGCCAAAAAACCAAACAAAAATATTACTTCCACTTCACTTTCAATGTACTAAACAATGTTTCTAAAATTCATTTAAAAAATAAAATCAACTTAGTTTTGAGAATATTCGTAAATTGTGCAAAAGCCGACTGTTTTGGTAAATATTTTTAATCGAGTTCGTGAATTCCGTTTATGTTTGACAGAGCGACAACCTGCCAATCGTCTGTCCTCACCAAGATATATTGCAAGGGTCCAGAGATGTATGTGTGAAGCGTTGGACTTTGTCCGGTGGGCGATTGAGGTCGAACGATGCAGTCAGTCATAGCGAAACGACCTCGTCTAACATCTTCGTTTCATCTGACTGCATCCGACGGCATCCACACATAGAGAGGTTCTCTAGTCACCAATCTTGAAAAAGGTGTGTGCGGTACGTGTGGAAGGTCTTTCCCCGGGGCCAACTCATTACAGTGAATATCTTGTATTCTATCTCACGAAACGACAACGAACCACTGGTCACCGATTACAAAACACGAAAAATAGACATGCTGAGGAGACGGGAGACCTCGGGAATGTCTCAGAGTAGGTGGATATTGTTTTGGCGGGCAAACATGCTCGGATCCTCCTGGCTTTGGCAATCTCTCTCGGTATTAAACGCTCACGCGATTGTGCCAAAAATAAACCCTCTGTGCCGGCTGCTCACGTCCGGCGTGTATGTTTTTTTTTCTGTGCTATTTTTAGCCATCGCATCTGACCGTGTATGTGTGTGTGTGTGCTGTTAGAGCAAAAGAGAATGGGGTAAGAAAATGTACGATCGCCTGGGTCGCGTCTACAAGCGATCTCTCAAGATCGCAGATCTCTTTGTGTTGGTACCGGGCGGCGGACGATCGTTTCGACACACATTAGAAAGCTATCGGGTTTGCAATCGAGCACCGGTTTGTGGTGCATTTTTGCGTTGCTTTTGCATAGCAACAGCGGCATGCCGGTTGGCTTGCATTCACTTAACCACCCCAGAGATCAGGAAGGTTCTCTCTCTCTCTCTCTTTTCTGTGCCCAAGTAGTATAGTAAACAAAGTTCTCGGGCTTGCGATCACGAGTGAATGGCGAATCGTGGCTCGTCGCGAAGTAGTAGTAACGTGGTTTGCGGTTTATTTACGATAGCATACCTGGGGTTGAGCCAAATTGGATAATCGACGCCCATCGGTGGCATATGACTGACGCCTTCTGGCGCGAAGAAAAAGCCCCCTATCGGCGGGGGGAAACCCCGTGACTCTAGTTTGGTTTGCTATCAAAAAGTACTCCCCTCGCGCCATTATGCAACCCTGGGGAGTACCCGTTCTTTGTTGGGTGACAAGGGGCCATCAGGCAGCAACGCATGTAGAGGGCGCGGCTCACACTGCTCATCCTCTGTTTAGGGTTTCTTCGCCCGATCAGTGCACACGTACTCAAGC
>KB666509.1:4119986-4232486 GCA_000349065.1 Anopheles quadriannulatus | reverse complement strand
AAATCGGTATCCGTCTGTCCTCGTCCCAATATCCAAACCATCCGCTAGCGCTGAAGGCTATAGCGATTGGGACGGTTGTATGACATTGTGGCATATGTTATGCTTCCCTTGGCGGGGGAAAACTCTATCGAACCGGTTTGGGGAGGGTCTTTTTTGTTTTGGGGTGAGCTCACGAAGGTTGATGAGCAGGCAGCATTCATAAAGACAGCGAATGCCACAATGCTGCATTGAAAACGTGAAATAAAAGAGATCTTCCCGCTGCCATGGAGTTGAGGTCCATTAGTATGCCCCAATCCACACAGAGTAGAGTGTCGTCGTGCAGGTACGTCACACCAACGCACACCACTATCAAGGAAATGGAAAGTGGTTGGAGCGTGATAATAGTACACGCTCTCCAAAAATAACGGGGCTACAACATCCGCAAGCTAGCACACTAATTCCAGTGGGGGCACATACGTCAAACTGCGGGCTTAATCTCTCAGAGGACACCACCTGAAGAGTTTATATCTTCTGAGTGACTCTTGAGTTTACTCAGAAGTACACACGGTGGACCCTCAACGGTGTCATGATAAGACGCCAAGCGATAAGACAAGTTTTATGGTATATGCTCGAGGATCCGTTTCTAGAAATTGCCTGATTGAGCTGAGCGCAGTTACGGAGATCAGGTGCCAGCGATGCGGTGAGTAATCGTGTGGAATGGAAGCCGTTTTGTAGTGTTTAACTCAGCAAAGTTTGTGCTTGGCAGGCGGTGGTGAGGTGCATTAAATATTCAACAACCCCGCACGACTGTGGCTCATCATCTCGTGCCAGGTGAGCGATTTGCTGCTGCCACTTGCTCATGTGATTACAGATCCAGCGATAAGCAATCTTCAACGGTCTCCTCTAGCGGGGAACAGCAAAGCCATTGAATAATCTTTGATGTTGGTTGGACCGTACCAGTGGTGGAATAGGTGTGATAAGATTAGTCAAGCTTTTCCATCCAACCAACTCCACAAACTTGGGACAAACTATCACACCAGCAACACATTGTTGCGGCAGAGAGCAATTTTGCGGTAAAATAATAACCGGATCGAGGCATACAGCGACACTCAGAGATACGTGGGGTTACGTGATAGTACCACCGTTCACCATCAGATGGCAGTCAGTGCCTCCGCTCACTCACTTTCAGCTCAGCAGCGCATACCTTTTCGGGATGGCGTCCAATCGAAGGGAGGCTTATAATCACTCTTTTGCCTTCCAATCAGCAGTTATCTGGGGGACCGGCGGTGGGTCAGTTTTGTTATACCTTCCCAACCTATCCCGCCGGGGTCATCGTTTATTTTTAATAGCTTTTACAGCATCGCAACAGTAACTGGAATCGGGCAACATCACTCGCATTTTGCATTTTGCAGTTATTATTTACGATGCAAACCAATGAAGGCTTTACTATCAACATTTTAATGAACTTTCTGCTCAGTTACAAAGTAATGTGTATCGCAATTTCTCCCTTGTGAACGCTTTCCACGCTTCGCCCGGTAGTGTGGGCAGCAATAAAATCGGATCTAATTGGCCCTTTCACCGTTCAAAGCAAAAAAAAATGATCATAAACTAGTCAACTTTTGACTGCGTGGGTAGATTCATTCATAAAACCCGTGCCGTAGAGCAGACAAACCTCCACACATCCGTTCGCCTAACGAACGAACTTCGGAGGCGTGTGAGATCTATGCTGCGAATGGTAGGCTAAGCCAAGAGTTGCCCTTACCACTACGCGCGGGGCGGGTATGTACCTCACGTGGGCGATGCCGATTCCAGCGTGGGCATCACATGTACCTACAATAAATTGGCTCCTTCGCTATCTCTGTCTTTCCATGCGGTGGACATGTCAAACCCCGCTGGTGATCGATATATCACTCCGATTACATGCAAACCATCGCAAAACGATCGCTCGCAAAAAGCTGCTTTTTTTAATAATTTAACACCAAGAAAGGAGCTGCTGTACCGTGCCAACCTACACCAAACTGGAGGCAATTATGCCTTTAGTTGCCACTTCTTTTTTTTTTTTACTCCATTTGGAAATTGGCTGTCCGCGTTGGGGCGGAAAAGTGAAATATGATTACGAAAGGTGGCGAGACACTAGCGGGGATTGGCGCACCGTTCCTCGGGGCGACTGTTTTCTCCCCCGGGGTGTGCAACCGGCTCGTGGCTGCATCGTGGCGACAACCACTCTTGAAGGCCTATTTATGGTCAGAAGTCGGAAAGACACGAAAGCGGGCGCCGTTCGGTCGAAGGCGTCGCGTATGGAGCGCTCAAGGTACTGGCCCAGGTTTCTGAGCCCACGTGCAATTGTTTCTACCCCTTGCAGATGGTCACAAGGGGTTGGTTTTTTTTTCAGTGTGAGAGCAGCTCGAACCCCCCTTTTTCGATGCAAAGATTCGATGCGATTGGGATGGGATGAATCATACAATTTTACAGCACGGTGGCTTATCGCTAGTTACACGTTACTTTCACGTGACGCGTGATGTGCTTAGGGGTTAGAGCCAAGTCCACCAAGAACGTGCCGCTCTGACTAAAGGTTTCGACATTCCAATCGCTAATGAATTGTCTTGTTTGGTCGAGCGAGTCGATTCTGATAAGCCGCGAGAGGACTGTGTGCGGGGATGTGACTCAACTAACTTGCTGTAAATACATAGAACCGTCTGTGTTTGGGTACGTTGCCAGCAGGCCAGTTCAGTGGAATTTCCAGCTTCTTGGAATGGCACAGCTGCACTTTCTGAATGCAGTTTTTATCTTCAAACCCATTTCCTCCTCCCCCGCTGCTGTACAATTTCAATGACGCACGAAATGGCGTTGGCGAAATGGCGAACCAGACGCGCGCGCACACGCACACACACAGAGCGGAAGGTTTCAAGATTGGCAGGAAGATTGTCATAACAGAACGCATGCACTGCACTGTAAACATACGGCTGCGTGGAAAATCCGTTTCGGCACGTCCAGATGTTGTTGAAATGTTGAAGTAATTGATGAAAACACACGCGCGCACAGGCAGATTAAAACGTAATTCACTGTGCCAAAAATAAAACGCACGATAAGATAACAACGACTGTTTACTTTCGCACTTCACATATGCTAATCTATCTCTCTCTGTATCTTCTCTTTGCAGCGAGAAAAAGGTGATCGATCTGGACAAACCGATGCGCTGCGGTGCATTCGTGGATGCGTCGCGCGTCAAGAAGCCCACCGAGGACGACTACACACTGCCGGAGACGCCCCCGTTCAGCTGGCTGCTGCCGAAGCCGCGCGACGAAAGCACCTTCCGCGGTGGCGAGGGCTGCGAGGATCGGGTATCGCTCCACTCGCCCACCAACGTGGACGAAAACTGCTCCAGCAACGCGAACAATCTCAACAACAACAACAACGCCAGCAAAGGCTCGTACGAGTCCAACAGTGGCCCGATGCATTTCCGCCTCTCGCAGTCGCCCAAGAGCGGCGACACGATCGCCACCGGCGCGATACCAGTGCCTGGCGCGGCGACGGTAGCGATGCCGGCGGCCGCCACCACCACCGGCAGCTCGACACCGCCCCCCAGCTCGCTCGGTGGGGCCGGCAGTGAGCTGCGCCGCTCCTCCCGGTGGTCGATACGGCGCGACCCGTCCGAGAACGACCGGATGCTGAAGGAGCTACAGTTCGCGTTCGCGGAAACGACGGCCCAGGGCGAGCTGGCCAAGTTCCTGCGCGAGTGCTCGAACGCGCCGACGCTGCACGAGTTTGACGTGATGCGGTCGAGCGGTGCGGACACGCTCACCGAGGAGGACAACATCATCGACGGCAGCCGGATACTGACCGAGGCCGACACCTGCCCGGACAGTGGCGAGGACGAGGAGGAGGGCGACGTGCTGGCGGATCTGACCCGCCAGCTCGAGCAGTTCGAAACGTCCCTGCCCGAGTACGAGGATCTCGTCACCTCCCTCTGCCAGTCGATCGACAGCAACTCGAACAGCTAAGCGGGCGAAGAAGCTGGGAAGGAGTGGAGTCCAGCCGGGATTATATGTATATGATATGATTAATTTTAGCGAGGGAACCAACCTGTCGACTGATACTTTTTTTTGATGATATTCATCTTCACACACACACACACACACAGACACAGGCAACTAAAGTAAAGCATTATGCAGTACGACATGTGGGCGCGTGTGTGGTTATACGCTAAACATGGCAAAAAGCGTTTGAATTGAGACAGTGTGTAGCAGCGGCCAAAGAGGAAGAGGAATGAAAGGAATTGTTTTATGCTGTTGGGGAAGGGTTTTGTGTAGGGGAAGTGGTGAGGAAGGAAGTTTAGAATGGCCATGTGTGTAGTTTTTTTTCTTTTTTTTTCTGTTGCAAAAGATCCATTTTCCTTGCCTTAGCCATTTAGAGAGATGAGGATCAAACACAAGAACACTGTAGCGTTTAGGCGGCAGCGTATGTGTGGTATGATGTTTTGCTGCAAAAATCTATCTTTATGATCGATACATCGATGAATCAAAGTTCCTTAGCGTGTGTGCGTGACTAGTGATGAGGGGGATGGGGGAGCGAGGGAATGGGGACGACGTTTGGCAAAGAAGTAGAGGAGTTCGATATTATCCCCTTCGCTAAACAAACCCCCATTACAGAAAGGATATTTACATTCATTTGACGGTTATTATTTATCCAATTAGAAGAAAAAACAAGCAAAATTATATTCTAATTAGTACTTTAGCGCAACTACTGCTTCTACTATCAGCCATATATATACACATACAGACACACACCATTTATACGGCGGCAAAGGAAAGCTTTCCGCTCCAATATATGTTTTGCATATCGCGGGTGTGCGGTTTTTGCACACCCCTCAATGGGTCTTTTCGTGGAAAAATGTTGGAACCCAATTGGCTTTAATTCGTGTTTTTTGCTTTTTCCCTTTTTAGTCCCCCCTTTTTTGCTTTAAGCGCGATATGTAAGAAGGAAGGGGAAGTAGTAGCTTTTAGTAAGGTAAACCAGTAACCAGATTGTTAAGATAAAAAAGCTTCTAGAGCAAGGAAGGAGAAAGCAAGTTTACGTTCTTTATGGAAATGTTTCCCAGCAACACACCCCACTCATTCGGAAGCACTGGTCTGCTGTAAATAGTACAAAAAGGGCAACGGCTAAACCAACGGTTGCTTTTAGTAGCCTTCTTTTATATTATTTTCATTTTGCATTCATTTGTAAATAGACAACACAATACAATTATTCAGTTATTTACTCTTTCGATGTTAGAAAGTGCTTTTGGGGGCAATGAGATGGGTGGAGGGATAACACTTTCCCATACTGAACGTAAACTGATGGCGCAATTGAAATGTTTGAAATGAAGAGAGAAAACTACTACTGCATATGGAACGATTAATCAAAAAATATATCGTTAAAGTCAGACACTCCACGGCCGCCGAGGAGGTGTTGTGCCTGTGCGCATGTCTCCTATTGTTATTAACGGTTTTTATCCTTTCTGTCAGATTATATTCAATTAGCAAACCAACCAAGCGGGGATACATCATGGGGAGAAAAAAAGTTAAGGGGAAATTAAGGCAAAATCAATCGATTTAGGGTAAATTGGGGCACAGCAGATTAAAATATAAATATAAGCTCTACAGTGGATGCCTATGCTTTAGCGTTACTTTTTTCTGTTTGTTTTCCATTCTAGTACACTAGTAGCTTACTCTTTACCATCAAAATCATACTTAGCGCTGCGTACACAGACACACGGCGTGTTTCTAATATAGGTAACGTTTTCGTGGAACATCCAGGAAAGCGGTTCAGTTTTGCAAGCATCACACTAATATGGGTTCATCGTTACCTCTCACACTATTTTCTATCCCCTTTTTGCTGCATCCCAAACATTTTGTCCAACACACAATAATGTCGATTTACATGGCCAAACATTAAAAGATAAGTGCATCAAGATTATAAACGTATTCATAATGTGTAATTATCGCTCAATCAGACACTTTGCTTACTGCGCGCTACTACTACTATTATTCAGGTTCTTAAGTTTTTGTTGTATAAATCACTTTTCAAACTGAGACTGAAGAACGTAATCGTAACACACAGAAAAGCCACTGGTTTGTGGGTGGATAGAAGCGCCTGCTTTTAAGGTGTTGCTCTTTATTTTGCGCTAAATTAATTATTACTGCAATTCGAGTCATTTTATTTTTCTTCTTCGGGAACATAGAACATAGCATAAAGAGGGAATTGGAGGGGAAATATGAGCTAATTTAGCAAAAGTTGGATATGTTTTGGCAGGAATAGGAACAAAATCACAGCATAAAAGATAAGATTGGCAGCAGGGACATTACATTACATTTTGAATTAATTCAGATGGTTTTAGGGAAAAAAGTGGGTGGCATTGTAATGGTATTTTTAAACTCCACAAACACTTTGTTTTCCATCAGCCTAGTTTGACAGTCACTGTGAAACCGAATGGTTAATGCACCACCCCCTCCCAAAAAGCAACGGAAGGAGAATGCGAACGCGATCCTCATTAATGCAACGATAGAAATTTGCTCCGGAATGATTCATTTTTGCCCTTATTCACATTGTCACTCTACAGTATCAAGAAATAGTAACAGAGAACAGCATCATGTCAGCAAACAAATAAAACCAAATTATTAAGAAAACAGAGAAAATTAATGTTTTTTTTTTCTGAAGAGAGTATTTTTGTTACACCCGAAAATCATGTTTAAAAAAGCCTTTAGTTGGATTAAGAATATAAACATGTTTCTAGAAGAATAATTCAACATCGAATTGACGTGTTTCGTTAAGACAATTCTCAAGAAACTTTTCCATCAAGCAAAAAGCTTTCGTTAAGTTTGTTTTGGTATCTCAATATGAAGTAACTCAAAGCTCGAGCTTTTCTTTGTGTGAAGCTTCTACTCAAGGGGTCACACTATGGTCAATATCCATGACAATCAGACACAAGCCATATTTTATGAATTGAAACGTAATTTATTTATTGGATATGATTTATTAGAAAATGAACCTTAAGACAAGTAATAAAAAAATCTCATTAAAATGCCCTCTCCTTCCATGCTAGTGTAAAAATATAATTAATAATAATCATTTGTTTAATGGTTACTCCATTCAATCACATTAATGTGTCACGAAAATAATAGAATGCAAATTCAATTACCAAAACCCTACTGATACAAACGTTGCTCGCTCACGTTGCCTTCACGGTACCACGCTCCCCTTTGTGGCCAGGTTTACGCGGTGCCACCGCGCCTACCTTGACTGAGGTCACACTTCGCACATGCGTGCCTTCTGTGCCGCCAGCGAACCGGAACATTAACGCACCAAACACCCGCAAACACGCTCACCCGGTTAAGCGGGGCGCCAAGAAAAGCTTCGCTCCACACGCACACTATCGCGCCATAAGCTGCAGCTACACATATCCTGCCTGATGCGTTTTCAAAGATCCACCGGCACTATCTTGCGTGGCACTTTTGCTAGCTTCCGCCTCACACTTCCCGGTAGAGTTTACAAATTGTTTAGAATTGTGTTCGTCTTCCTACTGCGAGGGGAGCGCTTAACCAAAGGACATCGGCAGTGAAGGATGACTTTGGCTAAAAATGGGCTCCATTTCCTCGTTGCCGTCGTGTTGCTAATGAGCTGCTGCTGGCTTAGTGGGCGAAGACAGTGGGAAACGGTGGTGATATTAATCTTGATACTAAAATTGGGGACAATTTTCAGCAAAAGCCTTCACGCGTTTGAATCTCTTAAACATCGGCTCAAATTAATTGTCTAACGTCTTTTAGATATTTTTATAGTGGAATTGAAAATCACTTTCAGCGAAACTAGAACAAATAAATATTAAACGTCAGCTTTTAAACTTATAAAATTCATATGGTAAAACCTGAACATGAGAAAACTAATGGAACAAGTTAAAATTTAGGCTGATCATTGTGGAATAAAATTTCAACTTAATACATTTAGTAACATTTAAAAAAAAATGTAGGTTCTCTTCAATTATTGTAAATTAAAAGTAATTAAGTTATTTATGTTAAACGTTATCTGTCCTTATACAATGGGTTTATAAGTTAAATGGAGCCATTCCGTTACTTAATGACCTAAAAATCCATTATTTTGTGAAATGTGTCAACATTTTTTCAACATCTTTAGGATTTCATAACGAAACTCATATCTTTGTTAACGTTCTAAATGACCACATAAAAACGCAATTATTAGTTTTTTTTAACATAATTGTTATCAAATGACATTATTTTATTAAAATGTATTGCCTTTTGACCATATTTACGTATTTTTAAGTGTTTTTTACGATAGTGCCATTATAGGTACGCAAAATAGGCATGTTCCTATAGTCTTCCTAGAGTCTTAGTTATAATATCAATAAAAACATGACATTTTAGATTTTTTCGACGATATTTTTGACATGTCGTACTTTTTTCATTAAAATAAGCAACAGAAATAAGTTTTCTGTAAGTAATTTACCAAACAAAGGCCAAAATTCGCTTATCTGGCTGAGTAAAAAACGACTTCAAATCAAGCTTTCTCTTCCGGGAGTGGGTTGACGACAGGTAGTGTGTTATACAGTACTTAGGCAATATTTTCAACAATCAAATTTATACATGTCTTCCGATCAAATTATGTAAAAATTATTGTGGTAAAAATGATTGTGATTGCAAAGATAAAACATATTCCAATTGCTATGTATTAAAATATTCATAAATTTACCTTCCTGACACTTTAAATCTATTAAAACACATTTGTACCACTACAAATTGCACCACTATTGGTACATTTACTCTAAAATAATTTTGTTTTTTATATTATCTGTTTACATTTCTGATCATTATTACAAAGCTTTGCTACAAATGATCATTCCAAAGCACCTCTTGCAACGTTTAGATCACCCAAGAAGAATGTTATACGAAACAAGAGGATAATCTAGACGAAACTAACGAAAGAAAAGAAAAGAAAGTAAAATCAACAAATTCCAGCTATACGTCATGCAAGAGACGAGAGTCTGAAATTAGCATAACAGTGTGATAGGCGATGATTTCATTGCTATCACCAAACCAAGAGCCTAAGCGCTAAAACTTGCCGGCACAGTACAACACCTTAAACACGAGAAAAAAGAGAAAGGAGGAGAAACAGTAAAGAATTTCGTTAAGTAAACACAAAAATATCCAAGAGAGTATTTCTCTCTCGCCGTCCACTATCAAATGACAGATCTCGCGCAGCGTTACATTAGTAACAACACAATCATCGTCCCGCCCGGTTTGATTAACAACCTCCTTACCGGTGGCAGTGGCACTAAGCCAAACAAAGCACCCATACAAACACACTCAACTGCCCACACAACAGCGGTCGGGTCCGTTCGCCTTGATCGTCGATTTTAGTCGTCGTCAGCAAGTTCGTTACTGTTGTTGTTGCTGTTTGGTTTCCTATACTACTTGTTTTGGTTTGCGCGGTGAACTAACGCGGCGGCACGCTGCCCGAACACCACAAAACTAACCTCGCCGTTTGCGGGTTTGGAAGGGAGCAGCCGCCGTCACACCGCCGCCGAGACCATGATTGAGAAGGAGCCGAACGGACGGTCGCTTTTTTCCCCCGATACCATCCAAAACCTCCGTGTGGCTCTCGGTCGGACGCGGCCTGTCAGTTTCTCAACGGACGCGAACCGCGGCTGACCTAAAACTTTGGCGCTCGTACGCGCGTTCTCCGCTGGTGCAGTGTACACTACCCCCATACACATACACACACACACAAAAAAACGTGTTTGCTTACAGAGAAGGAGCGACAACCACGCGGTGTACTGTGTAAGTGGTGCCCGGGACGTACTCTAGGGAAGGAAGCACATAGTGGTTGGGTTGCTTTCAAGAGAGCTTTTCGTAGTCTTCATAGTGCAGTGCCAGAAGCTTTCCCTGTTTACTACGTATCCGCAGTGTATCGGCAACGCATACTAAGATTTGCAATCGCATAGTGAAAGGATGCAAGAGCACGTGTGCGAAATGGTGGCGTCCTCGCTTGGAAGCCGCCACACCGTGGAAACGAGGAAATGTGCAAACGAATAATTTAACGCGTGGGGAGGGGTGGCATACGGTGGAAGGAAATTTCCACACAAACACGGTCGGCGTACGGCGTACGGAGTGTTTGTGTGGTGACTTTTATTATTCGATTTGTTTCGTCGCTTGCTAACCCGAGTTCGTCGTCTGGCGTCAAGGTCTGATAGAAAGGCAGCGAGAGTGAACCGAGGTGGCAATAAACAGGCACCCCCCCGTACAATCAAGTGAGCCGAGAATGTCTGACAAGCAAACTGCATTCGGCTATTTGTTTGTTTAGAATGTTTGTGAGAGGAATGTTTGTGGAGCCCTTCGCGTCAGACGGCAATTTGTTGTTACATTTATAGTGCTCTTTTTTTGTAAGCAAAATTCCCCGCTTTGAATGTGTCCTTTAAGCGTCACGATTACCTCATTTACTAGGCAAATGCTTGTGAGTGGAGTGATCGTAAAGATTCCATGTTTTTTTAGAGCTATTAGGGTTCGCTGTCCTATCACTCGACCGTCAGTTTGCTGTTGTTTTTACTTTACTATTTTCCCGCTTCTCTCCCTCTCTCTCTCTCTCTCTCTCTCTCTCTCTCTCTCTCTCTCTCTCCCTGTTCGCTCCTGCGTCCTGTCTTACAACGTCGATCGCACGTGATCCGCCATACAGTGTTGTGAAAAAAGTACCGTGCAAACACTGGAAGCTGCAACTCGATGGAGCCAACCGCAACGCCTCAACGAGCCAGTTGTGAGTAGCGAACGGAGGGAGGTGATTCCATCAGCTTGCTGATCTACAAGTAAATCAACAAAAGTCAACGACGCCTTCGCCAGCAGGCGAAGATTATAAGTGATCGAGTGCAGTGTATGTGTGTGTGTCGTGATTCGTGAACGTGGTATTGGTCTGTGTGCGCTTGTGCTCGTGATTGTGCCAGTGCAGTGAACGGTGTCACGGTGCCAACCGCGGCACACACCGCGATCCATCCAAAAAGATGGTGCAATGCACTCTGATCTGGGCCGGCATCGGTGCGATGATGGCCGTATCCGGCGCCCTGCTCGGCTGGGTCGTGTTCCCCCGCGCCGTGCACGAGAAAGTGATTGAGGTAAGCTTTCGAGAGAGGGGGAGGGGGGAGTTTGTAAATTGTTGGTTGGTTCGTTAGCGATTGCCAGCTGCTAGTAGCCAGGCAGAAGAAAAAGGGAAGTGACAAAGGAACGTCAAGGCTAAAGCATGAGAGATAGGAGGAAAAAAAGAAAGATTAATGTGCTGGCTTTGGCATTGGATGGGGATATGTTTTAATCGACAGAACTATTTACAGTACACAGAAAGAGTAAGGGTTATGGAATTCGTTTCTAACATTCTTCTCGATTTAAGAGTGACATCAAAATGTTTCCCCAAAAGAGAAACCCGATCATCGAACTATGAATACTAATTTTCTGGGATGGCATAGTTTCGTGTTCGTGTATTATGTTTACGCCACGCAAAATCCTGTTCTCTTCATTTGCAAACACTGGCATACTTCCCAAACCACACCTTTGCTGCTAATTTGCATTGAAAAAACGGTTGGTTATTTTGAAAATCTCGATTGGGCGGGACACTTTTTTATAGAAAAATGAAAAAGGAATAAAATTCACATAACAATTTTGGAGAAAGAGTTAAATTGGTCTATTTTTAGATATTTTATGGACCACATTTTTTTACGATGTTGCTTTTAGACTCTACGCACAAAATCCTAAACCATGTAGCTATAGCAATAGTTGCTTCGATTATTTATGTCTTGATTGGAATAATAACGGAAACAAGGTCTAAATAAAGTCTAAAATCAATACGATCTAAATAAGTTGCCGCTAATTATTACCCCTAACTAACGAATTTTTGACAGTGAGTCTCCAACGTATCCATTTTTGTAATTTTTGCAAAGCAACAATTATTACACCTAGCAGAAATGTTTATAATATCAATAGGTTTTTCAAAGTGATTATTCATAGCTTAAAGCTAACATTACAAAAGATAGTTGAACTCATTCGTGTTTCAGCATTATATTAGAAAAGGTGTATCATCTTAGCAGACTCCAATGGATCATTCATTCAAAATTGGAATAACAAACGTTAGTTATCAATTACGATACATTAAATTGATTACTATCCTACATCAGTTGATGAATGTTTACTACAAAGTTTCAGAAATCAATTAAAACATTAAGCTTCTTAGGTACCAAATATATTAAGCTTGATGATAAAAAGGTTAACATTGGTGCCTTACAGGCTTAAATTGAGACACACTTCCAAAAAATTGGTGCATTATATCTCTCTATCTCTATCTAGAGGCCAGCAAACGGACGATTTTATAGCAAAATTAAGCGCCAACGACTATATTTATCGAAGTTGAGAGGTTCACGGTGTGTAGTGGTGTATAACAGCTTACGTATATGTAGGCTTTTAAGCATTTTGAACAGGCGAATAAATTATCTTCCTCGATAGCAGTCTGATAGTCGATTGAGAGGGTCTCCAAACTTTTCAGTGATTGGGCCATTGGGTTGTTGAGATAGGTCCACGTTTTAATCTTGTTTGATAAATAAAATACAAACTAAGAATGTCTAATTTTAAGAGCTAGATATTTTTTAGGTTAAAATAATAAAAATATAAAGGATCAAACTACAGTTGTTGTATAAATTAACTCGAATATGTCTGCATGCTGGCGGCATTATATCTGCCCATATTGCGTTAGTAAAAGATGGTTTTCATTAGTGATTTTCCATATTATTCTCCTCGTTTGCAATAAATAGCTCGTTCAAATTGTCAATCAGTACCTATGGGGCAGTTTTATTATAACAGGACAAACACTATTAGCGCTTTATCGTATCGTAAGTGCCATGTCCCAACAGAGCGAACGATATTAAGTATGAGATTAGGAACAAAAAAAAAGCACATCAATTCTCTAGGTCATCCGCACTAGTTCTGCCTCACAAACCGGCGTGTCCAGCCCCGAAACAGGTGGGCACATTACCTTGCCCCAAGCTCGGAGACACGTTCTCGGCTTCCTGCTCCGCTCTGCTCGGGTCGGGTGCTCTGCTCGTGTGCATGTGATAAACATCCATCCACCGTTAGACCGTGTGCACCCTCCACTCGCCCCGTTGTGGTTTTTGACCTTGCTCAATTGTATCAGATACACTGCCACGCACACACGGTTTTTCTCCATTTTCACCGCCACCCTGCAGTGCGGCCCTACAGATTACATTTCCGGTTCGTACGTGAGCTTTTGCGGTTTGCATGGGGACGTTCAGTTTGGTTCGTTTTTTTCCCTCCTCTCCGCTTGATAACATCATCTGCCCTCTGTGGATTTGACTTTTGGAAAATTGTATGCCACGGTTCATTAATATCGGCTCGAAACGGTCATTAATAAGCAACCATTCCGGGTGCGGTGGGGAGCCGAAAATGATATGCTCACCGACCTTATTCCATGGTGGCGTTTACGCAGGTCGGCTGCTGGTTGCGAAGATTCCACCAGCATCGTACCGATCACGATCGATCCATGCCTTTTTCGGGACGGTCTCATCATTGCCTAGTACCTGCAAACGTTTACATAACGCGTCCGTGTCCCTAGAAAAAACCGCTCAAAACGGGCAAAGAAGAATTGGTCCACGCGGCATCAGATGCGAGAAGAAACGTCTCAAATATCATCGTGATATTTCAGTTTAGCATCATCATCGTCGTCATCAACTACGTCAAGTCACTTTACACTAAATGAAGTCTAGCCTCCCGCCAAAAAAAGGCTCGATAAGCTACCCGGGTTGCGCATCGAAGTGGCATGACTGCCTAAAACAAGTCTCCAGGCTTTTTTTATTTGTTTGCTGTCCCTTTCCACTACTCGTCCACGGAAACCTCTTGAAGATTTACGCTTCCAAATGGAGAAGAGATCTCCAAAAAGCTCTTCTGCTTCTGCTGGCTGTGTGGGTTGGCATCAACGTGCGGACGCGCGTTGCGTAATGGTTGGCGCACGGTCAATATTCAATTATTACCAGCACAGCTACATAGACACTGCGAATCAAATCTGCAATCGAACCATCGAATCGAGTGACGGTGTGCTGTAAAACCGGGGTAGCAAAATTTTATACGCCCGAATTCATATAACAGCGCAAGGAAGTGATGCGGTTTAGTAGTGTGAGGTGTGGGTTTTTGTTTTTTTTGCCAACACCGTAACTGATTGCGAATATCTTAGGAGTGAGATGAAGGGCAACGGAATGGTATTAGCTAAATAAATGTATCTCTTGACGTAATGAGCTTTACATCAGATTACATAGAGATTATTTCGTATAGAAACAAAATCCTTAAAACATGAATTTTACTCAAAATAAATTAATAAAAATTAAAATTTAGTTCTATGTAAGATTTTACATTTTTTAATAGCAAGTTTATCTCGTCAGAAACATACAAATAGTTTTGAGATACTAAGATGCTAATTGGAGATAGTGTCAACTCCTTCTAAGCTAAAACAAATGTCAAGGCTTTCAAACATGTTAATTTTAGAGGTATTTTCGAGAAAGAGAGAGAGAAATAGAGAGACAGAGAGAGAGAGAGAGAGAGAGAGAGAGAGAGAGAGATCACATAAAGTTTTCTATCTTTCTGCTTATTCTAGGGTAAGTGTACCAATTATGGCTATAATATGTAATCAAGATACCGATTTTACTCCTGTAAAAATAAGTATTGGGTAACATTTTAAGAGTCTATAAGTTTTCTTGAGGCCTATAATGTGTAAAACACGAGAGTATTTTTTAATTTGACTCAGTGTTTATCGAAATAATAGAAAATTTTGATTAAAAACTGTTTCTCAAGATACCAATTATAGCTATAGTGTTCCTAGCAGTTCGTCATAGCTGTTTCAATTGCCAAAACTCGTAGATATTTGCATCAAAAATTAATTTGTGACAATGTTTTAACTCAAATCAATTAATAATATGTTCACTGCAAGTAAGTATGTAAGTGAATACCATTACATAAGTAAAAAATAACAGTTGCAAATCTCCGTTTTGTGTGACTAGTTGTATTGATATCCACGCTCAATTAATCGCACAATTGATAAGGCTAATCCTTCTCAAATTCTAGGGTCTTATTCTTCTGATAATACCGTTTTTTAAACACACTTCATATTTCCTGATAATCCTTCATATTCCTTCACTTGGAAACTCTATCGAAGCCAGCTGCCGTTTCATTACGAGACACAAAGAAGCGCAATCCAGGGTGGGTCTGTTTGAATTGGTTTAAATGAAGAATCGTAGCCATTGCTCAACTATCTTCTCGCCAATTATGCCCTAATTATCGAACAGGGATAATTTTGATGTGAAGTCGTTAAATAACTAATATTTTGCACCAAAATGATGATATTGAGATAAAATTATGGCTGGATGCTTCAAAATTCCTAATGTCCTACAGTGCTGCTCTTAGCAAAATGGTAAGAGTACCAAACATCTTGGCAGCAAGTTTTAAAAGGGTGATATTTAACAAACGGAAGTGACCACCACGGAACTGATGAAGCACAAATGTTTTGAAAATGATCATATTTCAAATAAAAAATCAATCCGTGGTTTAAGAATAGGAATAGACTGTTTTAGAGCAAAAATAGTGTTCGTTATAGCCATAATTGGTTCTATAGCCACAATTGGTACACTTACCCAACCTTTATTTGTTTTTCAGTAGTTTGAGAATATAACGACTAAAATATATTTATTTACTTTAAATGTTTGTCGGTATATTTTGAGGAACTTAGTTTAATTTTTTTTTCTTAAGAAAAACAGGTTTTAGAAGGTGTTTCTTTAGAAAAACAGTTTATTGTTATTATAAACATACACGTTCAATTGAAACATGAACATTCATTGCCTTCATTGATTTTGCTTATAAAAATCGGAAATACTTGGAACGATATTAGCAATTCGAGATTTCAAACTATAACTGTCAAATTAAAAATAACTGAAGTATTCCCAACTTAAAATTGAACTTGACAAGCTTTGCCGAACATTGCAGACATATTTCACATGTCTTTTAGCTGTGAAAATAGTTGTCTTCTTTTCCCCATTTCGACCACACATTCTCGCATAGAGACAAACTACTTCTCGATCATTATTTACCCAAACTATTTCAAATATTCCCAATCGGTAATATTTACACTGCTTGCTTGCACACTCCCCGACCGCTCGAATTCTATGGCCAGGTGTTAACTGGAAATTATTAACTACTCAAACACCAGCCCTCCCAACTCACGCGTGAGAGCAGATATACTCCCCGGGAACAGTTCAAACACATTTTCCTGTTGCGTAAAATGGGGATTTTGTACGATATGATCTGTGTAATACGTGGAGAATGGGTATACCGATACCCACCAACCCGTTCACGCAATTGTCATCTATGGCAGTAATTTATTCCCACTGCCTTCTCCCGTTCTTTTATTTGCACTCTCCGTATTGACGTCAGTGGAAGCGTTCTGTGTGTGGTTTTGTGTTTCTAATCATTGCCAAACCTTTAACCTCCACCTCGAACTTGCAGCCTCGAACAATCGGGTGTGATTCTGTGCGGCCTGGACAAGAAGAAATGGTGTCCTAACATCCGAACGCGGTGCATTGTACAGGGTCAGAGTTGAGGAGAACTTAATTATCGTGGCAATAATTACATCTGCCGTCGTTCCGTTCCCTTTGAGTCACGCCCCAAGCTTCGCGGTACGAATGAGTAATAGTGGGATGATCTTTGACAGTGTGTTAGCTTAAAAACCAAACACATAGCACAGCCCAACGATCGCTTCAAGGCGCCTTGTGTACATTGTTTAGGCTTCCTATTTCCGTAAAGCACACTTACACCGAAAAAAAACGGAGAAAACATAGGTTTGCTGTGTAGGTAAAAGAACAATTTAACCGTCACCGAACCATACGGTTGACAAGCACAATTCATTATTTCCCCTTTTTTTCTTACCTCCACGTAAGAAAGATGAGTAAGCTTTACAGTGAGACAAAAACAATGCTTCGATTGATTCAACGCTCAAGCCGACGTTGTGCTGACGTTTGTTGTGTGAAGTTCAAGATCGCTTCCGATCGGTAGAAGGGAGAGGTGCGGATGATCTTTTGCAATGCAGATTGCCTCCTACGCCGGGGGGAAAAAACCTCCCCCGAGCCAGTTCAAGATCATGACCCGTTTGTTTGCCTTCATTTTGTCTAGAATCGCTCGCAGTCTGTATTTGCACTGGTAAGAAAATGTGACACTAACCGCTCAAGGTATGTGGTACAGACACGGCAGGAGCAGCAGCAGCAGTGGTTGTGTGTGTTGTGACGCGTGCAGTGTCTTAAAGTGCTCTAATAAATGACACTAATTAAAACGCGCTAAACCTCTGCTTGTGAGCACGTGCGACCTCGTAACTGCAGCCTTCTGCTGGACGGGAATATTATTAGGGCTGGAGAACGGAGTGGCTTTTCCTCTTTTTTTCTATTCTCAGCGAAACTATTTCCGTGTATATCAAGATCGTTTGATAGTGTGTTGGATTTGATGGAGCGCAAAGAGACAAATTAAGGAACAGTTGAAGATCTTTTTCAAGTTTAGCCATCATGCTTTTACCTTATTTTGACTTTTCCTGAAGGAATTTTAACGACCTAGAAACTCTCCTGATCGATCATTAATCTGCCCCCATTCGCTACTAGCCCCTTTGATCATGATCGATGAATATTACTCTCCATTCGTATAGCTTCTTTCACCTCACCAAACTTTTGAAAACCTGATCACCACCTCCAAAATCTAGCTCACGAGGCCGCATCTTTTTTCACGTTTACTCAAATCGTACATTCACCTCACGGCGGCGGCACACCTCACTTCGCACAATGTAGCACTTACACAAAAGGTACATTTTCTCCAGCCACTAAACAAACCGCACCACTCATAATTTGCACGGCAAACGTCCCGGGTGGGTTTCTGGCGCTTTCAGCGCTTGCTCCTCTATCGCACGAGCATTGGGAGGCTTTCCTGTTTGCGTTGGGAGCGGTCATTCCCGCTATTTTTACTCCCATCCCCGGCTCGAACAAAGGTGTACCCTTGATCATGCCTATACCTCGGCTCCGGAGGCAGATCAACATATGGGCTATCGTTGGCGCAACCGGAGAAGCAATAGTAAAACAGATCGATCAAGTTGATTGCTGCCGGAATTGCAATAGCGAGAATGAAGTAATGCGGATATCCAGACGGTGTGATGTGGCTTGTGTGTGGAGTGATTTATCTTTTTTCTTACGGTTGAGGGGGATTTTATGATAATTACGGTGGTTGATTAGAGCGGAAAGATACAGCAGGTGTTTTTATTTAATTGGTTTGATTGGTGTGCTGCATTATTTGAATTTGAATTTTATTGCATTATTACAAAATACATATTTTTCAATTTGAAGTGCGATAAAATTGCGTCAAAAATGACTTTCTAACGATTAATTTAACATTTGCAGCAATATTTTAACAAAAGACTTCAATGCCAATAAATTGCGTGTGATAATAAGACACGAACCCCTGTTCTATTTGCTTCAGTATTTCTATTTTACAACATAAATCAAACATCTCAATATTATATCAATTGTTTACACCTTTTTTGTGTACGATCAATACCACACACACTTCACCATTCCCTTCCGCTCCTTCCACAATCACACCTGCACACTAAAGATGGTGGTGTGCAGACGAAGAAAAAAACACAGAAAGGAAAAGTTGTTCCTACAATTACGCACGTGCGCACAGCATTTGCATGATCGTGAAAACGCAACAACAAAACCTGTCCATAAACATTGGCGGAATGTAGTTGTGATTTGAGCACTGGTTGGTTTTGGTGCTTGGTAATAAAAATTGAAAGTACGCAACATCTCGATAGGCTGGCAGGGCACCGAAACCGTACGCCGGACATGTTGCATAAGTTCATATTAATGTGCCAGATCGAGCATAATGTCAAGCTTGCTTACGCTTAGATCGCTTAGACCTCCCACATTAGCAGGATCTTGTTTAAGCTAGATCGGAAAGATCACCATGGTGTGGTGGCACTCCCGAGGCACTATTCTGAAGAATGTTGCAACGTTTCTCAATAAACGATTTGTTTGTCTTATAGCTTGAAAAACCACGAACACGTCCTATAAATTAACATCTTGCAAAGCTCGATTGCACTAGCCATTGCTTCGAAACTTCGCTTGCTGCTTGATATCATTGTGTACGATCTTTGGTAGGCTAAACGACACGATCATCATCATCATCAGCATTGCTAGACAACGCTAAAAGGTATGGTGCGTAACACAGTCCTGTGAATGCGATTGTTGCCGTTTCTTGCAGTTTTATTTCTCATCCCAGCTGACCCAAAGCTGGGCTGGTGGGCGGCAAGCGTTACTCATTGTGGCGTTTTTTACCTTCTCCTCCAAGCAGTACAAATCGTCACAATTGACTATTAAAATATCATTTGCATCCGTTTTGTACTTTGTTTTTTTTTCCTCTCCTCTCGAAACAATTCTCCTCAAAAAGCATCAGAAACCTGTCGAAGAATGTTTTTTTGTGTGAAACAAGAAAGATTTATTACGCCGATTTTCCAAGTGTACATTAAATGTTGTCGCTTTAAACCCTCCCGTCACGGGCGTCCATTATTGTGTCCCTTTGATGGACATGTAAAATCGGAGTAAAACTTCAACCGCGCAACTGTAAAAAGTGCTGAGCTTGCCGTCCCCGACCTAGCCCGGTTTGATGTGTTATTTTTCCCTTCCCCAACGCGTCCGGTTGCCGGCGGTAGGTCAATTGTTTTCCTACCGCAAAACAAACTTGCTGCTGTGGTTTTTTTCCTACTCCTACTCCTCCTCCTTCTTCTACAGCCAAAGCACTAATTCGCTGGCACCTTGTCGCACTTGGCCAAGCCGCATAAAACCGCACCGCAAACGATCGATGCACGGCCGGGACGTGCGTTATTGGAACGGACCACCGATCGAACCGGTGCAGCCCTGCCGGGCCTGAACGCGCGCTACATACGCCTTCCCGCGCAACCTTGACCGTTTTCACCAACGCTGCATATCAAACGGTGGTTTCGTGTGTTGCTCGAATGTGTGTTTTGTTCTTGCCCAATGCGATGCGTAGGCGCACGGCTCAATCACGGCTTACACGCGCTGAAAAGTCCGAAATCAACTGTACACCTGCCGTCGACTGTCAAGACGAATTCGGTGACGCTTTGGGGCGGCAATGGCTCTGCTTAATGCTCGTTTGTTGCATTTGCCGCGTGCCTCTACGGTTCGACTCGGGCTTAAAACTGATCACCATCATTTTCGTTAATAGATTGTCTTTTGTGGCGTATGGTTTGCCCGTGAGGACGATTTGATACTAAGCACCTGGGTTAATCGAGCACTTTGAAAGCGTACCTTTGCACGTTCAATATTGTTAAATTTGAATACAAACGAAAAATCATGCAGCTTTTGTTGGCTTTATTCAATTATCAGCTACCAAATTCACGCTGAAAGGTGGCTGGGATGCTTTCTAGTTTATGCTGAGCTGGTTTTCTCGATCATTGTGTGTGTGATTATCATCATCATTTCGTATGCTAAAAAGGTAAACAGGTTTGACCACCCACTCGAAGGTTTGGTTGTTCCTCCTTTCGATCGATCGAAACATGATCACTCCAAGCTATGCTTTATATGCAAATCAATGTAGAAAAGAAAGGCATAATAAATCAAACACCAATATTGGGACACTTTCTTTGCGTGTGTTGAGCTGGAACGCTGGAGTTTAAAGCATATCAATATCTTTTTCTTTGTTTTAAACCTCAACAATGAATATACACACACGGTTTAGTACGGAATGGATACTATCGTGAGAACCTGCATGGCAGCGATATGACTCACCGTAATTGTTCACTGAGAATGTTAGTATTTTTCCCACATCAATTACGGTTAATATATTTTCTCGAATCAATCAAAACGATCTGTAATGTGTTCTGAGAAATTGAGAAGGAAGATATTGTTCTAAAACATCATACTTATGGAAAATTTTGTTGCGTAAACACACTTCGCTAAGGCTGTATCCGTTCGTGCACGATCTAGCAAGGACGGAATGCGGATAGGATTGTTCGGGTTAAGTAAGCTATTCGTTGTATAATGCACTCTGCTCTTGTTTCAGCAATTTGATACCATCGCAAACGGAACACATTTCCTGTGACACTTTTTTCCGCTTCGATGCACCTGTTTCGTTGCTTGATTGATTGATTGAATATTTAGTGGTAGCTTTTTGGTCACGCATTATATGATAGCTTTATAACCGGCGACAAAAAAAGGGACAAAGCCGCAAAGAAAACAACCTGTTCGAACAAACTAACCGTTGCCCGGTGCAACTTTCAACCGATCCGGTGAGAGAAGAAAATGCAAAACTTTCTAACACGCCGGACGTGTAGCAAACACCTCCGGGAGGTTCCTCCATTTAGCAAAAATGGGAGTTTACTGTACGACTGCTACTGCGGCCTGTCGCCCTGTCTAAGCCTCCACACCACGCCACCGGGATGGCTTAATTCCGCGAGCAGCAAATTGTTTCCCTTTCGTCACGATGTCGTTGCACTTATCCGGTTCACCACCGGATGACGAAGGGAAAAGTGGTCAATTTTCACGCCACCAGCAGACAGCAGACTTTCCTTCGGGTGAGCGCTTCAAACGCTACCACGGTTCAAACTCTCACTCGCGGCTGCAATTAGTGCCGATCGGTGTTTGCTGTGGCAGACTCAATCGAACGAGACGAATCGTCGATGCGGTTGGAGTTTGAAGATGTTGTAAGGGAATGGGAGAAATTCGATAGAATTGCACAATACGTTGAGTGTTTCCTCAACTTCCATCAAGTAAAGGGCGCTAATCAAATGCGCTGGCTGCGCAATACAAGCTTCCCGCTTTTGCGTTCGAACTTTAACGATAGTTCACACGAAGCTTCCCAATCTTTGGCATCTCTTAACGACGTGTTGCAAGCTGAAACTCTTCCGCTTGCAATCGTATGTGACAAAGCGACAAACGCTTGTTACAAAACACGCTTTAAACGCAGTGAAGTCGCTTGCAATTCATCACTTGGTTGGAAGCTTCCATTCTCAACTCCACTGTGCCCGTTTTATTTTGGCGTGACCCACTTTTCTCACCATCCCGAGAATCGAAAGTTGTTTCTTTTTTTTTCGAAGCTTGGAAAGGACCATTTCCTCCGTCCTTCAAGATGCAGTTCGAGTTGCATTCGAAAGTGAGGTTGAGTTGTCTGTGGATTCTCTTAACTATTGCCAAAAAAAGGGAAAGTAATGTGCTTTATGATGTATCTGGTTTCTACTCTCGACAAATGTGATTGAAGTTTGTATTAGATTGTTTTATATCGGTTGTGTTATACTGTTTCAATATTAAAAATTAATAAATGGTCGTATAGACTAATTATATTTGATGTGTTTGAACTTTTAGCTTCATAAACCAATTACTGTCCCTCTCATTAAGGACTTATCAAACTAACCATCGATAACAGAGAAGCAATCTTCCACATAAGGGAAAACAAACAAACTGGCATTAATTATCTCGCGTGTTTCATGGAATCAACCCGACATCCAGACATTCCCAAAAAACCCACTCATATCGCTAAGGATAACAATCATATCCTTGCTGTAAGTGTTTCTGTTAATAAATTATTCAATCAGTTCATGAACCGTACGTGACGGAAATATTGTCGATAAACGCATTCATTGAGTTGAAACACGCCCCAGCACTCAGACCGTAACGATAACAAGTAGCCCTGTAAAACAAAAACGCCTGAAGGTAGGCAATCCGATGAACATCATACATACATACAGTAGCCTACAGAATAAATGCGAGACACAAACGATGAATAATTACGTGTTTATGTTTTGTAATGGATTTAATTGTTTATCGATACAGCGTGTTTACAGGATTTCCTGGGGATTTCAAGACTTAACTAAAGATTTTTACTTTTTCTCAAATATAGCTCAAAACATTTCTTCGTTTAATTTATTATTTGCTTAATGTTCTTAAACAAATATACCTGTCAAAACATTAATAGATCCAATTTTATCAGAATATACACTTAAAAATATTCAAAATAGGTAAAAACTTCCATACTTAGAACTTACCATTGCTCGTTACTATTGCTCCATTTTATTAAACATGCATCACGCTCGCCAACCAGATCAGATGCTTGCGACTGATAACTCCCACGTACTAGGATGACTTCCGTCACGCAATGTAACAGCAAAATACGGGAAAACCATTCTTTCCCGATTCGATTCGGTCGTGAAGCAATCATTCCATTCGAGCGTAATCGTGAAAGTAAGCAATCAAACCGATGTACGCAATCATCTGCCCGCGATGACGCGGCACTGATAACGAGCGGCGAGGGAAAGCGCTTTTAATTGACCACTGGCACGAACTAGCGGTGACATTTTCCTTTTATTCTTCCCCCTTCCCCATCGCTCTCGAAAATGCGGTCAGGGTTGCGATAGAATGAAGACGTCGATTAGGACGGCCAAGGACGGATCCTTGGCCCCAAATAACACACTTTCTTACACTTTCTCACACACCTTTTCCTTGCTTTCCTTTTGCAGGCCACGGAGCTACGGCAGGGTACGGATCAATACAAGCGCTGGGAGGCGTTGCCCCAGCCGCTAGACTTTAAGGTGTACATATTCAACGTCACCAACCCGTACGAGGTGATGCAGGGCCGGCGCCCGAAAGTGGTCGAGGTGGGACCGTACGTTTACTTGTAAGTAGCGCAAACCGAGCGTCCATTTTTTGGGGGGTGTTGAATAGTTGTGCGATTTGCGTAACAAAAACTGTAACATTTTGCAGCCAATACCGACAGAAGGATAATGTACGGTTTAGCAGGGATCGTTCGAAGGTCCATTTCAGCCAGCAGCAGATGTACGTGTTCGATGCAGAATCGTCCTATCCGCTGACGGAGAACGACGAACTGACGGTGTTGAATATGCACATGAACGTAAGTAGGGGAACGGGCAAGCTGTTTCCTATACCGTCCTATTCCCTTGCAATGGAAACTTCCCAACGCTGAGAAAAGCGTTCCAGAAGCGTTCTCTTTATAGGAACCAGCTTACATATTGTACAGTTTTTATTTACACAAAATACTAACTTAAACCTCCACAAACATATTAAAACAAACTCACTGAACACACACACACACACAAACCCCTGACACCTGAATTAATCCACAACAACCTGATGCTAATCCTCACTCCTTGTTATCCCCTTGCAAAGAAAAAACTCGTTACACTCGTACACTTTGTGAACTGCATGCGATCATACAGTGCGCATAAGCATAAATGGTATGCAAACACCCCAAATGCACCCAACTCTTTGAACCCAACAAAATAATTGGACGAATTCGTACATGTTAAGCAGAAGTAAAAAGGATCTTTTACCAGTTTTCGCTTCATTTCATGTTGCTATGTTTTGTTTTTCATTTCGTACCATTTCTTTCGTTTAGTTTCATTTACTTTTATTACTATTTTTTATTATCTATTCTAAGCTACTCTTTACTACGTTTCTCTCGTTTTCATCCTCCTCGTTGTTCTCGTACTTCTCACCCCATTTTCCGCCCTGTCCACTCTTCTGAACTCTGTGTCTTTCTTCTTGTTTTCAGAGCATTTTACAAATAATCGATAACCAAGCAAAGGAAACGATCACCAATTTTCGATCGGACGTGAATAATACACTCGAAAAAATTCCCGTCGTTAGAGTCATTAAACGGATCATCGAGCGCACCACGCCGATCCAAGTAAATGGTTTTCATTTATTCATTTCGTTACGATCCGCGCTGTCGCTGTGGCGCTCGCTTTAGCTTACGTGCATTTTTTTCCCTCCTTCTGCTCCTTCCTCGATGTTTGTTTCATTTCATACGCTGATCATACTATCTGCATCTCCACCAACACACCTATGTAATTGTCGCTCATACCGTATCATGATGAGATTTTGTTAGTCTTTAACCACGTTCGCTGGGTTGTTGGCGTTGATCATCGTTCGTTCCGCATGTATTGTCATTAATATTGCGCGTGCATAATTTTAGCACCCACTGTAGCCGGGATAGGCGTTTGTTTGAAGGGTTGTTTTGCAGTTAGTTTAGGCTCACGCGATAGCACTGTAACACGTCCTTGAGACGGCGGTGTGCTATCCAGTTTAGCTCTTAGCAGTGGCAGTTTTTGGGGGGCAACCGCGGTCCTTTCGAGCTCAACTCTGTGCTGCTTCTGTGTAGTGTTTTGTGTGTATTTTGACCTTCTCATACTACCATTTGGCAAATGTTCGGCTGCTGTGTTTGTATTTTGGGTGTCTGTGTGCGTGTGTCTGTGTGGCTTCCTGATTTTTGTGTGCATAATCCATCAAAAAGCGGGAACCGGGTGGCGGAATCTAATCGGTGTTCGGTGGCTCTGGTGCTCCTTTCACCCACCCTCCCTTCCATCGGTATTTCTTGTAGCCAATCTGCTAGTCTCCCTACCCACACCATCATCCTTTTCACGCTGCCTGTAAGCCTCATGCCCGCAAACTCATTCGCAAACTCATCCATCTCCGACGCCACGAACGCCGATCCGATCAGATTTCAAACACAAAACGCCACCGTGCACAAGACACGACGCGACAGAACCATCACCATCACTACGAAACTACGAACATGCATGCAAGGGTAGTGTAGGGGTTTTGTTTTTACAATCATTTTTCATCATTTTAAAACACAAACACAACGATGACGCTGTCTCACGTCCGCTCAGTGTCCACTGAAGCGCGGCGAGCGAACTTTAATCAATTTTTTAAAACAAACAAAAAGCCTCTCGAACCCTCCAATACGCTTCAGACGACTTGTTGGTGCGTTGCGCAGTGGGCTCAGCCGGAAACTTAGCATCACCGAACAAACGGTCGCATCGGCATCGTTCTTGAACTTGGGGGTTCGTCACTTGCAACTGCCCACCGGGCGAGCGTTGAAGTCTTTTGTGTGGTATTTTCAACACGACGCGTAGAATTTGCAAACGCGCCCCCTGTCGGTAACTTATAATCCTCACTTTCTAATCCCTCGTTTGACCTAGATTCGATTGCGTCTCGGTACGGACCTGCTCGTTTGCGCTCCTTTGCGTCGGGCACACCGCGACACCTCAGGTTCGTCATGACATTCACCAGTGTACGAGTCAAATCGTTTTGCCATGTATCCTCACCCTCCTCAATCCACCAACAACACACCAGCACACCACCCCATTTCCTTCCCAGAAGGTCCGTTTTTTGACTAACTCTTACTAACGAAAATTTAACGAAACTAATCAAGTTGATTAACTACTTTTTTGTCCATGTACTAACCTCTAAGTGACTAACACACTAAAACCGAACGTTTCCCAATACTCTCCCCGTGTGTAAGATCACGTTCATCCGGCACGCATGACATTCCTCATGTGTCCATCCATCCACTCTCACCCATTCTCATTCGATTCGTTCGCTCGTGTACTCGTTCCTTTCCTCCCGTTCATCTCATTTATTCGGTAATTTTGTTTTTATTCACTTCTTTGTATCCTGCTCACCCATATTGACATATCCGTTACGCGCGGGCACGGACAAATTGCATTGCATTCGATCCGGCCACTGCAACACGCCCACACTCGTACGTCCGTTGCAAAAAAAAACATGATTTTGCTTGGTTCAAATTGCTCTACGAAATGTGTGCCAATTCTCGCCGCCCTCGCCAACACTTTCACCGTGTGCAGTCGATACTGCAAATTGCCGAAGATGAAACGTACGACAGCTTGCGGCTGATCAATGTCGAGCTGAACCGTATCTTTGGCCGACCGGACACGATGTTCCTGCGGACGACGCCGAAACAGTTCCTGTTCGATGGTGTGCCGTTCTGCGTGAACGTGATCGGCATTGCGAAGGCAATCTGCAAGGAGATCGAGAAGCGCAACACCAAAACGATTCGCACCATGCCGGACGGGAGCCTAAGGTTTTCCTTCTTCAGCCATGTAGGTTGCGGCGACGGTTTGTGGAACAGTTTGGTGGATATTTAACACTTAAAATGGGATGTGTTTGCAGAAAAACATGACGGATGATGGCATGTTCACGATCAACACGGGCATTAAGGATCCGTCCAGGACGCAAATGATTGAGCTGTGGAACGGTCGAACGACGCTCGACGTGTGGAACAATCGGAGCAGCGGGCTGTCCTCGTCCTGCAACAAGATACACGGAACGGACGGTTCGGGCTATCCACCGTTCCGAACCGGGGTGGAACGGATGACAATCTTCAGTACGGATATCTGCCGGTAAGGGTAGAAAATGTACAGCAAATTGCATAAATTTAGGCGTTTTTGGAAAATATTTCGAATAAACGCCTAAATTTATGCAATTCTAGTTCAAAATCTCCTTGTTTAACATTAAAAATGTATTTCCTCGTTGAAATTGCAGCACAGTAGATATTAAACTGACAGGCTCATCTTCGTACGAGGGCATCCCAGCGCTACGGTACGAGATTGACAATAACTTCCTGCACGAAATAGGACCCGAGTACGGTAACGACTGTTACTGCGTCAACAAGATCCCGAAGTCGATCGTTAAAAGCAACGGCTGCCTGTACAAGGGTGCACTGGACCTGTCCAACTGTTTCGGTGAGTCGAGTTTGTCGCCTTCTTACAACCGGTAGAACATGTTTTATCTTTTGACAAAGGGAAACGGCTGCTGTTAAATATGATGATTGCAGTGCAATCTGGTTAATTTTCCACTCGATCGCTCGTGTTAAGTGTTGTTTCGTTTTACGCCTGATTGTTCGATTCAAAAAAGGAAACGCTTTCGCAGCCAGAACGCCATTCATGCCATTATTGCGCCACTCAACGCACCAGGCGTTGGAAGATGAAATATAGTTATTGACTTAATTGAGGCGGCTATCGGCACTATCTCGTGCGCCCCATTGATGCGCTGTAAACAATCAAAGACTTAAAACCTGCTCAAATCAAATCGGCTTTCCTTATCCACCGGTGTGTAGTACAACTACGTCAGATCTCAATCACGCAAAGCATCGAACACGATAACAAACTAATTTACAGCAGCTTCCCTAGTGCCTGCCAATCCCTCTGATCGGTGGGTGTGAGAACACTTTGCACACGTTCACTGCCCCTACGGTTCTAGCGGCTCGTGCGTGGTGCCATTTAAAGTTATGCGTACCTGAAAAACCTGCGGAACAGGTTAAATAAGTTCCACGCTGCTACTGCTATTTTTACACAGGAAAGGGTGTTTCCAGTTTTTTTTATAGATGTATTCTCAATGTATTTGTGTGATAAAAACAGGCTTAGTCACGTACCTCCCCCCATGAGAAGGAGATGTTTTATGAGGCTCTAACTTTTGCAAACAATCAGTCAATATAGATAACGCAACCGGCTGAGTATGCCGATAACGTTCGCCACATTTATGTTCGTTTTTTTGTTTTGCAACAAATTATGTCGTATCGCGATCGCGTTACATCGATCGTAAGATCACCGATAGCAGCGCCTTCAACGGGTCGGACTGATTGATCTTTGGCTTTACGATATTTTTCCCACACATGCGCCTTTATAATGCGCCATTCAAACGCGCACCGGGCACACCGCTATGACCGATCGTTTGGCCGATTGTTTGTCTGGCTCAAGGTGTGTAAACATTTGCTCAGCAGGGGAAAGAACTCTCGTAAAACCTCACCAAATGTCAAACTGGTGACGGTGGAGCTGTGATTCAAGAATAATTCGTCGGTTTATCAATGCCTGCACATGATCGTATGCCACCGAATACTGCCCAACCATTTAAGGTAATGATTTACGATCTTAAGGCGGCATCCATAAATTACGTAAAATAACAAAATATAATTTAGCGTTCCTTGTTCAAAAACAAACTGTGTTTTTCGTGCTCTTTCAAGACTAGTTGAGCAAAATGAATCGCTGAAGATAAAGGCCATCTATAAATTACGTAACTGTTAGGCTCCATGCCTCTTTTAACCCCCTCGATTCCATTTTGGTTTTATAATTTGGAAAATGGTACGTCCAAAAAATCCGCCGTTTTTTATATATTATAATTTTTAACTGTTTATATGTTGGAAACATCGTTTAAAACTATGATTTACGTTTCACAGCTTCATAGTTAATTTAAAAATATACACATTACTACACTTGATCAAGGAAGCAACGAATTTACGTTTGCTGACACTTTTCCAGGCTTAAAGAATGTTGGCTGTTAGCATGATTTTGCATGAAGTTTTTGCATAATTTCACCTGCATACAAAATTAAATTGATGGAACATATTGTTTTGAATTATGCCAAAAGGGCCTGAAACCCTCTACGCCCTCTCACCTATACGCGTTACGTAATGTATGGACAACCTCCCATAATAAGATAAAATCTTGTGCTCTAACGTCATCAAACCAACATTTGGTCCCTATTTATGGGGAATTTCCTGTCGCATCATGTACGAAACCAGCGATGAGTGATCTTCTACCGAGCCGGCAGGTGTCAACTTATGCAAATCAACCCCCTTCGCCCAAAAGCATAAAGAACGGAACTGGTACGAATTGTTGTCTGCTGCGTAGCCTGTAATCAAAAACCCATCTCCTTTTTTGGCGTGATTCATTCGTGGGATTTATTTCTTTGCTGCAAGTGATCTTTTTTTTCTCTTCCGCTAAATGTCACAAACTGGTTTGATTGTATAGAAAGCAACAAATAAAAACGAGCGGAGATTTATTTATCTTTTTAAAAGGTGCTACCGAACAGACGCATTTAGAGTCTAATTTGGGACGATCGTTTCAAATTCTCCGTTTTCGTTTAACCGGCCTGAAACCAGCGATTAAAGTCACTAAACCTTGCAGTGGTCACGACCGGTGGCAGTGTGGTGGTGGCGGTGGACAGCGTTGACGAGCTTTCGGTGGCAGTGCTTTCGGTTGCCCGCAGCCGGGAAGCGAACGGTTTGAACGTGTACACCGGCGCGGCGGTGCTGACGGCGGGACGGCGGCCGAAGTTGTTCAGATAGAACTCGTACAGGCTTGTGGTTGAAGGGGGCACCGTCGTCGAGACGGTGGATAGGCGGCTTGTTTTTACTGTCTGGCGTTGGGTAGACCTTACCTTGGTGGTGGTGGTGGCTGTGATGGTGGTCGTGCGAGGTACCGTACTCCAGCGCGGCAACTTTGTCGTACTTGTCCGTGACCTTGTCGTGCGCGATCGCGTGGTGGTTGGCATTGTCGTGATCGCTGCCGTTGTCGTCGTCGTCGTATCGTCGGGATCTTCGAAGCAACCGTCAATGTACTGGTCCGACCGTCCCTTGCAGTACGGCCGGTACACGGCCCAAGCGTTAAACCCATCGCCCGACAGCCGCGTGTGCTCCTCGTAGATCGTCTTCATGCACTCCACGTCATCCGCCAGATCGTTATCCTCCAGATCGGCACAGGACAGCCCGCAGACCCAGCCCTTCCCGGGGGGCGAGCACCAGTAGATGTCGCTGATCTGAAACAGCCCGTGGTCCTCACTGCCGTCCGCGTTCAGCCGCCCGATCGCCGACACATTGTAGCTCGACTCCCGGTGCGCGATGCAAACCCACGTGGCGATCTGGTCGTACGGCAGCCCATGCCGATAGTACAGCTCCCGTGCCAGCTCACACCGCTCGTACACCTTGCCGCGGGGGAAATTCTTCGGCGGCGCGATTGGACGCCTCGTGGTCGGTGGTGTGGGAACGATCGCATTTTCACCCTCCTCGAAGCACCCCTCGATCATGGTGTCGCTTTTCCCACGGCAGTACGGTTGATACACCGCCCAGGCATTGTAACCATCGCCGGAAATGCGCGCATGCTCCTCGAAGATGAACTGCATGCAGCCTAGATCGTCGCTAAGGTCGGCGTCCCGCAGCTGGGCGCAGCTGATGCCACACACCCAACCGCGACCGGGCGGCGAACACCAGTACTCGTCGCTCAGCTGAAACATACCGTGGTACTGTACACCGTTCGGGCCGTACCCGAGCGCGGAACTGTTGAAGTTCGATTGATACTTGGCGATGCACACCCAGATTGCGGTTTGCTCCAGGGAAAGACCCTGCCGGTGAAGCTCTTGGGCTAGTTCGCAGCGTTCAAACACTTTGCCGGGGGACGTGCGTGTCTGGGGCACTCTCGTTGGTGCTGTGATGGCAGGTCGTGGGACCGTCACTGGATGGGCAATGTCCACCTCTTCTCCAAAGCAACCGCGAACGAACGTATCCACCGCATCACGCTGACAGTAGGGCTTGTACACTGACCAGGCGTTAAACCCATCCCCAGACAGTCTCTGATGCTCTTCGTAGATCGTCTTTACGCATTGCACATCGTCACTGATGTCGGAATCCTTCAACGCATCGCAACTCACTCCACAAGCCCACCCATTGCCCGGCGGAGAGCACCAATAGATATCACTAATCTGGAACAGCCCATGATCGCCACTACCATCCGCATTGAGACGTCCCTCAGCTGACGTATTGAACCGACTCTCGTGGTAAGCAATGCACACCCACGTAGCGATCTGCTCCTTCGGCAGGTGGAACTTGTGCAGCAAATCATTCGCCAGCTCACAGCGATCGTACACCTTGCCAACCTCCGCAAAACTCTTCTTCGGGACGGTCGGAATGGTCGTTGGAGCAACAATCCCGGGCCTTGGTTTATTCTGCGTCGTTGGATGCGTTTCCCCTTCGAAGCAGTTGTGCACGAAGCTTGCTTCCCGTCCCTCGCAGTACGGTCGGTACACGGTCCACGCATGAAATCCATTGCCCGAAATGCGCTGATGCTCGTCGTAGATCGTCCTAACGCACCGCACATCATCAGCAATGTCATCGTCTCTCATAGCGGCACAAGTAACGCGACACGCTTTGCCCGGCCGACGGTCATCCTGCGAGCACCAGTAGATGTCACTGATCTGAAACAGCCCATGATCGCCACTTCCGTCCGCATTGAGACGCCCCTCTGCGGATGTATTGAACCGACTCTCGTGGTACGCAATGCACACCCAGGTTGCGATCTGCTCCATCGGCATTCGATGTCGATCGCGTAGCTCCATCGCCAGCTCGCACCGTTCGTACACCTTCCCGACCGTCGCCTGCACAAGGTTCGCCTTTTTTGCCTTCGCACGCTTGCGCTTAAAGTACTCCTGCACCCGCACGACCTCCTCATCGAGACAGTCCTCGAACGGGATCTTCCGAACCCCGCGGCAGGCCGTCGCGTGGATCGGCCACGCAGCGAAACCATCGCCCAGCTCCCGCACGTAAGCCGCATGGACCTTCAGCATACACTCAATGTCATCGTCCAGCTCGTCGTCCAGCAGCAGGTTGCACGTCGCCAGCCCGCAGATCGAACCGTACCGGGCGCAAGCGTACCGGTCGATGAGCTGGAACAGCCCGTAATAGCCGCTGCCGCCGTAGTGTTTGAACCGCGCGTTCACGGCCGACCCGTTGTACGACGCACCCTGCTCGGCAATGCACAGCCAATCGGCGATCTGCTCTTCCGGGACGTGCTTGAGCGCTAGCTCGCGGGCCACTTCACAGCGCGTCCAGTGGCGCACGCTGCCCCCCGCGATGCTCACGACCACGCTCAGCACGACGATCAGGACGTGCGGCATCATATCCTAGCGGGGGCCGTTACTTTACGCACAGCATCACAAACACAGACACACGCCAGGCACACACACACACAAACCAGACAGACACTCCGGAGACGCAGTCAATCGCGGTTAGTTGCGCAGCATAAACTAACTCTCGCTGCGGCAGCGAACGCGCCGGGAAGCTTGCGCATCGGCTGTTTTTGCTGAGCGCATCTGCCGCTCTCGTGCTCGTTGCCTGATCGCTCGATGCTCACGGAGAGCCGACACTTTAGGACGGCGCTTTACGCAAGGGACGGTGCCGAGCTGGGTGTCTCTTTCCACAAGTCACTGAGATGAAGATCGAGTCCGCATGACGCCTGTGAGCTTTCGATTAGTGCGCTATTTTTGGCAGCTTTGCACAGCGTCGGAAGATCGTTCTGTCGTGAGTCGCGAATCTAACATATGATCGTTTGCTAGCGCCGTTCTCCTTCTCCGAAGGCAGTTCTTTAAATAGCAGTCACGACTTCTACCATTGCCTCGACGCGGTGTATTATGCTGAACCCTAACGGGTTTATAGGCGTCATTAGTAACACTTCGTTATCGTGCGATCGTCGCGTCATCGATTAATAGGAGTTAATTAAGATGAGCCTAGCCGGGTTTCTGCTCTATTGATGGGAATCAGTTTGATCTCTGGTCTTGTTGCGGTTGGATAAGGTGGAATCACACTCATATCAGACGGGTGATCTTATCGGACAGGCGAATGGTCGAATAGTACACGCGCCGGCTCTTGTAAAGCCCGGACGCGGTTCGATTCCTATAAGAAGCGTACTCTCGAAGGGGAATGATTTAGCGGAAAATATTAATCCTAAAGTTAGCCAACACATTGAGGTCAACAAGTGACTACGAAGATGTCATTTATGGTCATATAAAAAGAAGAAGAAGAAGAAGAAGAAAACGCATAAAACCTTCGCTTTCGCCATCATCAGTTCCTGCTTCCTCAATATTGCGCCTGTAAGATTGATGTCTCGTAAGCCAAACCGTTTCGTTTCGTTTGCGCGCCTACCCTTTAGAATCAATGCAAATGGCGTCACATGTTGTCTTCTCCCCCGTCCCTGTCCCCAGTCTCTCCATCACGATAACGGCCTGACTTTGACTGACTCAATCAATAGGCATATAAAACCGTGAGTGATTAATTGACTGTTAATTTTTACGACTTTTGCTTTCGTCCCTGCTAGATGCACCGGTCGTTCTAACGCTTCCCCATATGCTGGGTGTTGCCGAGGAGTACACCGCACTGATTGACGGTATGGACCCTGAGCCGGAGCGGCATCAGATCTTCGTAGACGTAGAACCGGTAAGTAGAACCGAGGCCTGTGTGTGTCTCTAACAAACAACTAAACCTATCTAGCCCCATACTTTACGGCTCAACGTCTCCTTTTGTATCTTTTTGCCATTTATTCAGTACACCGGGACACCGCTGAACGGTGGCAAAAGGGTGCAGTTCAACATGTTCCTGCGGCGGATCGATGCGATCAAGCTGACCGACCGGTTGCAGCCGACCCTATTTCCGGTGATCTGGATCGACGAAGGTATCGCGCTGAACGAGGACATGGTGAAGCTGATCGACGACAGTCTGATGAAGGTGCTCAGCCTGCTGGACGTGGTGCAGTGGGTGCTGATCGGTGTGGGGCTACTGCTGGCCGTCCTAATGCCAACGGTGTACTTCGTGAAACGGTGCCGGGGCGAGGGTAGCCGAACGGTTAGCCCGGCCGTTACGGCCACCACCAGTGCAGCCAGCCTTTCGACGGTGGCGGGCGTTACGGGTGATCGAAGCAAATGACGCACGTCGCTTACTATGCTAAGTCTGGACTGATGAATCTAGCAGCGGCAGCCGCAGTTTTGGTAGCGGTGCCGCGATCGGCAGCGATCAACATATTAAAAAACAAAAGGTGCCAATGAGATAGGTGTTAGGTGCACCTGTGCGTATGTGTGTGTGTATGAATGTATGTATGTAGAAACGCATCCCTAGGATCTACGAGAATGCGACGAATGCGTGTGGCATGAATGTTTGAGCAAGGGATTTTGGTACGAGCAAAAAATCATGCGCTTCCTGGCCCAACGACCGCTGACAAAACTCAAGAGCCTGAAACTCCGATGCCGTCCATTAATCAAACGGGATCTCTGGGTCGTAGGTCTTGTGGGTTGGTCGTTTTTAAGGTAACGATCGAGTTTTACAAATAGCTACCAAACCGACCGATTGTACTTGCTTTCTTCTATATTTCGTTTCTGTTGTTCTTGTAATGAATGTGATTTATCGTAAGAACGTTATAGTAAGCAGGAAATAAAACGTAAAACCATATTTTTCAATAAAAATGCAAAAAACCTAACCAGATGTGTTGTCTTTCATTAAATAACTATATTATTTTACTAGCCAAGTTTACCACGATTTCTGTCAAGATCAGCGAGGATTGCATATCACACTTTACGTGCTTCTGAAGTCTTCTCAATTGGATCAGTTTGTGAAGCCAATAACAGTCGTCGTCATCGTTGCCGTAAGTCATGATTCGTTCAAAGTAGTAGAACTACTCTTCCAGCTTGTAGAAGTCCTCATCACATCCCAGACATGTCCTAGCACAGTCCGAATGTTCACAAGTCAGATACTAAGGCTTTGTTACATTTATTAGAACCCATTATCTAGCTGATGTGCACACATTGTAACATCTTACATTTCCTTCCCATGATGGCATTGTCGTCAAAATTGATAAGATCGTGACCATACCAGGCTTATGCGTAACATCTTCTAGGGCGGTATAGCAGAAAGATCCTTTGTGCCATCTTACATTGAGCTTCAGTTAGACACATTGTTCGAAACTCTCAACATTACTTCCTTGTAGCGATGGGAAAAATGAAGTTCCAATTCCGGCTAACTCTGACATTTCTGAAATCAATTCTGGATAGTAGGTCCGGAATCGGCTCCCGAATTGAACTCGGCTTCGAAATCAGAATCGGCTTGGGAATCAAAATCGGCCCCGGAACTGGTTCCAGATTCGGCTCCGGAATCGGAATGGGTTTTGGCATCTCCATAAGGATAGACGTTTAGGTCCAATGATGAACTTATAAACGATGAATTCTCATGGAGATTCGGAGTGATTTCACTTTTGAAACTCCTTATTACAATTCAAGAAATGATTCTCATTCCACAGTCAATTCAAATTTTGGGGTTAAATCTGAATCCGTTTCCGGCAAAAATTGCGATTCTTTGGTCGATTCTGATTCCAAAGCCAATTCTGATTCCGGAGATGATTTCCAGAGCCGAAAGCGGCTCTAATATACAAGCCAATAAAAAGGTTATTCATAATTCGATTTGAAGTCAACTACCCAGATTGTTCAATCGCTCTTTATTTGTCGCCCTGTCTGCAAATAGAAAAAATAAAACATTTTTGAGACAAAAAATATAAAAGTTTATTTTAGATGCAATACAAATAGACATTAACATTTTTGTTGATCGAGCGAAACGAACAAATAACAATAGTAACGGATTTAACGAAGTTTATTTGAATTCATCTTCAAACGTCTGACGCTTGATGAACGTACGCGCATCAGACGTTAGGTTGACAATAGGTGTTTCGTTTTTTTCTCAATAAAAATTCAATGTTGATATTTTAGACACCAGAAATAATTTTATGGACCAAATGAAAGCAACAACTTCAAGTAATTTCTCCATTTACGAAAAAATTAATCTTTTTTCTTCAATATCGCACTCGAAACGTCAAAAACGTCAAACGCCTGGCGTCTGTGTGAGCGATACGTCAAAACGGGTCCGCATGAGCCGACCCGGCCCAGTCTGCCACGGACGGTGGTGGTCCATGAAAAAACGCCTAATCGTGTGTGCGTGTGTGACGATTTCGATTTGCCAGGAACCCTACTCCGCCTTCGTTTCGGTTTTTAATTTAGTTTCGCGAGCGTTTTTCACTTAAAAAATGCTGCCCCCGGCATAGCAATGGTGAGCGGTGTCCCGTAGCCGTGCGGGTGTGTCGGGACAAGGGCTGTGACGAAGCACAATTAGGCCCGTGCTCTCTGCTGCCTGTGTTGCGGGAGTTCCGGGATGTGATTTTTCTGGCGTGGCGGCGATAAAGAGGCCCGAGTCGAGTTTCTTTCCTTCCTGCTGGGCCGTGTGTGTGTGTGTGTGTGGGTTTACCGTGGTGACGGTGGTTGGGTGCGTACGAGCAAAAATGTCTACTCGGATCCTTGAGATCCGTGTTTGGCCGAAGGCAATATGTGTGCGAAAGAATACTGCTGTGGTCAGGCACGGGAAGCCGATGGAAGGCTTGCTGCCCTGGGGTGAGGGGTAGCGTCTCTCAAGTGGCTTCCCGTCCGGCGTCTTCGTCCTCGTCGTCTATCGTGCGGGTGCATCGAAAGCGATGACGAGGGTCTACTTTTCTACGTGTGTGTGTTTATCAGGCGTGTGTAGAGCTGTACGATATGGAACGGGGAAGGTTTCATAATTCTGAGTCCTAAGTGAAGTTCGTTTTTTACGTGCAGGTGCGAGCTGTTTTATTTGAAAAAATTCAGGTGGCAGTGGCCGAGAAAGGAAGTAGCGCCGCCCTCCGCCCCCAGCGTACATCGTCATCGTGCGCTGGTGTCATCGAACTTCCGATGGCTCCCTGTGTGCGAATCCGTGGTGCTGCCCGTTTTTCCTCACAGCAACCGGTTCGCGTTGCGTTTCCACCCCACACACAGCCGTCGGTCTGTGGTTGCCATGCAAAGAGTGCTTGAAATGGAGTCGGTGTTGGTTCCGTTTAGTGAAAATATGTGCATAATGGTTCTCCCCTTTTTTAAGAGGAGATATAAATTAGGGTTGTGTGAATAAGTAGAAAAAAAAATCATCACAAAGAAAGTGGTGGTGGTGCATTTTAGCTTGCTGTGCTCCTCAGAGTGCTAAGGCAAGCATCTATCCTGTGTGGGTACGCGGTGCGAGTGACGCTATGGAAATGTGTATGTCGTGTGTGTTAGTGTGTGTGTGTGTGTGTGAAGAGAAAATTATTTCTTCTCCTTATCGTGTGAAGTGCTTCTTCTACATGTCCCGTTCTCTCTTTCTGCAACGCCTCCACCTCAACGCTGTGGTGCATCGTCATTCAGCAGGGGTAGAAAGGGGTAGGGCGGGTTTTACGCAGGCGATCGTCGTTACGCGACGGAAGAGAATCGATTGATTTCCGGACACGGCAGAGGAAGCCCGTTCGCGTTGGCTTGCGCTCGATATCAGGCAACCAGGAGGACACTGGCGAAAGGAACGCGGTCTTTTGATTGGCATTGAAAATCGTTCGCTTGCTTGAACGAAGCAAACGTCAGCGAGCCGTTTTAACGAAACGCTTTAACGAAACGCAGTTCGGGTCGAGCGAAAAACTGCCGGCGAAAAGGGTTCGACGCTTGTGTCGGTGCAATGAAAAGTTACTGGAAGCGGAAATTTATTTCTGTTTTTGAACAATCTATTAAAAAAAGTATTTTAATTTTTTTTGTTCTATTGACAATAATTTCTTCTTCTTCTTCTCTTTGGCGTAACGTCCTACGCGCACATGTCTATACAGGCTTTCGAAACTTAATTCATTACCATACATCTGGATAGTCAATCCTTGCTTTTGGAAGACGGTCTATTCTAGGCTTGAACCCATAACGAGCATGTTATTGAGTCGTTCGAATTGAAGACTATAACACGGGACTGCCCCTTGCAATAAGTCTTATTTATCAATTGCAAAACTTTTGTTAGGAGACGTTAAATATACAATTTGTTGAGCAATGAAGCAATTATGATACGTTTAAACAAATGATTGGAATGAGACAGGTTTTGTTATTATTATTTACGAGCTCAGATTATTGTACTGTTCGATGGTTATTCGCCTTCAATGAAAGTAATGTAGTTATTTTTTATTTATCTGAAATCATATGATTCGTAGATAAGAAGGTAAATCTTTTCTTCATAAAATTCCAGTATGGGTAATGGATTTGTTTCTATTGATTGGCTGAGTTTGTATTGTTGATCAAAAAAGCTCTGTCATATGAGAAGTAATTTCGTGTTTTTAATTGTTATGTAATGCTTCAGCGCTGTTAAATTGAGCTCAAGTTAATATTTGTAATTAAAATTTCAAGCAATAATTCTTCTGGTTGACCGCATTCAGTACGCATTAAAAATGCTAATGTTATGTTTTTACTGCGTTAATACGATTAAAAATGCGACGTACAGTAACGCTGGGAATATGCTTTTTTGTGAATTAGCTCTATAATGCGTTCAATAGTTACTGAGTGTATTATTTATCAACCCATATCATTCTCTACCCTCCAGGCCATCGCACGAAAAGAGTGAAACCAAACAAAAACAAATCAGCTCCGCAGCGGAGGCAGAAAAGCCCTGCACATGCCCCCTGTTGAAGCAGTGCGCGCGTGTGTGATAGTCAAACGGTTGGTGCCGCGGGCGAAGGAAGATGAATGTGTTGTCGGTGGCGGAACGAAGAAGAACGCATCGGGTGTTTATTTTCCGTTCCCTGCCGTGCGGCGTGACTGTCGCTGCCCGTGACTCCGTGTGTGGTGTGGTAGAACATTTGCCCCAGCAGTTCGGTCGCATCCGTAGCACCTTTCCGTCGGTGCGCCGAAAGCAGCGTGCCCTGCCGTTGTCCGACCAGCACAAAAGAGCGCGCAATTGAACGAACGAGCGAAATCGAAAACCCCAGCAGCAGCAGCGGCCCGCGTCTGTGTGTTTGTGTGTATATTTGTGAGTGAGCGTGTGCGTGTGTGCACGCGCGTTCGTGCTTAACGAAACCTTCGCACTGCCCCCACCGAAGTGTCAGAGCGGTGCGCCGCCGTGGTCGCTTGACGAAAACGTCAAACCCATATTCATCCATCTTTACTTAACGAAGTTGTGCAGTTGCGTCCAACTAAAAATGGGCAGTGGGTTCGCGACGGAAGAAAATGGCGTCTGCCAACTTTTTGGAGGAAGCTCTTAAATCAGACGTCGACGAGTCCGCGGTGAATGCGATTGTCGGTACGCTGGAAAACCAGCTGGACGTGAACACGAACCAACCGCCAGCGGCAGGAGTGCAACAAGTCGACGGTGGGAAACGCACCGAAGCGACGGCCGTCCTGTCCAATGGGGGCACGGCGACTGGTGCCAGCAGCAATCGCAGTAGCAGTGCTTCACCACCAACAGCAGCAGCAGCAGTGTCGAAGAAGCACGTCGTCGTTGGCGGCGGCGGTGGCCTCATTACGAATGGTGAAATAGTGTCGAATAATAGTGCGAACCACGGTGGCAGTGCTATCATTAACAACAATACGATTACGACCAACAACAACAACCTTGGCAAGACGTTCGTGGTGAACGCGAGTGTGCACAGCTCGATAACGTCCTCGACGACGGGCACAGTGATCGGCAGTGGTGGTTGTAGTGGTGTTGTCAAAACGGTTGTTGGCGGCAGCGCTAATAACCATAATAGCGTTGGTAGTGTGAGTGTATCGTTATCGAACAGCAATAATAATAATAGTGGTGGTGCTCAGCAGCAACAGCACCAGCAGCAGCACCAGCAGCAGCAGCAGCAGCAGCAGCATCAGCATCAGCTGCAACGTAACGCGCACCCAGCAACGGTGGTTGCCACGGGGGGTACAACCGGCGGCGGAGGCGGCGGAACCGTCAACATCATCAGCCAGCAGATCGTGGTGCCTGCGCGCAGCGGTAGCGGCACTACCGTCGTTGGCGGCCAGCAGCACCACCAGCATCCTCCTCCTCCGCCGTTCAACGTCCCGCCGCAGCAGCCGACGAACGTCAGCAGCAGCGGGAACATCGTACTGAGCAGCAACGCGCACCACCACCACATCGTAACGTCGTCGAATATGCCAAAGAATGAACCAGTGAAGCTGGTTTATCCTGCCGGCGGTCCACAGGCGGTGCTCAACATGAACAACAACCGGGTCACGCTGACCCCGTCCTCGCTGCCGAACGGGGGCACGCTCACCATGTCCCAGCAGCCGCAGCTGATCCAGACGAGCGTTGGCGGCGCGAAAACGCTGACCGGCGCCACGATCCAGCAGCACCAGCAGCAGCAGCAGCAGGCGACGGTCGTGAACCAGGCCGGCCAGCAGCAGCAGCAGCAACCGGGGCAGCAACCGGGCCAGCAGACGATCATCATCAAGAACGCGTCCGGCGGCAACACGGTCATGAATGCCGGGGCGCCCGGCATCGTGACGGTTTCGAAACCGATGAACAATCAGGTAGAGGAAGAAAGGGCCACAGGAGGCAGTGATTTCTTTTATTATGTTTTTATCTTCTTCTGCTGCGTGGGTGTGTGCTTTAACATTCGAACTCTTTTTTTTTCTTTCTTTGCCTCTCGCAAGAGTTAAAAACGCGTCGTGTTGTTGCGCCCTTTTTCTGTGAACTGTTGTCGTGAAGATCTGAATTCTGTCCTTTTTGTTATTACTAACAAACGATACACACATACACACGCGATGCTGTTTTTGCGCGCTGTTTGCTAACCCATTCTAATGTGTGTGACTTACTCTTCGTCGTGATTCGTCGGGATTTTATGTGTAATTAATTCGTTCGCCGGCTCAATCCGTGCTCCCGGCTTTGGACCGGCTTTTTTCCCCCACCGGCTGTGTGACTAAGCCAATGCCTTTCACCTGTCAGGTCGCTAGTCGGGGTGGGTTTATTGAGAGTAAAATCCCGTCTAGTAGGGGGGTGAAATTGGACTGCCGGTGTCAGTGACAGACGACCAATTGGAAAGGATGTAAACATTACTACCACATTGGCACACACAGGTTGTGCAATGAGAGAGCAGGCGCGCGCCTACCACTACATCGGCACTGGATATGATGATGGCTCCTGGTGCAGTGATCGGAAATTCCGACACAATCTAATATATAGAGGCGGATAGGTGCGACAGGATACGCGTGTACAACTTTCTTCGGTTGGTGGGTGCGTGCGTGAGATGATCGGAGAAAGTCCGCAAACGACACATACACGCGTGTGCGGGATTGCGTGGAATGTTTTCAAAATTGGTTTGGGTGGAAGACAAAACATGCTACATACCCATGGCATGCTGCGACATTGTTTTTGTTGTGCAGATTTGTTATTATGAGATGAACAATATACAGTATTTTATATTAATTTGTAAACATTTTCTAGACGTTTTTTTTTTTAATTTTTGGTCCTGCAATCAATTCGACGGTTGCTAACACGTTTTCTGTGCGCCACAAAATCCGCCTTTTGCGTTTCTCTGTTGTGTTGGCCCGCCCTGCCCGGCTTGTGTTAACCTGCTGGATGGCAGCCGCCGACTTTCACTTCCGTCAGCGTAATTGTAAACCCACACGTGTTCGTATGTATGAGAGTTGTGGACGCGCGTACACAGGTGGTGTGTGATATTATTAATGCGAGCAGTCAAAATTATGCTGCTTAAATGATTTTTTTTAAACTAATTTTATGCTTTTCATTTAAGGAAACGTTCCTGTTTTGAAAAGAACATTGAATCACGCTGATCCAAGTAGCAGCAGCCGCATAAACCCTCCCAAGCTAACTTGCGAGCGAAACCTATAATGGAATGAACTGTGAGCGTATGTTGGTGTGTGTGTGTGCGCGCTCAAATACCACTTCAAACACTTGTCGAACTTGAAAAGTCATCGACGGCAAGGAAATCCCGCGTTTTTCACGCAACCACACACACATCAACAGCTAGTCAGTCCCTCCACTAATCGCCCTGGTCCCCCCTCAAAGGGTACATAAAACGCATGTGACGTTTGCGGGCGTGTGTTTCTGCTGCGCTCTCTCGTTCTCTCGCAACATAAACCGCGCACTCTCGCTGAGCAGCACCGCAGCAGCAGCAGCAGTATGCTGTTGAGGGCCGTCTGTGCAAGGGCCTTTTTTCTCGCGTTTCGTGTGTCTCCGGCGATAGCAGCAGCGGGCAGCAGCATCCGAGACGCGCGTAATTGCCATGGCTGGCGGTTTTTTATTATTGACGTCCCCGCGCAGCAGAGCAGCAAAGGAGAAAGGATAACGAAAAGAAAACAAAACATCAACTAACATCCCGATGGTGGTGGTGTGTGCTCATCATCATCATGAGCGATCTGCTGCTGCCGGTTATTTGCCGCCGCCACTTCCCACCCGTCATCGTCATTTACTACTTACACGCTCTCGATTTGTGTATGTTTTGATGATTTGGTGCTTTTGTGTTGGTTTTGACAGCAAATCCAGCTGATTTTGGAATCGTGTGTGATTTGTTACCATGTCACTCGGTCGGAGACGTTTAGTTAGTTGCTGGAGGAGAACGGAAACCAGACCGCGATTGTCAAACGTAAAACGCACCTGGAATTAGCTCTTATTCCAGCTTTTGTTGTCTGTCCAAACATTGGCATGTACACTCACACACACACACACGCGTGTGCGTACGAGAATGAGCGAGAGACTTTGGGCGGACGAGAATCCGAAGGAAGCCGGTTGCCGGATTCGCATTCACCGTGTCATTGACCTTCATTCTTGACGGTTACTTTGTGTGTGCGTGTGCGACTTGTTGCCGGTTTTTTGTAGCATGGAAACTATGCGTAGAAGAGCGATCATATTGCGAACGGGACAGAGGGAGGGAGGAAGGGTGGTCGAGATTTTTATGATGCAAAGGCGCAACACGCGTCAAACGGAATTTTGGGCCGTTTTTTTTTCAATGTGAAGAAAATAATATGCAAAATATTTGGGATGTGTTGCTAACAAAAGGCGTTGTGTTGTGTTGCTATTGTTGCGTTTTGCTTGCGCGCTAAACATTGTACTAATTATCACAGTGACAAAGGGACTGCGACCAGTAGCGCCGAATTCCTCTCGTAGGTTCTGATCTCTGATTTATCATTCGTTAAGGATAGGGAAGCTAAGAATACGAAGCGCAATCACCTCTTTTTTTTCTTCTTCGTTTTTAAAACCAACATTCTAATGTTACTAACGCAAAACTTTTTTCGTATCCGACCTTTTCCTTCACCCCCATTATATCCGTAGGCAACACCAAACATAGTCGGTTTACCCGGTGGTGTACAAATTGTAAATGTTAGACCCGGCGCACAACCCACACAAGCACAGCAGAAAACTGTTGCCGCTGTATCACCTAGAGTTGTCATTGGTAGTCAGCCAATAGTTAGTACTAGACCACCAAACGCAAGCGCTGTAAGAATCAAAACAATTTTCTTTCACCCATTTACTTATCTAGTTCGTTGATGTCGTTGTTGTTGTTTAGCTTTTTTCTTTTATCCGTTTTATTTTGGGGGTTTTTCTTTTTGCCTGTTTTTTTTTGCTACACCTTTTAAACAAAAAAGTCCACAAAAGTTTCGTCGTAAACAATGCACAGTATTTTTTTCTTTTTTTTTTTGCACTTCTGTGATCTTGTTAATTTTATGTTGAGGAGCGCTTTTTTGTTGTTGCAATACTACGTTTGGCTTTCCTGTAAGGGTGCGACGATTTACTCTGTTGTGTTTCGATTATGTACACTTTCATAATTTATTTATGATATGCTGCTTATAGTGTTTGTACGTGTGTTTGTACACACGCACGTATATGCTTTCTATTTGTGTTATGTGACCATTATGTGCCATTTTTATGTCTTTTTTGTGTTGCTTTTGTATGTGTTTTATTAACAAGTTTGCTGTTGTACGCTAAATGACCGCTTCTAGCTATAACAACTACGCTATTCCGTGAGACAATTGGTAGAGATTATTTTTTGCTTTCAATATACCTCAATTTTAAATTTTACTGAGGCAATACAATTTTTTTGTTGCTAATTTTGTATTACTTTCTTAGTATTAAGTAAAATGCACTTACAATTAACTGCTTTCTTGTTTTTTTAAACTTAAACTGAAATTAAACGATACGCTTTGGAATGTCCCTTTTAATCGTCCTAATGAAATCTTCAAGGAATGCGTCTAATATTAAGTTCTACAACACAAAAAGTAGAAACATGTGATACATTTCCCTTGTGTTCGTTTTATATTTCGTGTTATGCGTTTCATATGTTTGTGGGTTATACTTAGAATCGCAGAGAGGGGAAGCCACCGAAACCGATCTTTACTAATACTTTCTTTCTTCATTCTCGTTTATGCACCCGTGATCATCACCGCAACAACGTGTTCCTCCTGGCCCTTGGAACAAAAAAAAAAAAAACACACACACACACACACTCGGACGAAACCTGGAATGCAAAAAAACGCAGATCACTTTAAGTGCCCTTCAAGGACAGCCGGGTTCGACGCTGCTGCTGAAGAATGAGCAGGGCCAGTTTCAGCTGCTCCGGATCGGACCGGCCCCCGCCGGTACCCAAATCACGCCCGCCGGTCTGACGGGGTCGTCCGCGAATCAGACGATACGGTTGCAAACTGTACCAGCTGTAAGTAGGTTTACCGGTCCTCCATTAGCCCTCCGCAAGACCATTGTCACCAGTGCGCAACAGGTGAAACAGAAGCAAAATGTAATTACCAAATCCAAACCGAATTTGCTTGTTGACCACACACTACTACTACTACTACTTCTACTACGTTTTTTTCCCTTTTCGTTTACCGTTTACCGGAAAACTATCTCTTGCTCTGGTTGAGTTTTCGTTTTTCGTTGATCGTATTGTGTTGTGTACCTGTTTCTTATGTTAGTTTTGTTTAGTATTATTTCACCCTCCCTTTCGGACGACGCAAGACAACGAGTGCGTTGTTTTGTGTTGTTTGCGAGATGTGGAGCGTGTTTCTACCGTTGAGTTTGAACGTGTTTAAGAGACAGATTGATTTTATTGTTTTGCAACATGTTTCGAGTGTTTCGTTTACATGAAGCTATGTTTCAGTTTGATCCTCTGTTACAACAAAATGGTTTAATTTTCCGTGTTAGCAAGAAGAAACTTCATTTAACTTCTTTATTTAAAACTAAGCGCATGCTTACAATGTATTTACTGATTTTCATAAGAAACGGTCCGGAAACGTTAAAAATAATTATTGATAAAAGGTGTGAGCTACGAACAAATTGGTAAGATCTGTAACGACATCATACGAAATTGGTTCAATCAAAATTTAATCTCTCCACGGCGGCTCCCCAGTCTAAAGTGGTGTAGCTCGTTCCTCGCGTTATAATTTAAGGCGACGAATTCGTCAACTACAGCACCTTCGCCCTGCTTCTTTTGGGTTTTTTTTTTTTACATTCTGGTTTATTAGAGCTACAATTGCATGCATTTTTTGTTGTTGTTGTAACGCCTTATCCTTCAACAAGCGCGTGTTAGTGTGTATGTGCGCGCCCGCGCGCGCGCTGATTGTTACGGTGTACAAAAATGGAATCAAAACATTGAACAAATTTCGCTTTTTTATAGACATTAATTGTTATTTATTACAAGCAACATTGTGCTGTGAACGGGTTTGCTTGTGTTTGGTTTACGGTTGTGCGATTATGTTTTGCAACAAAACAGGGCAAACACTTGACAAAGAAAACCTCTGTGCTATTTCTCTTCTGTTTCGCTAATGCAACCACCGAATTGGCCAATCGCGATCCCTGCTCTGGATGATATCAATTTTGAATGCTTATCCTTTGTTTATCTCTGAATAGGCTCGTGTCTTAGCAGGCAGAGTTATGAATTGGCGCTAAGACGGTAGTGTTTCTTTATTTGTTTTATTTTTTTTAAATCGTCCTACAAATGATTGCATCTAGAATCAGCTATTGCTAGCTCAGTGTTTCCCATTTTGAAAGCATCATAAAGAGTTATGCAAACGGATGTGTATATTTTCGCTAAATGTTCGTTTGCCCATTCGTTCTTACCATTAAACCGCATACTAATATTCACTTCCACTCGTCCGCTTTTAGACACATTCATCCGGTTCCGGTGCAATAATAGTAAGCTCTCAGTCGATAACGACGACCCCGGCCAGCTACATCTCGACCCAGCCGACGCCGGTCGCATCGGTCGCGCCGGTACCGGCCCTGGCCGCGCAGCAAAATATCACGATCACTCACTCGCCGTCCCAGGTGGGAGGGCAACCGACCGTGCTGGCGGCACAGCAGCAGCAGCAGCAGCAGCAGCAGACGACGACGGTCGTCGCAACACCTCATTCCGTGGGCCAACAGCAGTCGCAGCAGCAGCAGCAGCAGCAGACGGTGGTGGTCACTACCACGCCCGGCACGACGCCGGCCCAGCAGCGAAACTCCTTAGATAATACCAAAGAAAAGTGTAGCAAATTTTTGACGAACCTGATCGAACTCTCCAAGCGGGAACCGGCCAAGGTGGAGCAGAATGTGCGAACGCTGATACAGGAGTTGGTGGACGCGAACGTCGATCCGGCGGAGTTTTGCGAGCGGCTCGAGCGTCTGCTCAATGCGAGTCCGCAGCCCTGCTTGATTGGATTTTTAAAGGTAACGAAACGGCGGACCCAGTGCTGCAAAATGTCAATGTCATAAAACAATCTGCCTGAAACAAAGTTCATGTCAGCGTCACGTACTCAATTGTGATAATCAGAGGTGATACTCAAAACGATAGGTGTGATCATTGTATGATTCGTGACATTTTTGCTACCAACGCTTGGTCAGTCACTATGTCATGACTTTTTTTTACTGTGATCAGTTCTGCAAAATGTCACTGAAATAGTCTTGAATATTTCGGGTTGAAGCAAAATCATCTCAGCGTTACGAGGTCTAGTTTGATGATCAGAAATGAAACAGTAATTGCGACCATCACATGCTGGGTGACATTGTGTGCAACCAATTATTGGTCAGTCGCTTGGTCGTGACATTTTCAGTCGATGATCATCACGATAGTCATGGAAGATAGCGATGCTTGAGAGTGATTCCAAGAAACAAAATGAACATAGTTTCTCGCTCTGTTTGACCCGACAGACCTTCAAACCAGACAGAGCGAGAAAGCATGCTCATTTTGCTGCTTGGGACCACACGCCAAATGTATTCCAAAAATGTCGTGATTATCACTGACAGAAAATGTCGTGACCAAGTGAGTGATTAAGAGTTGGGTGCTAAACAAAATGTCATTAAGCATGTGATTGGTCCACCAACTGTTTGAGTCTGACCTCTGATCATCTCAGTTGTGTATGTGTGCTGATTAGAGGTTCGTTTCGGTCATGAGTGTTAGTGACTGAAATAGTGGCATTTGACAGAACTATTCACAGCCAGAAAAAAAATGATTATGCTTGCGCTAGCATTAAGCTCAGCTTATCAGTCAGAGTATCGGGTTTGACTCAAGCACTCGTACGTCGGCATGTCATGACACACTTTGAGCTACCATATGTTCATTGTTTTCGTTGGTGGACATCTCATGATGCTCATGACATTTAGCAGCACTCGGTGGACCATATAAGCACGCCGATTATACAGAGAGAGATGGAGAGTGATGGCTAATACCTAATGTTTTTTGTTGTATACCCAACCCAACAGAAAAGCTTACCACTGCTAAGGCAATCGCTAGTGACTAAAGAGATAACGATCGAAGGTATCAACCCGCCCTCAACCGCTGTAGCATTCGGCACTACCGCCTTATCCCAAATTCCTGTAAGTAGCACACAACCGGCTGGGGTGAATGTTGGTCCGTCGTACACAGTCGTGCAGCAGTCGAACTAATGACTTCTCCCGCTTTTAGGCCCAAATACGCCCGGTCGCACCGACGATCGTGTCGCAGAACAGCATGGTCGGCCAGACGCAAATCCGCATGCTAACCTCTCAGTCCGGCGTGACGACGGTGCCACGCATCGGGCAGACCACCATCCGACCGGCGGCACCCGTGCGAATACAGACGCCGCTGCAGCAGCAACAGCAGCCCGGCGGCACAACGACCACGATCGTGGGACCACGCTCCATCACTGCCCAGCAGATCCGACCGAACGCGACCACGATCGGCCACACGACGATCGTGCAGACGGCGGGCGGCCAGCAGCTGCCACAAACCATCTCAACCACACCCCCTGCATTGCTACCGGTGAGTGGGAGTGCTCCGTACATTTCCTCCGCTCAGCAGGTACTTGGAGAAATTTAGTAATATTTGTGTTCGCTCTGTGGCCGTGTTGTTTGTGGCATCGATGGCTATTTGAGTTACTTTTGGTTTTCCTTGTTTAAAAACTTTTTTTTTATGTTTGGGAAATTGCAATTTCTTTCTTTCGCACTTTTTCTACACTTACTTGCAAAACGCTGCTTCTTTTGTGGTTTTGCTACACCAACCTTTCCTGTATCTATGTTTTTTTTCTTCTGAACTTATGAACTTACTACTGCTAACGCCCTTTTCCGAACCACCAGATTAATCAACTTATTAGCACACCCTCTGACCCTGTGTATGTTGTTTCCTGTTGATTTCCTTATTGTAGGTAGTATGACTCCCATTTCCCTCCTACTGATTCTACTTTTTTTTGTTCGCTAAATCCATTCTTTCGATCCGTAACCCTCCAAAAGCGCTACATTTTGTAAACCTCTATCGCCAACACTTAGTACCGTGTACTTCTAGTATTTCGCTCTACTTATCGGTGTGTGTGTTTTGTAGCTGCACGTTTGATTAGCCCTATCGTAGTTTACAACACGAATGTAATGCTTTAAAAGATGTTATGGTGTTTTATATTGTTCCATAAGAACGATCCAATCATATCCCTAAAAAAAGCTTTGCACTAAAACATTAAGCTGTGTTGCCATGTAATCTGTTTGTTTAGGTTTTGAGTACAGAGAAAGTATAATTTACAATCAAAATAAGCACCCCTCATGCTGAATTGCCGCTCCAAAACAAACAGATTACATGCACGAGAATGAGAATTTGTTGCTGTTGCCGATCGAAGTATTTGCCCGGAAAAAACACCAGTACGAACAAGCGACGAACCTTGTGCGGAGATCATAGTTTGAATATTAATTTATATTTGGAAATGACGAAAAGGTCACAAAATTTAAAAGCTCCTTCGTAAAGTTAAATCAATTTAAAAGTTAACTCCCCTCTCCATAGTACAAGGTTTTTGGCGTGTTTATGCATCAACCCTCTCGGCTATATAGTTAGAGTTTTTGCTTTGAGCCACTTTAACGTTTCCCGTTAAAAGTTTGGGTAAAGGTTTGGACGACCTTTTACTGTAGTCTTTACTTTGGTTGTTTGCATCATTGTTATTCTTTTCCTTCGCAACTAGTGCCGTAGTGAATGGAAACAAACGTATGCCATGGTTGTTGTTCCTATATCTTACCGATAATTGCTGTTACTTGCTGCTGGCCCACCCTTAACCACTATTATTTCCCATCCATTATACTGCGTCTGACTGGAATATTGCTGTTTTTTTTACTACGATTAAACATATGATTCTAGACGTTTTGTTTAAACGTTGCTTATCGTTATTATTCCCCCCTTTAGAGAAGGCTTGTAGAGATTTATTTTATCATTCCAACACCGACAAAAGTGACCAACAGAAGAATTGGCAAAATGAAAATCATTATTGTTATTATTATTGTATAGTAATAATATTGATTTTAAGTTGTTGTCCATTGAAAAGTTAGAATGATAAAATACGTTTCTTATGATGCAAAAATAACCCACTATAATCCTGCAGTCGGGTTTGTTTTTTTGTTGTTGTTACACGCATAACTACTTTATACCTGACTGACTACCTCTTCCCCTCTCTTCTCCTGTACTCTGGGTGTTGGATTTATGTTCCCTTTACCGAGCTGAAAATAAATGCAGTCGCGCTTGTGCTGTGGTTAATGCCGTCTTTCGTACACGCAGACCATTTTCAGCCAGGTTTTTGTTGTATATCCTCATATCCTTTCCACACTTTAGACTTACCCCTACCTTCTTTCTCTCTCTCTCTCTCTCTGACCCGCTCATTACTAGATTAATAGTGCCTACATTGTTACATAAGCAACCGGGAAGGACACATTCCGTGTCCCCCTTTCTATTCTAATATCGAACCTCTTACCTCTTATTCTTGTTACGCATGCATGACACCTTTTTTTACATAATTAGCTATTCATAGTATTATCGGCTTGCAATCGAATTGTTGTTTTGTTTTCTTTTTTTGTTTGTTTTGAAAGTTTAGTTTTGTTGTTCGTTAAATTTATACGATATATTTTTTTAGTTACTCGATACTAAATTTCTCTCTCTACCCGCTGAACGAAGATGGAATATGTGTTTATGTATCTCCAAATAGGTATAATCTGAATTTTCAACGAGAACCTCTCGTCTAAATGTATGATGAGTTTCGGGGCAAGGGAAAAGTGAACCATTTTTGTTGAAGGCTAGACATACAGTGTGTTTTTTTTTTATTTGGAAAATTGGATTTTTGACCGAAATAATTTTTAATATTTTTTTTTTACTCTATAAAGGGTCCTAATGTCCACGAATTCAAGGCATTTTAAATGTTTAATTCATGTACTTCTTAATGTATCTGAATGTTGATCCATTCGTCATTCCTTTCAATTCTTTGTTCATGCCCGTTTCAATGTTTCATCTCCAAGAAGAACAATATACGATAAATGTTCATTTGTATCGTTTTATTTGAATCTTTGTTCTTCAAACTGATTCTAAGTTAGTTTTAAATGTTATGAAATGTTGCCTTTAATTGTTGCAAAGTGAGTAAGAATAATTAATTGGACAAGAATGCTTCAAAAATACTTTGATAATTTCAATCGATAAAACTAGTGTGTCTTGCCGCAAACAAAAATCCAAGCTTTTCTCTCTCTCTCTTACCTATTTGTAGCTAGGTTCAGCCATAGAACAATGAAATAACGGTTTTATTCCCTCATCTATTCTCTCTTCTCGTCCACAAATGATGATGATGCTAATGATCGGTGGTGTCCGGCTGCGTCTTTTGCAATGCGTCGCCTTTCGAAACCACATTGATTCTTCAATTTCTCTTGGACCTCTGTCCACACACATACACACCACCACCACCACCACCATCCGGTCCAACCTCTTTTGCCTCCCCCCCCTCCCGTCTTCACTTACCATAGATTCGCGCACCATCGGGCACCTCGATTACACGTACTGGGGCGACGTTACAGATACGCACCACTACGCCGGTGTCGCGCACGGTCACGTCCGTCGGCGGCACGACGGTGACGACCGGCGGGCTCGGCAAACAGCTCCTCCAGTCGCAGGTCAATCAGATCCGGGGCCAGACGCCGGTCGCCTCGGTCGCGGCCGTTGCTGCCGCGGCGGCGGCCGCCGCCTCCGGCACGACCGCGACGCAGGTCAAGCAAGTGACAGCAATTACCGGCGGCGGGAACGTGGTGGTCAGTTTGAACCAAGTGCCACCACCGATGCAGCCAGTCTCAGGGAACGCCAGCATCATTGGCGGCACGGCCGTCAGCCTGGTGCCAACGATGCCCGCCCTCACGCTCACCTCGTCGGCGGTCAGTGCCGTCGGGCTGAGCGCCGCCGGCATTGTGTCCTCCTCTTCCGCTTCCTCCTCCTCCGCCTCCTCCTCTTCCTCGGCAGCGACAACGGTGGGGCCGCCCGGTGGCATTTCCGCGACGGTAGTGGTGAACTCCGTCCCGTCAGCCACACCGGCGGTGGCGTCCGCGGCTGCTCCACCCACGGGAACTACTTCGATCGGCACGGCAGCAAGCGGCGTCGGTGGCGCGTCGAGCAGCAGCAGCAGCAGTGCTGCGACCGTCACGACCGTATCGACTAATAAAACTGTTACCGCTAAATCGCAGAACCTCTCGGGGGCGTCCAAGAAGAAGGCTGGGGCGGCGTCGGCCGCGAGCGGCCCGGACGCGGAGAGTGCGGCGAGCAAGCGGGCGGGCGCGTCGGCCCAGTCGCAGTTCTACCACCACCACGCGTCCATGTACGGGGACGACGACATCAACGATGTGGCGGCGATGGGCGGCGTCAACCTGGCGGAGGAAACGCAGCGCATCCTCGGGTCGACCGAGTTCGTCGGCACGCAGATCCGGTCGTGCAAGGACGAGGTTTTTCTGCACCTGCCCGCCCTGCAGTCGAGAATACGGGCGATCATTGCGCGGCACGGGCTGGAGGAGCCGAGCAACGAGGTGGCGGTGCTGATATCGCACGCCTGCCAGGAGCGGCTGAAGAACGTCGTGGAGAAGCTGGCCATCATTGCGGAGCACCGGATAGATATTATCAAGGTATCTGGGGGCTCATCTTTCACTCCTTTCGTGTACACTACTAATGCAAATGCGCTTTCCCCCCCTTCAGGTGGATCCACGGTACGAAGTCACCAAGGACGTGCGGGGACAGATAAAGTTTCTCGAAGAGCTCGACAAGGCGGAGCAAAAGCGGCACGAAGAGCAGGAACGTGAAATGCTGATGCGGGCCGCGAAATCGCGCTCGAAAACGGAAGATCCGGAGCAGGCCAAGCTGAAGGCGAAGGTAAGAGCAGCGAGCGCCCCCGGCAAGCGGCGAAACCGGAACTCACAAATCGAACGCTTTCTATCTCTCTCTCTTTCTCTCTCTCTCTCTCTCTCTCTCTCTCTCTCTCTCTCTCTCTCTCTCTCTCTCTCTCAATGCAAAATATTGTTTTTCTAGGCGAAAGAAATGCAACGTGCCGAAATGGAAGAGCTCCGGCAGCGAGACGCCAATTTGACCGCCCTGCAAGCCATCGGGCCGCGAAAGAAGCCCAAGCTGGAGGAAGGAGCCTCGGCATCCACCACGGTAAGAATGCGTCGGAAAAGCATCATTTTTTACACTTATATAATTATTTGTGCTCGTTTGTTGTTTGTGCGACAACCCAAAAATGCTGCCACACACAGCCCGGTGTGTCCGGAATCGGTACGCTAAGCGGGAAGGCGCCCACCCCGCTGCGGCCGCGCATCAAACGTGTCAACCTGCGTGATATGCTGTTCTATCTGGAGCAGGAGAGGGAAACGGGCAAAAGTCAGATGCTTTACAAAGCCTACCTCAAGTGATCGATCGTGCTGCTGTCGCCGGTGGAGGCTAGGGAACGGATCAGGATGATGAGGATGCTGCTGCCGATGGTGCTGTTGATCAAGTTCCTCCAGCGCAGGACCCTACCACACCTGCACACACTTGCTTCCACACCGATGGCGGCTTTCGTTACACAAACGTGTCTGAATGTGTGTATTTTAAGGGCAACGGCAGTGTGGCAGGAGCGTGTAGAGTCTCCGAATAGCAGCTGCAAGGAATTGTTGGATTCATCTGGCAAAAATGTAGATTTTTTTCTCTTGCATCCATCAACAAAATCCCAACGAGAGACGATTGTGGAAAGTGTGAAGGGTAGACAAAAGGAAGCGCTAGAGCGAGTGAAAGATAGTACACACATATGTGGTTCCGATCGTGAATATCGATCGTTCCAAACACCAAGCAGAGCGAAGAGCGAGGGACAGGTTCATCTTGCATGTCTACTTGTCCTGTCGCGCATCAACCAGCTAGCAGCTAGGGGAAGAGAGGCGGGTTAGGATGCGAACTGATTTTCTATGTTATAAACGATAGATTCCTAACCCTTCCTTGTTTCGGAGGAGAGCGTTATTAGCCAGTCCAGAGGGTCGTAAATTCAGCGCGCCAAGGAAAGGATTTTCTAAACAGAAATCCCCCGTCACTTCCGCAAAAGGGAATTAATTTTAGAAGAAAATGAAGTTCATAGTTCATTTTACAGTGGCACCTTGTGGTTGCAAAGAGGAAGAGAGAGAGAGAGAGAGCGAGGTAACGTGTTGGAAAGCAAGCTCTATGGTGTGTGGGTGTGTACAGCAGCCTAGATGGATGTATAATTTTCCTGCAGCATGAAAAAGGGGATGGTCTGTCGCTTCAGGCAAAAGCCGATTGCAAACCACAGCCGGTGGCTAACTTTGGCCGGCTAAATAGTTTCTGAATTAAAACGGTCCAAACCTTTTAGGTTTTGCGCTGTGTATGGGCGTGTGCAAGCGCGCGTGTACGATTTTGTTGTGATGGTCATATGTCAGCTCGCAGATAATCCGCAGCTTGTGATATGAAACGGGCGTTTGAATGAGTGTAAATACAATACCAGAATAAGGTCTCTTGGCGCTAACCGGTAATAGAAAAAAGGGGGAATAAACTTTAACGAGAAGAAGATAAAAAAACAACCAACGTATGCTAATTGCTAAACACAGTCCTTTTTTTAGTTCAATGTGTTCGATGAGAATGATTAGTTTCTATGTGTTTGTTGTACATTTTTGCGTAGATTTCGTTTAGAGCGAGAGAGAAAGTAGCTTTTTTTTATCTAATATGTGTATCCTGTTTCCTATTTCGTCTGCTTTTTTGAGTTGCGGCGTGTTTCTTTCGACAAAGAACAGGGTCAAACCTCAGGCCCTTTTTCTCCGCTTGCGCGAGGAACGGTTGTTCTGCAACAATCACGCAACAAAAAATGCAACGGTTAGACTAGTTAAAATGGCGAGAATGTATAAGATAAAAACAGATAAAGTTGCCAATATCATACAAAGTAAAAGGACAATTCTCTCCCTGCTCCACGCACGCTCCAGGTGGTTTAAAATACGTTGCAAATGGTCTATTGCGTGCGTGTGTGTAAATGTTCAGCCGGAAAGAGGGTGATGGACCAGTAATCCAAAAAAGAAAAAAAAAAGACGAAAGAGAAACGCCCCGCATACCAGATTAGCAAGAGTGAGGAGAAGGAGTAAGAGTTCAATTTGGATGTGTTATCCTCCAAAGTCGCTGTTACGTTATTTTTTGTTTGTTTTGTTTCTTAAATTATAAGTACGACATCCATGCAAAATCCGGCCCTCTCCCCCCACCCTTAGGTGAGATAAACACAAACACTAACGAATGTACGCAACAGCCAAGAGATGAAATCGCGCTCTGGGATAGGTTTATTATTATTTATGTGAATAGGTTTCCAATACCATACATGTGTTTGTGTGTGTGTGTGTTTGGACGATTAAATCTAATTTAATTGTGACATTTCTAAATCAATGCATAGGGAAGGAAGGATGAACTAAAAACAAAAAATCTTTTAAGTGGAAAGAATCGGTGTGACAAAACAGAGAAAACAAATAAAAATCTGGAATCACACACTAAAACCCCCCATGCACGGGAAAAAGATGTAGACAGCGCTCTAGCGAAAGGCGTCATATCCCGTTAAGGAAGAGATATAGTATAGTAAAAAAAAGAAAAGAAGGAAATCATTAACACCCACGGTCGTACCTTGCGTTCGTTCTCCGTTTTTGTTTTGTTTATATTCATATACATACATACATATATATATTTTAGACTTTTAACGTATGCAATTTAATTGAACACGATCGATCGATCGTGTGCGAGATCGCTGTACACTGGGGGAGCGCAGCGCGTGGAAGGCGGTGGAGTAGAGTAGATGGGGAAGTTAGTGTATTGTATTGTGCCGCGCACGCCAGAATGCAGAATGGAGCAAAGAGTGAAACGAGACAAACGAGAAAAGCGATCTACGGAACTAAAACAAACTTTCGGTTTAGATGAAAATAAAGTGAAAACACGAGAAGTCGGAAAAGAATAGAAAGTTGAAAACTGAATCGAACGAGTATGCGATTTATTTCAATTGTTCTTCTAAGTCTGAAGGTAAGTACGCCGAATCTATGAAAATCAATGTTTATGCTTAACGAAAACAGTTAAATTCAGTGTTGTATTATTCTTCCGTCTGCCAAGCTCATTGAGATCGAAACAACTCTTGAATTTTCTTTTGTTTTTGAACGTTGTTGCGAAAGTTAACTGCTTGAACACGCACAAATTTCTATGAACAGTTCAGTTAGATCCTGCAAAAACCAGATTCAAAATAACGGCTGTGAATCGACAACTCGCAACACGCGACGTTCTGCGCAGAAACTGATCCAGCCCTATAAACGCACAACGCTTCCAAAAGCATTTGTTTTGATTTTAATGCGCGCGCTCTTTCCGCAGTCTCTCGCTAGCTTCATCGACATCGACATGAATCCGGGCGAAAAGTACGAACAGGACATTCCGAAACGGTTGCAAAATGATGCCATATTTGCCGAGAAAGTGTCGCTTACCCGTCGCTGTGCGGTTGTGTACGTGGTAACATCCGATCAGCGCTTGTTCGAGGTGCGGCAGAGAGCGATTCTGTGTCAGGTTCCGCTGACCGTCAGTCGGATCGAGCAGGGACGACAGCATCCGATCGTAAACAACTCCCGGCTTTTCAACGACACCCCGTACGAGATGGAAACATCTCCGGTGTTTGACTGCCACGAATCACCTCCCAGCACCGTCAACGTTACCCTCTTCCGGGCAAACGATGGAACGAAGCGGAAGCTGTTTATTCTCGTCCAGGTCGATCGTTCGCTGGTTGTGGTCGAACGACGCACCGCCACCGACGGTTGCGATGGCAACGGGCAGCTGGTGGTACACTCGCGGTATGAAGACTTTCGGCAATTTTGCTTCGTGGAAAACGTTCACCGTCCCGGGAGCGGCGCGGTTCGGATCGAGCTGGAAGACAGGGATGGTCCGATTGTGACGGATTTCCAAGACACTCCGAGCGGTTTTGTTGGTCGTGTTGGTGCTCGGGGCCCGTCGCTGGAGGATAATTTCACCTGCTTCGATGAGGTGCTGAAAATGTTGCGCGACCAAACGACCGAACGGAAGGCACAGCTTGCCACGGCCCAGCTCACCGTCTGCGAAGTGTTCCACGGGATGAACGAGCGGATGAAGACGGTACCGCCCCTGCTGCGATCGTCCATTGCGGAGGAAAAGGTCCCGCTCGTGCGGTACGGTGAGGTGTGGCAGAAGATCCACAACGATCGGTTGCTGATCGGTGTGCCGGTGTACAACTGTACGTACAGAAGGTAAGTACGTAAGAAGTAAGATGCACATAGTGTGGTGTGAAGTTTACTAGAATTTTATTTATTGCCATTTTCGTTTTCGTACTGCTATTGCATAAGTGTTTAGAGCTTAAATTTTCCTCTGTTAGTCCTTTTTTTCAAGGGGACAAGGAACGGATTTGGAAAAAAACGGAATCAAAACTACACTACGTTCTGTCGTTTGCTCCCCCGGCACAAGCTCCCGAATTCCGATTCCGATATTGTATTTTCATTGGGCCGAATTTGAACTTACACATCCAAATAGCGGTGAAATCTTTTCGAGCACAAATTTTGGTCTCAGTGGTATTTTTTTTTTTGCTACGAAATTTTGGAAAACTGATTTTTTTCTATTCTACCTTCCCACTACAATTTGGAAAGCGTGTGATTGCGGGGGTTGTTTGCTTTCTTGCACTAAGTGATTAGCAATCTATCTCTAATACCGATAAACCGACCGAATCTGATTTGTGTGGTGTATCCTTCTTTTACCCTCTCTTCTGCTCGCCCGGTCTGATATCATGATACACATCCCGTTTCGTTTCTTTGTACAATCTCTCCACCAACTGGGTCGGTTTTGGAATTGATATCTTTGGTGTTGAAACTTACGTTGGAATACATTTGTGTATGTGTGTATGTGTGTGTCTGTGTGTCTGTGTTTGTGGAAAGAAACTTCCGCTAATGCTCTACAGCTGCTAAAGTGCTTGAAGCAAACCAGACAACAACCATTAAAAAACAATGTCGCTGGCAGAGGGAGCTACCCATCCCTTCTATTTCTATCCTTGACTAGCCTTTTTCCAAATACGCACATTGGAAGCCAAACTTTCTGCTTCCCATGGGGCTTAACATTTGCTGCACAAAACACACAAAACGAAACAAAACGAAAAGTATGATCGAATCTTCCTCACACACACACACACAACCTAATCTGCACGATGAAGAAAACACGCTATCTACGCCTTAAAAACTACTGTATCAATCACGGTTTTGGTACCTCTTTTGGTAAGCCTCTCCTGTGGTTTGCCGCAAAAGCAGGATCGTTTTGCCTCTAAATGGATCGGGGTTGGGAGCGTTCTGCTATTATTTTTAATTTTTTCAATAATTTTACGTTAAGCTTAATTTTGAAATTCATGCTTGCTTCGTAATCAATATGCCGAAATCGTATCGAACAAAAAACCTAATTGCGCGTAAAACTGGTTCGAGAAATAATCTACACCGAAACATGCAATCATATGTATGTGTTCCCCCCCCTCACCCATTTTTTCCTCGCCTTAATCGCTAATGGACGTATCTCCTATATTAAATAGCTAGTAATGGGGTTTAGCTAGTTGGGTTTTGATTATCCTTTTCTTGTTTTCTTGGTTTTGCTTTGCTCTCAAATATGTAGAAAATATTCTGCGCCCCCTTTCTCCGGCACTCTCTGGCTGGCCCCGGGGGGGGGGACCGTTTCCGCTTTCCTTTGTTATTATTATGCTTTCCTTTCCTTGCTGAATGTATAATATTAATGCTCGCTACACTAATCCTAAGCTGTTCCGCGCAATTGTTGTCTTTTAATTAGTGTCTTTCTCTCTGTGTTTGTGTCTCGTTCTCTCCTTCATGTTTGTCTTTTCTGTTCTGCTTTTAGTTTCACTAGGCCGTCCAAACGTTCCCGCGCTCGTCGTCCCTTCCATTCTTTACCTTGATCTGTGACCCTTCACATGGAATTAGTGTGTAGAAGTTTGCTATCGCGCTAGTAATTTGACGTAATCCATGATATCTCACTATTTAAATTGCCCTAATTTTGCTGCTCGCCACGTCTAGAATAGGGGGAGAAAAGGTAGAAAGCGACCGTTGCGAGCTGGAGGGATTTATCCCTCCCCCCTCTCTCAGAGCGTTCTATCATCAATTAATCAATTTTTCCAATTTGGTTTCACTACAACGGAACGACAAAAGAGGTCAAGAAGATACAGAATTGGGCCAGAATTTGCTCTCCTAAACTAGTTCGTAATTAAGTCCTTAAAGTAGCCCTTGGCACTGTAGCCGAACAGTTCGAAATCGAACCGATAGTAGTCGTACAGTCCCCGGATCTGGGCGTTGTCCAGCTCCGAGAAGAACCGGGCGAGCACGTCGTTCGTGTGCGCCCCCTTGCCGGCGTTCTTCCACTGCGGCTTAATCACACTGTCCAGGTGGCCGATCGCGACCAGATAGTTCTGGTCCTCCTCGAGCGTCTCGAACTTCGCTATCACATCGTAATGGAAGAAGCAGGGCGTGCAGAAGTGCGTCACCGGCACCCAGTGCATGTCGATCTCGTAGTGGGGATGCTTGATCTCGTCCAGCAGATAATTGACAAACTCGGAAAAGGTCGGATGCTTGAGCAGTGTCGTCGGCTGTGCCAGGGGGTAAGGCAATTTGCGCAGAGAGAGAGAGAGAGAAATAAAACGAATGATTTAAATGGGATCTTTTCTTTTCCGTTTGCAGGGGCGGGCGCTTACCTTCCCGTTGACCGTTTTCCGGTACTTCTGTATGATCCGGTTGCCCAGCTTGTGGTGGTGCGAGTTCGGCAGTGCGTACTGTATCTTGTCCTTGTACGCACTCACCAGCCGTTCGAACGGATGCCGCACGATAATGAACGATATCGATTCGTTGATGGCCTGCTTTAGCTGTTGGAAAAGCAAACAGGACAGAGTGTGGAGTGAGCGAGGGTGCGATTAAAAACCCGATATGATAGGCACGGCATACAGCAAACGCTAACAACCGGAACCGAAGTTTTGCCATTTGATTATCGTCGGATGAAAGGCAAGGGAGGGGGGAGGGGTGCAGCTAATAATGAAATCAATCCCAATCGATTGAAAGTAAGAGAGGGGAAGGCTCAAAGGCTGATCAGGTTGCTTGTTTGCATATTTTACGTTTTTTTTTGTCATGCGATCATCATAATCCGCTATATTATCCGGGCACAAGATGGGAGTATTGATTTTGTGCGACTCCGTTTAAAGCACCTCAATATCATCGAAGAGATAGATACTGAAATTAAGTGGCCCCTTTGCCCCTCCCCCCGTAATTGAATTGCATTTATAATGCAAAAAACATACGACAATGCCAGCTGCCAGCTTACCTTTTCCACCGACGGCCGGGGGTACTTTTGGCGGGCCAGCTGCAACGGGACGTCCTTCGTTTTGCGCAGAAACTGGGGCGTGTAGCCCGCCATCAGGTTGAAGTTGTACATCCAGGAGGTGGAGGCCGCCTTGAACACGTTGCACCAGACGAGATGGTACTCGGGCTGGATCAGATATTCCCACGCCTTCGGTTTATAGTTGTGCTCTGTGAGGATTGGAAGTGAATCAACGCAAAATAACCGTTAAATCACGAAAACGAAGGTTTTTTTATTTATTGTTTCCCGGTGCTGCTGGTACTTACTGGGCTCGTTCAGCCGGTGCTCGGCGCACTTTTTCTGCAACCGCTCGACCCGGTGCTCCATCCGGCGTTTCATGTACTCCATGTCCAGCCGGTACTGGCTGTTGAGCGTAGCGTTGTTCTTAAGCGCGGCCCGCGCCGAGTAGTGATCCGGCCCGGCTTGCCGTTCGTGCTGTGCGTGCTGCTGCGGCCGTAGCCGGTGCTGCGCGAGCCGTAGATGGTGCACGATACCGTCGGGCGGATGGAGCGGCACACGGAACGGGAGCAGCTGCTGGCGTGTCGATCCATTGCCAGCGATTGCTCCGTACTGTGTTGGGCGGTGTGGGAAGGAGGAAAAACGAGAAGATACACATATCAGGATAATTAAAAAAGATTAGTGAAGCAAACGGGATAACAACACGAGTTTATAGATTTAATTAGATTGTTCTTTGTATCCGGTCTGTGGTCCGTCCAAGAGAAATAACGAAAAAGATAGTTTAAAATAGTTTTTTTTTTTGTTTTTTTTTCTGTAGTTGTACTATCGGTAATGAACACAAATCATGTTTGCGGACACAATGCGACTGCGCTACCAGGCTACACTTAAATCCATGGTAATGGCATTTTAATGCTAACCCGAGCGGGAATCATCCAATCCAGTGCGGACCAAGGTGACCCATGGATGCGGATGCTCACTGTTTTGCGCTCTGTTTGTATCGCACAAAACTACCCGCACGTGGGACAGTCGCGTGTTGTCCCAATTTGTTATGCCTTGATTATGATAAAATGGCACACAAAGACTCTCACACTAGTGGTGGGAGCTCGGAATCGGACCTACCCGACTCCGATTCCGTGTTCGGAATCAATTCCGGAGCCGATACCTATGCTGGAATCGATTCCGATTCCAGATTCGATTCCGGAGCCGATTCCGGATTCGATTAACGAGCCGATTGCGGAGCCGATTCCGAATCCGGAGCTGATTCCGAATTCAAAGCTGAATCCGAATTCCGGAGTCGATTAACGAGCCGATTGCGAAACCGATTCCAAATTCGGAGCCGTTTCCGGAACCAACTCCGGAGCTGGTTTTGATCCCGATTCCGGAGCCGATTCCGAATCCGGATCCGATTCCGATTCCGAATCCAGAGCCGATTCCGAATCCGGAGCCGATTCCGAATCCGTAGCTGTTTTCGGAACCAATTCCGACGCAGATTTTGATTCCGATTCCGGAGCCAATTTCGATTCCGATTCCGGAGCCGATTCCGAATCCGAATCTGGAGCTGATTACGATTCCGGAGCCGATTCCAGAGCCGATTTTGATTTTGCAGCCGATTCCGAATCCGTGGCCGTTTCCGGAACCAATTCTGGTGTCGATTTCGATTCCGATTCCGGAGCCAATTTCGATTCCGATTCCGGAGCCGATTCCAAATCCGAATCCGGAGCTGATTACGATTTCGGAGCCGATTCCGGCATCGATTGCGGAAACTGATTCCGAACCTACTATCCGGGATCGATTCCAGAAAACTTCGGACCTAGCCGAAATCGATTCCGACAAAAACTTGATTTCTCCCATCACTAACACACTAACACACAGCAGACGTCGGTAGCAAAGGTGTGTAAAAGATTGTTCCGTCCGGTTGTACCACCAGCGTCCACTGCGGTTATTGGCAGGCTGCAGATGAATAGCGCGGAAGGGTAATTATGCGACACACACAGTTCGTTACCATTAGTCGTCGTAAGTGGTCACCAGCAAGCTCTGGATGACGTCACGTTTGGTTTCGGTAGCGTAAAACCACTGCTCCTACAACACACACACACACACATGCTCTCTGTTGACACGTTGTTTGCTACGGAAGCAGAGATGGAAGGAACTTAATTTTCCAGCTCGATAGTTATAATAATGAAAAACACAATGCCGGCGCATACACATTTCATGCCGTTCAAACTCGTGCTTACCTTGTGCGAGCACCGATGGAGGCGCCTGGCACGTTTCCCGCAAATCCTTGTCATATTCGTCGTAACAAGCACAACAACCACAACAAAAAACCTACCGGAGTTTGTTCGAATGATGTATAATGAAAAAGGGCGAACCAATAATCAGCGTACCCGTTGACCTACATTGCACAAGAGATAATGCACCATATTGCAACGTGCATGCAGAGAGCAGTGTGTGTATGCCATCCGTCAGTGCAAATAGTGGGTTTGGCAGCGAGGGTTGCTACCTAGCGTTAGCAAGGGTCACGTGGTGTGGTGTGGGCAATCGGAGGGGACGGAATGATTTAAAACATCCTCTTCTGATATTGCTTCTGTCGGTTGGTTGTTTTTTTTTTGTTTGGTGTGTGTTACCAATCGCTTTCAGGTGCCCTTCGCTCGAAAAACGAAGACCATCCATCGACAGAGCTCCAATCGAGCGTGTGTTTCGACAGCGAATGACCGACACTCCCGGCACTCCCGGAACTACGGGGAAGATATATTGTTTGTGCACGAGCTACCGAATTTGTTCGTGCAAAAACTTACCACCCCACACTCCCACCCCCCTACATAGGTGTGTGTGTGTGTGAAGTGGGGTAAGGGGTAGTACAAGCATAGGGACACCGTAAGCATATTTTGGTCATTCCATGCTTGGCATGCTGCCAGCTGTCTCATGGGACGGGTGGGATGGGTTTGAAGATTATCTGCAATCCACCTCCACTTCCATCTCCTCCTCCCCTACTGTGCTGTGGGAATTTCAAAATTGATCGGCCAAGCTCACTGACCGGAACACTATCGATTTGTTTACCGTGTGTGTGTGTGTGTGTGGTCGGGCAGTTCTGTGCACCAAAAATTTTGGCACTAGCGCTACATAAAATTTGTGTTGCTGTGACAGGCCGAAGGTTCGGCTGTTTGCCGAAGGAGTGTGGGTTGGGATAGGTTGGGAATGGATACATTAAAGTTTATCTGTTTAGAGGGGTTGCAGTGGAAATAAGGGCGGGAGGTCATACGAATGGCAAGTGTTAGCAAAGGACAGGTACGGTTTGGAGGTCAACTTATAGGCAGAGGTGACCTTTAGAGGTGTTTCTTTTTATATATCTTCTGTCGCAATTGGGTTTTGAATAATTTGGTAATTATTATAATAAAGCTCGTTCCATTTTTAACTCCATTCAGGTTGAGAAAATGAACTCTAAAGTGGTCTTTTCTTACCAACGTCTAACAGTTCGACGTCGAGATATCCTCCATTTGCAAGAATGTAATTCGTCTAAATCTTTCAAAAAGTTCGTTCGTGTTGTAATTTTGGTACCACAAAGTACAACACTTTTAGATGTTTTCTTCGGTTCAATTGCTAATGTGATCAGCATTATTTACCATTCGGGAGATGTTTTCAACAGCAGTCATATAAGCAATTTGTATTGTAATAATTGTTTAGTTCTTCCACATGATTTTCAACAAACCTTAGGTTGAACTCAGCTTGACAGTGCCTTTGAGATGTGTTCATGTGCAATCATGTGCAAGAACTCACAAGAATATTGTGAATGTTGTACCGAGTTTTACAAGTAACTTTCCAATGACAACAGAGTCAGTTACGTTTACTGCTTTCGAGATGTTTTTCCAAAACAACTGTAAATGTTATATTTGCATTACAATAAATTTTCAGATCATTCAAATGATTATCAACACGCTACTAGCTAGATTTAGTTTGATAGTTAGTTGTGGTGTGTTAAGAATCATGAGGAAGATTTGAAATTTAATTGGGATATCAATACAGAAGTTTTTGATAAAACATCTCTAGGGCTGAGGATTAGTGTTGGAAACATCTGTTGGGTAATTGAAATTCATGAATTTGAATGAATCTTTGAAATGATTCAAAGAATCTGAATTTTGGTTGGAAATATTCATGAATCTCCAAAGATTTATGAATCTGGAAAGACTCATGAATCTCGAAAGACTCACGAATCTCGAAAGACTCATGAATCTCGAAAGACTCATGAATCTCGAAAGACTCATGAATCTCGTAAGATTCATACATTTCAAAAGATTAATATATCTTGATATATCTCGAAGATGAATATCTAGGGCTTCATGAATCTCAAGGGTTTCATAAATCTCCAAAGATTCATAGAGCTTAAGCTTCTCATTATTCTTCTTCTTGGCGTAACAAGTTACGTGCTCATATCAGCCTACACAGGCTTTAGAGACTTCTTTGCAAGTAACACGCTGCCGGATAGATTGTTTTGCTATGGGGAGACGGTCCATGCGAGGCTTGAACCTACGACGGGCATGTTGTGAGGTGAGATCGCAAAAAATTCACGAATCCCTGGATATATATTTATTTCAATGGATTTATAGTATTAATCTTTTAGAGCAGTGATGTCAAACTCGTTTTGGGTCGCCGGCCGGATTACGGTTGAAAATATTATCCTTGAGCCGCTGTCAAGCGGGGGGAGGGGGAATGCTTTCGATCTGCGAAAATACTTAAAGACTTATTCTTGGACATAGATTATCTTATCTAATTTTTTTCGTAGCCTCCAAAAAGGCTATTTATGACAAGTAGCGTACTATACATCTTTCATTGTGTAGAAATAAGGGAACATGGATATCTTCTTCTATCTATATATATAAAAATCTCGTGTCACGGTGTTTGTTGCGAGCAACCTCCGAAACGGCTTGATCATTTTCAACGAAACTTTGCACACACCTTATGGTGGTATGAGAATAGGTTTTAAGACTTAAAAATCGTTCAGATGTTACATTAAACATAATTTAAAAATGATTTTCTAACTCCCATACAAAGAGCAGGATTGTTGTTGTATTGTATACAGCACTTTGACACTTGGTGTGAGGGGTCTGGCGGTTTACACTCGATGATCGGATCCTGAGGGGATACGGGCACGATACAACTATCCCGAGTAACAAAGCAATAATGGAATATTTTAGTTTTTTTTATGAATAACTCAGTTTGTCGGGCCAGCTAGTAACATTATAATAATAAAAACAGTTCATGAAATTTATTCATGCTTTACTTCACTGGTAGTCACACTTATTCGGAAAATTTTATTGGACCTGGACAGTTCTTTAAACCTCGTATATCGCCTCCACACATGACGACACACGAAGTACAAATGCTTCATTTTCACAACGCTAATGATTAATAACGATAACTCAAAATTTTAGCACTATATCGGCAAATGTTGGCTTGCTATATGGCCATTATGTTAAGGAAAAGGACTTTTATCTTACAGTCGACCTCATACAATTCACGCCATTTTAAAGGCTTGGTTTTTTGAGATTTTGCAGAACCATAGCTAAAGAGTACCCTCATCAATAAAATGAAGAAAGTGGTATTCCAAAACATGGTTTCCAAACTTCCCAGAAAGCCTCAAAGTCAGAAAACGGGTGAAAATGTGGGGAAACCGACTTTAGGGCGAGTTCAGGAAACAACTACTAAAACACATGCTACATGCCTTCTTCGAGAATACCTTCCCAAATGAACAACAATCTGTAACTTACTTCACACTTCGTTAATCGAACTATAAATACTGAATGTTGAAACCTTCTTCCTCGGTGTATAATTATTAATAACCCCGTTTTTCTTATCTTATAATCTACCATCTATTTCTGCTACACTCAAATAACTGCCAAAGTTCTTCGCGGGCCGGATTGAAAGCCTTCGCGGGCCGTATGTTTGACATGTCTGTTTTAGAGTCATAAATCTTTGGATATTCATTTATCTTTCGAGATTCATGAATCATTGGAGATTCATGAATATTTAGCGATTCATTAATCGTTGGAGATTCATGAATCTTTTGAGATTCATAAATTTTTGATGAGTCGATTCTAAATCCGAATCACTCATCACTGAAGTTACATATGAATGATACTCAACGAAAGATTCAGGAAACCCAACACACTAGGGCTCTAAACCTATTCACATAAGAAACCGACTCGAAAACCCCTGTAATTTGACTATTCCAGCCCATCTTTTAAATATGTTTTTAAACGAAAACGTTCTACCACATCAAAAAGTCCACTGGAAAAACTGTGAAAAGCGGAACGAATGGACCAAACGTACGAACAAATTCACCTCTACCTTCCCCATCCGGACAAGTTATGTGGTGCTGGATGGTGAGGATGTAGACTGCAAGATAAGCGTTAAATTTAATTTCCGTTCCGGCCGGGCTCGGAAGAGGCAAAGTTGTTTGGGAGTTAAACGTGTATAAATAATTCTCATGATGATGATGTTTTCACCGAAGGGGGGGGGGGGGAGGGAGGGGGGAGCAGAAGAGGGATGGAGTTCGACAAATTCCAAACATTTTCAGTTGGGTGGGGAGCTTTTTGTAAAGAACTTTTTCCATATGAACAGTTTTAAACTCAACTTGGAAAGCAGCTCGAATTGGTTTGGGCATTGGAGAAGATTGAGTTTCGTTAAAAGTACAATTTAGCGGCATTTTTTGGTAATATTTAATGCCATGAATATAGTTCTAGGCGTAGTTTCGTACATAAAAGCTTGAATAGACCCTACAAGACATCCTTTCTTATCACTACTTTTGGAATGTTATCCACCCAAACCTGCCCGTTGCATTGCAGCTCGGGCTTTCAGTGCCACCGAATTGGTTGTGCAACGGGGCGCACTGTCCCATTATTCTCCAAAAGCATCGCCCAGCTGAACTGGTCCTATTCCAGCTGTCATGTTTTAAGCATTCTTGCACACAAAAGGTAAAACGTCGTACCGGAACTTTTGGCCCGTTTCCGTTCGCCAGCGCTCCGCACCTCAGCGTGTTTTATCTGAGCAATAGTTTAGTTTTATCGTCCCTCCGCCAGAACACTCTCTCCCTCTGTTGTGCTGTTTATTCAAGCAAAAATGAACATCGGGAAGAGCACAAGAGATGGCGCAAAAGCCGTTCTGCCGTTTCGGATCGTTTGACCTCGTGTACTGTGTGAGGTGTTGTTCTTATACAACCAGGAAGCGGGGAAGCGGCTCGGAATGTGAAATCTTGTCCTTATTTTTCCTTTCGCACAAGTTTTGCACCAGTTAAAATGCTCAAGATGATGACGGTGGTGGTGGGGTCTGAAGCATCTTTTTCTTTTCTTTTTTTTACTGGGGCCAACAAGGGGCAAGCGCCACGGTCCTTTATGGCGTAATTAAGAATGTGGTAAATGTGGCATCGTTTCGTCACGTACTCTCCGCGTAATGGGTGGTACTTCAAGCAATGGGAGAGAAGATTAAAACCGGAACAAAGCAAGGGTATTCGGACAGAGGGAAGGTGGAATATTGGTGGAACCCCTTTTACGGCTCACATAGACACACAAGTGGTGTTCTTTCTACCACTACAAGGACGACAACACAGTTTATCTAAATTGTCATTGTGTCCCTTTTTATAGTTTTTATTTTTCTGTTCAAAATTTTTAGAAGCAGCCACGCGAATTCTTTTGAAGCAGCAAACGTCCGTGTCGTATTGGGGAGGTTTGCTTTCTTTCCACTAGAGTTTCAAAAGCGAATGCTCCAAAATCATCCAAGTGTGCGGGGTTCGTCGTCTTCCGCCAGGTCCAGGTGCTGGGAATGGCAGACAGTTATGCAACTTCGCTTATTGGATTACACGTGTGACCGTTGCGTTTGCCCCGCTCGTGCCTGTGGGAAGTTGAAAAGACCGCCCCGTTGCGACTTAAAATGGTTCAAAATTCCGACATCTCGTTTTAGCTTCGGAGTGTCATGTTTCGCTCTGTTCGCCGCACACACGGCAAAGATGCTTGGAAACGACAGCGGGGAAAGACACTACACGCTTGTCGGTGGTTTCATTTATCGGCCATGCGACACACCTGCCTTACGGTGCACGTGGTAGCATCATCTGTACCAGGGGCCCGGGCACAAACATTTGATCGTTAGAATCAGCAAATTTGCATTGTGAAAACAGCCCAACAGCGGTGCCCCGAGTGGAAATGGGAAACGAAACTACAAGATCGGCTAAATGTTGGATGGCTTTAGCGCGTGTTTTGTGAGACCCGGGCCAGCTGGTGTGTGTGTGTCTGTGGAGTGTGCAAAGAAAGAGACCACCGAGTGTTGTGTTCAACCAGTGATCCGTCGTCCCATTCCAGGGAAGGAAAACGATATTCAAAGAGAAAGAAAGAGAGCGAGCGAGAAGGCAGTCTTTGGTAGCTTCGAACGGTGCTAGTTGTCTGTTAATGGATTCCATGGATGCTATTCTGCGCGCCAGGCGGAATGGGAATGCAGCGGGGGAGGGAGAATTTTGATGCTTCCGGGGGCGTTACGGTGCGCCGTTTTGTTTGACACAAACAAACTCAACGAAAGGATCCGGAGCTTTACAGAGCACTCTGCGGGGGAAAGGTAGAAGAGAGAGAGAGAGAGAGGCCTTAAGGCACACACACACACACACACAAACACTCACAGACATACACTATGGAATGGAATGAAAATGTTACACACACTGCACACGTCCATCCGTTTCGGTCGGGAAGTATGTTTGCTGTAGAATTGGAAAGTTTTCACCCGAACCCCGGTTGGCAAAACACTCGAACGGCAAATGGATGGGCATTTTCCACTGCGGGGTATGGGATGTTCAAACAACGCGATGGTGGCAGTGGTTGTGATGCGTCAGAATGTGACTTCTTCCCGGAAGGCGAGTGCAGTACAGTATAGGGCTGTGCAGTACAGTCAGTCCACAACAAAACGATTCATTTGGGTTTGATGATCATACAGAGCATTCATCTATCTACCACACACACCACTCTTTACTGGCAGTAAATATGGAGCGGGATTGAGATTGAGAAGGGGGCAAAACAAAAAAAAGGAAAGCTCACCCTTACATTCCTGGAGGGTGACTTCAGAATGGGATGTTTTGGGAGTACTACACACGGCTCTTGCCACGCGCGTTGGAGATGTATGTTGATGGTAGCAGGTTTTATTCCTTTTACCTTACAAACATGACCTTATCTCGCATCCGGATGTGGGAAAAGGGGCTGGGGGAAAACCAGTACGCTGTTCCAGTTTTTCTCCGCTTGTTGCAGCCGTGTGCTGCTTCCGTTTTGTGTGGAGTTTGTGCGGAAAGCTGGAGTACGAATTATTATGAGAGCGCAGCACCGTTGGCTGTTCGTGTTTCGTTCGTGTGTGCTTTTTTGTATATTGATTGGAGAATATTAAACAAAAAAGACTGATTGCTTCTACGCTTGGTTTGTTTGCATAGAAAGCGTAATTTTGATGGCTGATGAGACTTTTGAATAATGATTCTCGTTTGGGTGGTGGAAAGGGTCTCAGAACGGTTCGATGTGATGACAGTCACAGCAGTATTTTATGGCCCAAGTAGCTCAAAAAAAATAATTGGTGCTTAAGCTACATCTGATAACTTTGGCTTTGATATTTTTTACTTATAATTGATGTCATCGAACATCTACATCATTTCTGGAACATCATTTCCGATGTCAATTTAGTTAATTTTGTTAGTTTTTGTCTCTTAAAATGTGTAAACTGTTTTTAAATTTCTAAGTACGAGCAACTGGTTGATATATTACCTAGAACAGTGAAATGTTCAAAGAATTTTTATTTATTTATAGAGACTTTGAACCAATTAGCCTCATTCGCCTCTTTGTCCAAAGAATGGATACTGATATGCTTCTCACCTACCAATTGCAGCCATTAGTTTAGTATTTCAAATATTTTTTACATAACAATGGTTAATTGTTCTAACAAACTTGTTTCGGGTTGCGTAAATGTTTAATTCGATTAAACAAAACCAATGTCCATTGACCATTAATTTTTAGAAAAATCCTGACTTGATCCTGAATTGATGCAATACAGTTGCACACAGTCAAATCAGACACTAATACAGATCCACAATACTCTCCATGTCTTGTCGCTTTAGTTGATCTTATGGTCTCTTATGGAAGTTATCTTATGGAAGGTATGGTACTTCAAGTTTGTGCTTGTGATTTCGTTATTAGAACTCTGTACAAGTGTGTCACTAAACCATACATTTGATGCCTGCACTGTGGGGACAGTTCATTGGCAAAAGGTATAGGAACTACTTAAAGCAAGCAAGTTATATGGTTGAAACCTCAGCGCTTTGTCAGCCATCAAACAAGTGCAAGAATTAATCTCGATCAAACGTATTCATTATTCGGTTATACACATTCTGACAAACAGGACGCACAAGGTCTCCAACAATTGAGTTCGATGTCTAGGAAGTTCGACTACCTCCAATGCTCCAGCTCCATTGGCTTTCTTTGTGTGGCTTCTTTCATGAATGTTTGTTTGTGATTTTCAGTTGTTTATTTTTAAATGCAGCGGAATGTCGAACCATACATTCGGCCAATATTTTGTATTTTAGTTCAACATATTGTTCAACATATTGATAATATATTGTTCAATATATTGTTCAACATATTGATGCAATTGGAATGCCAGTTCGTTAAGGTAACGAGCATATCACGTAGTACCTATTGAGTCTTATTTGTTTGGTTTGCTTGATTGATGACAGCCTTATACATGTTTTATGAATGTTCTGCTCTTCTCTTAATTGCTTGACAGAAACTCCAAAGTGTAATCAATGTCAACACAAAAAAACGCCATCCATTTAACCATCATTTATCACCAAACAGGTTCGTTCCACTAATTGCCATTAAATGTCAATCGATTCGTGTTGTTTTTGGAGTGTTTGAGTGCGGTATGGTTTTGCTGAAAACTCCTCCCTAAAATCTGCAAAACTTTCGCTGGACCATTTGCACTAGCAACCCCCAGAGCCTGATTTGAATTGCTCCATAACTGGATGGGGACAGCATTAGCCGTAAAGGTTGTTTGCGCGGAAGTGGTTTGATTTGTAGCAATATCGATTATCGACAGTAAACGATTGTTCAACGAATTAAAGATGAAGCAGGACCCCGCCGCTTTATGGGGGTCGTTTCGACGGATCCATTTCATACCTTAACAAACGTCGGCTTCCTGTTTTTCCGCTTTCCGAAGTAAGCTGCTTAGAAGGTTAAAAGAAACACATACACACACCACACGGCAAAGCAACAAATAAAGCGGCCGAATCATTGTAGATCACTTTACCCGCTTTTGTGCGTCGCTAGAAGATTTCCCAACCACCACTTGCAGAGGGTAGTAAAAACCACCCGCACTTTTGTTGCTGGAGCACTCCGAAGCAGCGCTAAAATCAAGCAACTGGAAAAAAGGTTGTTTCGCCACGGTCGTCTGAATTTTGTTGCCCTTAATATTGGCCCTTGAGTGGAGCACGCGGGCAATTGAAACCCGATCCCGAGGGCTAGAAGCTCAGACCATCGGTCGGGAAACGAGCGATTGCGGCGATTCGGTGAAGTGTCACTCAGCCCGGTGTAGCGCCGTGTAGCGTATTAAATTGAAAGAAATATTGGACGTTTTCGTTATTGTGTGTTCCATTTTCCTTCGGTCAACCATATCCATTGCATGATGGGCACGGGAATGGGCAAGGGAAGGCCGATCCCTACAAAGCGCTACGGGCCACTTGATGTGAGGTGATCCCTTGGAGTATCGGTATCCCTTTTTTCTGTCTTGCACTCCTTCGCTATCACCAAGATAGTCCATTTGTACTACTACTCTGAAGGTGACTTTTGTTTTTAAGGCCACACACACACAGACTCTGCCTCCCCGGTCACAAAGTACGGGACAGGGAATTGTTACAAACTCTGTCTGTGTGTGTGTGTGGGTTTTGTTTGGTCGTTGTGCATCTTCTCCCCATTTACTTTTGTTGCTTTGCCGAGTAAGTTAAGTGACCGGACATTGGAACGGAACACCCGTCTGTCAACGCTCTGTTCCGTAGACAAGGGAACGACAAACTCAACGGTAGCGGGTGTAGGATGTAACAGGATCCATCAATTACTGGGTCAATGGTTGAGCAAACAAAAACACGTCCACAGAGATACCCTTTAGGCGTGTTGTTACCCTATTTCTCCCTGCTTCAGAGGCGTGAAGCGATAGGGAAGCATATTGACCAGCTCCTCATGAACGATTCATGTGGTTCACGTGCAAAGTGTAAGCCTATCATTTCCAAAAGGAAAGGATAAATACATACGAAATCGGGGTTTTATTTGGCAGAGAGTTTCGTCTGTTTCGATTTGATTGGGTGTAGTGTACTGTGTGGTTGGTTTGCGTCGTGTTTTTGTTTTTGCTAGAAGTACACTGAAAGGACAATCATTCCAATCCCATTTGGTTGGGTTTCATTTGTCAACGGAAAGGATTTAATTTTAGATTGAACCCATTTTTGGACCGGGCTGAAAGGGGCTGGTTGATGTCCGCATTCTTGCTCCACAAGGGGATCATTAGTTCGCATCCATAATTACCAACCACACAAAGCATTGGTCGGTAGTTTGCCTACTCGGCATAGAAAGTCCCTGTTTGCTGTATCGGTTTGACGTAGTTGGGCCTTTTGGGGGAGGGATTGGTACCACAAATGGTAGCAATATCTCTCTTTCTCGATAGCGGTTAAGAATAGCTATCGTGTTATCTGGAGCATATTTATAGAAGGTAATAATAGCACAGAAAAGCGAGCTGTGGGGTAATTACATTCGATTACATGAGACGTAACAATACACAGCTTATCTTCGAACCGATTTACTGCGCAAAACTACTGCAGCAGATGAAGGTCCGTTTGGTGCTTGGGTGAAAGTGGATGTGAATTATTGTTTGCTTGATGATATCGTTCAAAATACAAACCCAAATTTCGAGCTTAGTACTATTTTAATACACTAAAAGAGAGGATTTCATTATTCGCTATCTATGTTCTCTATTTTTATGGTATAATATATTAAGTTATATATAGTTCGTCGACATTCCCTGATAAAGGTCCATTTAGTGAATGAATGAACGTAAACTTTAAACAAAAATTCGAAGATGTCTAACCTAACGTAGCTCATCTAATGGAGCATATTACAGATCAAACCATAAGGTATGCTGCTTCTTTAACCTTTTGATTGAAAACATAATATGTAATATGATTTTTCTTTTTGATCTTCAGATATGTTGGAGCTAGATATATTGATCCTCAGAAGTATCGCATTAATTTACAACTTTTAATATCCCCCTTCATCACACCAAATTTCCAAAGAAACTATGTAAAATAATATAGATTTTACATTCATATACACTCGAGGACTAAATAGACCTTTGGCCTGGTTAGCCGCTGCCGGTGAGTTATTTAAGTACGCATAAGAACCCACGCTCTCCCCCGGGAAACTTACCGTGTACTGACGAAAACGGTAGAGCTGATCGGAGGTGATTAGGTAGAGTACGGTGAGCGGAATAACTGAGAGTGTGGTAAAGAATAGAAAGAGGCGCTTAATGATGCGCCATTTGGTCCTGGTGTGTCCTTTCATGTAGTCGCGCCACGCTTTCGTCCATCGATCGTCCTTCGATCCGATTAGACGTACACAGAGAGAGAGAGAAAGAGTCGAATACTGGGAAAAAGGACGGGATGGGCAGGAACTGTGGCTAAAGAACCGCAGCAGACCGGGGAAGTAGTCTTCAACGCTTCAGGACGCTCGGCACATGGCGCTGATATCGTCGGACTGGTCCCGCTGGCGCATAATTGGTGTGGCGACCGTACTGTGTGTGTATGGGTGTGCAAACTTGAAGTGGATTGTCCGTCCGACGTTGATTGATTGCGCTGTGATTAGCGGTGATCCCTTTTTGTTGCAGACGCACGATCCTCCTCTGTCAAACGCCGGTGGTGGTGGAGGTGGTGATGTTAAAATCTGAAAAGGAGAAGAGCGTCCTTTGAGTGCAAATGATAATGAGCGGAGTTTTCTTCACATTGACGATGGCACAGTGCAGTGCGGTGGCAGGAAATGAGCGCACTGGGTATATAGCCACAGTATCTTGATGATGTTCCTCATTTACATTTCTTGCGCTGCTGTTGTGTTCCGGTTTGGCAAGAGCGTCACACTTCAACGCAAAGATAATGTGATGAGCTGCAATTGTGCGCATTATTTGTGAGTGTGTTTTTTTCACCCCCTTTAGGCGACTAATGAAGCCACTCTTCGTAGGAATGGGGGAAAACGCAAGGAGATTGAAGGAGAGGTAGAGCTAACGATGGAGGGTTACGGGCGGAACAGAATAACACAGCGTAATTGGTGTGTTTGTCTTGATGTGTGAGAGTGTGCACTTGTGGGCGGAAGGCACGAAGTAGTACCGGGTTGAGCTGCTTAAGTGTTCCGACTAATCCGACAGGCGAACGACTCTCAGGACAGTAATCGGCCTCACCCGAGAGCCGATGGAGCACTTAAGATAAGGCGTTCACCAAAACAATGTGCTGCTTGTGTTTCTCTATTTGCAGGCAAAATATTCTACGAAAGAGTCATTATTTATGTTTTTTTTTGTTTTTCTTAGTTTGATAGGAGTAGGATAGAATAGGAGTCGGTTTCATAGTGGAAAGTTGTCCACTAGCCTTGATTTCTGTGCTAAATCTACTTAATTTATGTTTGATAACAGTCTGATTGATTTTCAAAATAAGCTGCTGAAGTCGTAGGGATATCTTTTTAACCAGTATAAAGGCTATTATATAATGTTGTGCAAAGGAGGTTCAAAGAGTTTCAAAGAGGTCTTTTGACTTTGTATAAGAAACGACTTCTCAAGTATTAAAATATGTTTTCATGTCGTTCTGCATATGGAGCGCCATGCACTGAACGTTTCTTCGATCGTTCATTACAGATCTGTAAGCTGAATGTTTCTCTGCAAATTCATTACCTCCTAGCTCCTTGAAACCAATGTATACGTTCAATGTTTCTGTGAAAGCTATATTTATCTTTGTACGATTTTTTTGGTTAATCTGTATAGCTTTTAGTACCTTAACGCAGTCAGTTCACATTTCATAAATTGGTTTCGTTTTCTGAATTTCCATATGTTTCAGTATACTTAAATCACCAATATCGCAACCTCCGAAATATTACTTTGAAGAGAGTGGCTGGCATTAGCGCACTCGGCACTACTAACCAGCGCGCTTCATTTGGGTTAATCCATAAATTACGGAACACAGACAAACATAATTTGGGACCCTGATACCTACGACAGAACATAATTTACAGTATGTACTAAGTAATATTGGCATTTTCACCTCCAGAAACCTCTCGTTCTATTACTATGATAATCGTTAATGCTAATAGCAATACATAATCATAGATTTCCTTTAATTTAAATAACTTAAATAAATCAATAAATAACAATTCGTTCATTTAGTGTAACGCTGAACTACGTTGATCAATTGCAGATTTCATGGTTTATATATTGTAATACCTCCGTTGAAGCCTCATAAAACAGCTAGACCCTTTATTTTTGTTTTTCGAGAGTTATTAACAGTTATTACTTAGTGATGTGCTGTATGGAGCGTACCCACGACTCCGATCCGACTCTTGTTAGTCCGATTCCGACTCCGGCAAATAGGAACCACTAGATCCGCGCGGAGTCGGAGTCGTCCGCAGTGGTCCTGAGTAGTTCGGAGTCGCCAGGAGTCGCCCGGAGTCGTCCGGAGTCGTCCGGTGTCGCCAGGAGTCGTCCAGAGTCGTCCAGAGTCGTTCGGAGTCGTCCGGAGTCGCCCGGAGTCGGAGACGTCCGGGGTCGTCTGAAGTCGCCCGGAGTCGTTCGGAGTCGTCCGGAGTCGTACAGTGTCGTTCGGAGTCGTCGGAGTCGTTCGGAGTCGTTTGGAGTCGTCGGAGTCGTCCGGAGTCGTTTGGAATCGGAGTTGGTTGGAGTCGGAGTTGGTTGGAGTCGGAGTTGGTTGGAGTGCTTGTGATCAGACATTTCCTTTCGTTGTGTTTTTGTCTTTCACTTTGCGCGTGCACTTCCTATACAAACCGATCTCGGCCGACTCCAAATGACTCCGGATGACTCCGTCTGCAGCCTCTTCTGGATGACTTCAGACGACTCCGGACGATTCCAAACGACTCCGGACGATTCAAAACGACTCCGGACGATTCCTGATGACTCCGGACGACTCCAGATGACTCCAATTCCGAACGACTCCGGGCGACTTCGGGCGACTCCAGACGACTCCCGATATTGCAGCGCGGACCTAACTTCCGGAGTCGATTTCGAATTTATCGAAGTCGGATCGGAGTCGACTCCGAATTTTTGCCAACTTTACCCATCACTATTATTACTTATGATGAACTAAATGTGCATCCAAAGTCTCGAAAGCATCCTTGTATCTTGTGTCACAAATGATCCGTAATTTATGGATGCTGGATGTAAGTGTACATCTGCAGATAGCTTTCGTGCTCTTTTCTTACGTGCAGTAAATTATGCTTAGGAAAAATTACACCAAAGAGTCGAGAATGAAGAACATGGTTGGTTCACCAACGCCATTGGGTTTTAATGAAATAGTTGCAAACGATGACATCAGAATGATCACCAAAGAGAAAATCACATACCTGTGCGAAGTGACAGTGTTAATTAAAAGGGGGTAACGAGTACAATAGTTACGTCGCCTGATTGTTTTGCAATAATTCATTTCTTCACCGTTTTTAGGGTGGCACAACTCAACATAATCGCTCGGATAGAGATGAACGGTTTATCTCTCTCCCTATGTGTGCATAACGCACAATTTGATCAGCGCAGTATCTATATTCATTGCAGGTCCATTTAGTGCACGGTGCGACGTAGAAGGTGTTTATTTGTTTTGCTGCGCATATGTTAAATGTTTTGCACCTTTGCGTGTATATTTGCTTTTTTGTTGATTAAACAAAACTAACAATTCCCCAGTGCTACAAGACGAGCAGAAAATGAGCAGTGGGTGAAAATTGGTACACATTCTACCACCGTGTTGCGCTTTTACGCAGTGTACAGGGTTAAGTAAACGCACGTACACATACGCACGAACGCAAGCACGCACGTACGGTACGCTCGTTTGCTGCGATGGCGGTATGGGTTAGGCAAAATAAATAAAGCGATTTTCGTACCCAAACTTCCACCCCAAAACGAGTAGAAATTTGCCCTCGTCTGCAAGCTGCTGCGAAAGGGGTCAGGGCAGGTATGCAGACTGGTTGATTTATGTTTTTTGTTGTAGCTGTTGTTTCAAATCGTCCAGACCGGACGTTGCCTAACTTCCGAAAGTAATTTCGGTGCATGATCTCTCAATGGACAAACGCATTAGTAGTTCAGCACGCGGTTGAAGGTCAATATTGGCGGTTTGATGATCACGCCACGTATCGTTGGCCAGTTAAAATGACTGCTAATGTGAGGGAATTGTTACCGTGGCAGTGTTGCGCTAACTAGAAGAGCTATTTTAAAATCATTTGTATCTTTCTCTGGGAACCGGGGTAATCAGTGTCATCTTTTGTGATACCAAACAAAATAAAAAAACCACAATATTATAACACACAAATTGTACAGACATTTTTGTATCACTGGTGTACTGTCTATGGTCCAATGTCTGCTGATATCGCGTTACTTCCAAACGATCGCCCCAAACAGATACCACCCGACACGCGCTCGTCGCAACTGTTGCCATTGTTGGAGCGCCCGCCGCACTACAATAACACAACACACACACACACACCAACCGACGAGTTTAATTGAACGGAGAGATACGTGCAGTGGCCGGTGCCAGTGCCAACCCTCCCTCCCTGAATGATGTTTTGCGCGTCCGGCTTTTCGCCGCAAGACGCGTTCCAAGATTCATGCGATTTGATCACGCACTGATAAAGCTTTCGGCGAGGCAAACAGACACGGCAGTGGGTTGGTAGAGACAGGGGTGAGTTACTAATAGAGAACACCGACCGTTCCAGGCCCTGTGCAGTGCATGTGGTATGAGCCGGGGGGGTTTTAGATACATCAGATTGATTAAACTGTAGGGCCAAGCGGGCTGGAAGCGTAGGAAGCGTTGTGAGCTGGGGCGCTAGGCAAGACGCATTACGAAACGTGACCGTGGTCGTAGATTTGATTCTCAAACCCTCTCGATGCTCCCCCTCGGGCTCGATGGGATGGAACGGCGGGCAAAGTGAATCGTTTGCGCTTCCCGTTTTCCGCCTTTGATTGCGCTACCGGTCCGGAGGTTAGTGCGTTTGAGAAAGTTGGAGCTAGAATGGGGTAGAACCTCCGTGAGGTTCGGGTACGGAGAAATTGAAAACTGACGACGAGGTCGAGGAGAGATACTTATGCTGCCAATGTGAAGGTCATCATCACTGGTTATAGAGGGGTTGTTGTTTTTTTTTTTGCATTAGTAACTGTTTCAGATGCGCGTTGGCGCTCTTCACTATCGCTCTATTGAAGACCCTATGCAAGGCGCTCTTCACCATCGCGATTTGCTCTATTTATTATAATATCGTTAATAAACGACTGCCGTTATAAGTGTTATCGTATCTGCAACACTTTTTAACCATATTTTAAAAGTGTGTTGTTTTGGAATGAAAACACTGGACTTTAAATGGTTAAAAACAGATGTATCAACTGTATCAGATGATCTGTAGAAACACTGTCAAAAAAGTCTGATGCATTATCAACAGTTTAAGAACTCTGCTCAAAAGGCTTCCATTTAACAACCTTTGAGAGTTCGCTGGTTGTTTTTGCGTGTAATTGTGTAAAATTGGTGGTTTTTGGACAATGACAGTGGGGAAAGATTCGCTACCACATCCACGTGTATGACTAGATTTTATCATTGGTTCAGTATCAGTCAGTACCAGATCTTATCATTGGCTCAATTAGACCATCATGTAGTCGGGTGTGATCGGTCTTTGATAAGCTCGTCGTCTGCCGCAGTGGGCAAACGTTGCCGCATGAAGAGCCAAAATGTCGACTGCAAAGAGACAAATTGAAGTAGCTATGATGATCTTAAGAAGGGCAAAGAGTCATATATTGCTGATTACGCGTCTACATGAATAAATGTGAATAACAAAGGGCCGTTATTTGTTTGAAATTGAAATTTGAGAGCTGAGGGCACAGAAGTCTTCATAATATTTTTAAATGATTCTCAAATGTCTTAACTGGATCTCAAACTGTTTTGGTAGACAAATAATAATTTCGCTTTGTTCTACAACTTTTTGTGATGTTACAACTCATTCTTTGATTTGTCTTACTGATTGCAAAAGTTAATCAAAATTTAACCCTTTTTTATGTACACCACCAAGACAACATGTCGTCATATTCTACTAGCAGTGTCTCCCCTTTTATCAACAGATTATTAAGCTGTAACATCCGTCCTGCTAACATCTAGCAACGTTTCATCAATAGTGTAAAGCCCATTACAGCTGATAAGGCAGTTTCAGGCTAGGCAGCGGCTGTCTACTTAATTGGTAGTACGCCTGGTACGCCCGATGGCGTCACTTTATCTCCACCTCCGGTAACAGCAAGTGCAAGTCCGGTTGTGTATGGTGTGTGGTGCATAATCTGCTGGAATGTAATTTTGCGCTTCAATTGGTTAGTTTATCAGAAGGCACCTTTCAGCATGACTCCATCGCGCAACACCACACCAACAACGATCTACGTGTGTGTGTGTGTCACGATATCGCTCTAGTTGCGAGCATTAAACATGTGGAAGGGAAGGGGGTAGAAAGTGCATTCTCTACTAGCAGGTTGGTGTCCCACCGGGGGTACTCTTATCTTGGCCGTTTCGCTCGCCCAACGACGCCTCGTTCGCTTCAATGACAATCACTCAGTTAATGATGTTATCATCCTTCTTGCGCGCATCGTGAAGAGGATGATGGTGGTGGTCGTCGTGACACAAACAAAGAGACGGTAATGTTTTGGGAAGAGAAAGCGAACCGTGGGGGGGAAGTGGCGTAGCCTAATTAGCTTCGAAATTCAATTAAAAAGTTTTCCACACGCTTCAGATAAGTCCTCGTGGTGGTCCCGCATATCAGCTTGAGCGTAGCAACGATGTTTATGTTTTGCTCTACACCACCCCACTGCAGTCTTCCCGCTCTGTCATTTCCATTTTTGTTTTTTTTTTGCCCGCCAAAAGGATAAAATGATAAAGCCAATCTCGTGCATGGAGGCGCACACGAGTGTTATGCAAATTAACCAATCCATTCTCCCTACTCGGTTTGTGCCGGCACCTCGGCTACGCTGTACAACTTTTCGCGTACTTGGTTGATACCACCATAGCAAACAAAACAAGGCCCCAAAAGGTGCTTGCATGAGTGCAGCAACCGTTATCCCTTTAACCGTAATTAATAGAGTGTGTGTGTGTGTCTGTGTGCGGATGGTATTTTCTGTTTTCCCAGTTGCACGGTCGGCTTTCGGTACACTGGGAAAATGCATTTGCAGGTGGTAAAAAAGCTCATAAACGTTTTGTTCTCCCTGTTCCCTACTGTTGATAAAGGGGGAGGGGGTGCATATACACGCGCCGTGTGCATGAATTGATTAAATTTAATCCCGTTTTTTCGTTTTCGTGTTTGAAAGTTGCGTTTTCGTGAAAAAAGCATTTTTACATTTACAAAAAAAGTTGCATGCACACTTTTTTTTGTAAATGTGAAAATGCTTTTTTTTCCTACAATATAGATTTTTATGCGAAATGTGTATCTTCGCTCGAAGTGCAATTCAATTGCAGCGTGTTAATAAAATTTCGCGAATTAAAGGAACATTAAAAAATCGCCAAACGAACTGAAGAATTGAATGATTTTGTCTGTGTTATTATTTTATTGGCGCGTAATTTCCTGCATACCTATTACTTACAACCGTGCTTGCTGCTGTTGTAGTAATATGGTAATTATGCATACACACTCTGATACTGGATTTGATTTGCCCCAAAACTTAATCAAATGGGTTCACGGGCGAGGTCCTAATGGGAATCGAACTAGATTCAGTTTATACAAGAATCGGCTCGTCTAGACAATAGACCACCGGGCGGCCCCATTTAGCGTATGTTAAAAGTCATTCATAAGCAAACTATTGTGGCAGAGAGATAGTGCTGAAATCATTTGAATGAGTGACTTAGATTACCAAATTTAATTTTCAACGGTCATGGCTTGAGGCCTGTTTAAGGGAATATTTATTGTATCAAACATGTATTAATGGAATTCGATACAATCTTTCCAATGAAGTCGAAAAACATGGTCTTATTGTGTCTTCCATCGATAATTGGTGAGTAATTAATTGGAACAACATTCCTTCGCACCTTGTTGGCTTACCAAGGACTACATTTTCCCGGGAAATAGCAAAGCTTAAGCACCTACTTGTTTACAAATTACTCGACTGCTTCATTTTGTTTTAATCTTGCTCCTCTCTATATTGTTCATAATTATAATCTGTCTTTACAGTGCGGTACACTCTAACATGAGCACTTAAAATTTCGTATCTAATATACATATTGACAAAAAATTATGATAAATTATTATAATTATCCAATTTCCGTTCCATATTGACCATTTTTTTGCCAAGCTACAGCCAAATACGCTATGAAATGGGGAAGACGTTATGACGTATTGAAAGATCCTGTTCGATGTTAGGATCTAACTAACTTCACGTCTTTGGTGCTGGAAGATTTTCCTAGAAAATTGGCATTTTTCGCAAAATTTTGGCTAAGCATTATCTTCACTGATGTTTAAAGACAGTCAAAGATTTTTAGAGCGCTTACTGCTTTAAACCTCCGCTCAACTACTATTTAAAGCTTGTAGGCCATGTCTACTAATTTTAGACACCTGGAGGCCACCAGGTACAACGTCCCGTTTTTTTATAGTCTTTCAACCTCGTTCTAAGCGTTGTTTGCACATTCCTAACCTGAAACCTTTCACCATTCAACCGCCAAACGGTGTTGAACTGTGTATCGATCTACGCTTTCCCACGGCCTTTCCCTCGCCCTTATCGGTCTGAGCGAGTGGGACGAGAATTTCCCACAGTCGGACACAGTGGGCAAGGGGTGGGCGGGCTAACGCAAGAAGGTTCCGTTGTCCCGGTGATGGCAAGCAGCTAGGCGGCCATCCGTTGCCCATACAGGCAAACAAAAGGAGGCAGCGTTGCTGTTGTTGTTACGAGCAACACGGACATTTCCACGCACACACAACCACATACGATGCTGTCAGGAGGAGACGCTCTTTTCTTTTGCATGGAAGTTGAAAAATTTCCACCAACCAGTAAGTTTGTTTGTTTGCTTCTTTTCTCTTTACGTTCGTGTTTAAAGTTTTAATGTTTTTCGTTGTGCTTGTTGGCGTGTTGCGGCGAAAACGACGGAAGAATACGAATCGCCACTCTCAAAATTCGGTACTCACACGAGAACGCTCATATTTTGGGCATTCTTTCTCCCGCACGCTCCCTTTCTGCCACCCAGAGAGGAATGTTTTCGTGCCTACAAAATTCCGCGTCCTGCCCGAAGACACCTCGGTATACCGTTTTCTGCACCGAATTTCGCTCACACTGCACCACTAAAAGCAAACACACTAACCGAACAGATCATTAAACAAATTGGTTGTTCATTCTGCCTTAAGATGGAAGCACAAAACACTAAAATAATCCACAAGACAACTAAGCACGGTAAGGAATCCAAGTTACGCCACAGCACACTCTGATCACTCGCCGCCAGCACCTTCACACACTCTGTACCGCACTGTTTGTGACATTCGCGTGCATCGGGGGGAGGATTTCACAAACAAAACAAAAGGGAGAAGAAAAAAAAACACGATGCGGTAATAACTCAGCATGCAGATATTTTAGGTTCACTTGTGCCGAAAATTGAGCTCACCCACCCGTTTTGCCGCTCGCCTCGCAAATAAACCCGTCCCGAAATTGCGCCACCGCAAGGGGACACGGGAAGCAGCGATTCACTTACAAAAATAGAACAAAAACACTAACGCGCAGCACAAACAGACGCAGCAGCAGCCGCCAACGTCGCCGCGGAACGCGTCTTGCCTATTCTGTCGGGTTTGGGAATCGCTAGAGAAGTCGTCGGTGACGACGCCGCCGCTGCTGATGCTGCTGTGACAAAAGCGACCACCGCTTCCCCGTCGAGTGCTCTCGCGGTGCCGTGTGTACACACCGAAAAGTGCCGCTGTCGATGCGGCACGCAGCCGCGGAAAAGCCCGACCGCGTGTACGACCGCCCGGTTCTCTCTCTTTCTCTCTCTCTTGCTCCGCTATCCTACACTTGCACACTTCCGGAATCGCGCAAATTGGCCAGCAGCATCACAAACACAAACACACACTGTACGCAATTGCGGTGCTCACACCCTGGTGCTAGCTGCAGCAGCACCCACCGGATGGGTTGACACGAAACCTACCCCCTTTCTCGAACCCCGGCGGTTCTCAATGGTTGCTGATGGTGGAGGCGTTGGTGGTGCGTCCGGTTTTGCGTCCGGTACGGCGAACGGATGACATGAAACTGACCGAGTGTGGATCCGTTGCGCTGTGTGCCAACGCTTCCGATTGTGTACCGACTGCCACGGGTTCGGTTGGCTGCAGTGCCGTACCGTGTCGCTCTCGCTCTCTCGCTGGCGGCCGTCGACGCTCACCGGTTTGCAAAAATCCGACCCGAATAGGAGTCTCCTCGGTGGGAGTGCTTAGAGTGCGTGTGTACTCGGGCACAGAGCAGCGGTAGTAGATAACAACGCGTCCGTTTGGCTAGTGGACGTGCGCGTGGCCTGGCGGTTTGACACTGTCCCATGTGTGCTTTCGGCATTGGTACCGACCACCGCACGCGCTACGTGCGCTTTCATCCTTGTGAGTGTCTGGTCGGTTCGAACACACTAACAGCGTTGTGCTCTCGAGGGGAAAATGAGTGCCAAGAGCAAAAGAGCAAATGTGAAACAGTGACGCACTAATATGATGGTACACTTGCATTGGTTTGGGAATGAAAGGTGCTCACTTGTACGAATCACAAAGCTTAATTTACTCTAGCCGTCTTATCGTGTTATAGAAAATGTGGTTGAAATTGGGTTTTTTTTAATTTGATTAATTATGTTATGGTTGATCAATTTATAGAAAAAAGATAACTAATAATTAAACATGCAAAATGCTAAATCAAATCAGAATTAGACAAATGTGAACAGGAAAAAATAATATCGTTGATGAAATTGGTGCGCGAATGAGAAATTGAATGGGACGATAATGGTAGTGCTTGCAACAACGTCGAACTGGATCGGTAAACACTGTATTCTTACAGGGTTTTATAGTTGTGCAACATTTTCATAACGCTTTGTAATGAGTAATGAACTTTTTGTGTTGGGAATTGGACTCTATAGCATCCTTTTTGGACAAATCCAATAAAAGTTTGTCCAAAAAGGTTGCCATAGACTCCAATTCTCGACATATTAATCCACCCCATAAGATAGAATCAAGGAAGTGTCCCACAACTATGAAAACCCCTGAAAATCCCTGTATGATCAAATCTCTATGAATTATATCGCAGAGTATGGTTCATTAGGCCAGATGATCCTCGGTGTAGTAGCTGGGTTGGGATAACTCCCAACGACGAATGAATCCAGATGGGATTTGAATCAGACTAGTGTGGACTTAATACCAATTTATTCCATCTGACTTAGTCGTTTGGACTCATGTGGTCTCAAGCAGGGTCGTTTGGACTTATCCGGTGTTATTGTAAATTTCCCTGGAGTTGTCCGGATTCATTCGAACTAATCCCGTTTGTTTCATGAACATTTGCAGAGTCATTGACACATTCGAAGAATTTGTCGTCTCGCGAGACATAGCACTACAGCTGCAATAGTTACAATAATGATAGTAATAGTATTGTGGCAGCATTACATTGGGCATGGTAGGAGCCGTAGTCTATCTTTGATCCGCTCTGAAGATGTCCCAAAGTCAAATGCATCGTAGCTAACTTTAAATTCCGTAGACATACGAGAATCATAGGGTCTCAAGGACTAGCACTGGATCGAAGCTGAGATCTTCTTCTTCTTCTTTGGCTCAACAACCGTTGTCGGTCAAGGCCTGCCTTTACCTCTTGTGGGTTTGGCTTTCAGTGACTAATTGATTTCCCCCCATAGCAGGATAGTCAATCCTACGTATGGCGGCACGGTCTATTTGGGGCTTGAACCCATGACGGGCATGTTGTTAAGTCGTACGAGTTGACGACTGTACTACGAGACCGGGGGAAGCTGAGATATACGCAAAATATTCTTTGTCCTAAGCGAACGAGATAGTGCAAACATGTTGAACATGTTGCAAAATGGCACAACAGAGACGATGAGTAGATGACGCCGTTGAGCAGGCCACTGATGAAAAAGCACTGTGCGTTAAGCATTCTATCGGCAAGAGGCTCAACGCCTATAATACAGCACCATGCAGCTAATTATTAACATTAAAAAAATGTCCCAGACAGCTCTGTCGTACACCTGAGCACGCGCCGCACCTGAGACAGGGACACGGATTAGGAAACACTTGTTCAAATTCTAAGCATTCTCGCGCGGTCCAAAAATACCATCAAAGCCATGCGGATATCCTTTTTAATTTTGCAAACAGAATATCGTTCGATACGCCGTCGAATGCTGCCTTCGAATCAGTGGCGGATTTAACGGTGCGCGGACTGAGCGGCCGCGGGGGACCCCGTCAATGTAGGGGCCCCGTGTATGGAAATTCCAGCATATAGTACAATGTGTACAGTAGTCTCAGCAAGAGCTTCTGTGCTAGTTAGGGGCCCCATGGATGAAGAGACTCATAAACTATTGGGGCGCAGTACAGGGATTCTGAACACCCCCCCCCCCCCCCTCAAACGTGCTCAAACGTTTATCATTTTACCTTTGCACCGTTCATGGAAAGGAGGGGACTTTTCTAACTATAAGTCGACATAGTCGACATTCGCTCTAGTAGTTCTCGCGGATCAAAATTCGTAGAAATCTTACATCTTTTCTAAATGTTTTCTTCTATTTTTTTTAATATATTCTTCCTATCACATAATTTTACCTCCAATCGAATTAATACATCCTTTCTACATCTCCATTACAGACGGTTAACATTAATTAACCTTCGATTGCTGCTGGTCAACTCAGCCACGAAGCCAGCCTGCTACACGACCCGCTTCTATCGTCTCCGGGACGATGATTACAACTTCAAATCTTACCACGAAATCATGGATATGGAAGATTCGCTAGAAGCTGGCCTAACATTTCACCATGAGTGGGTAGCAGAAAAGGTATTCCACAGTCCTCCAATTCAGTTTAAATTTTCGTTTTCTAATAAAACCGTTTGTTTGCCGTGTTCCAGGAAAATGTTCTATACTCGGAAGAATGCGCTGTGTTTGTAGCAAGCTGCGACCTATCCTCGCTAATGTCGGCTGGCCGTGGCGCACAGTTTAGCTGCTTCGTGACGTATCGCGTGGAAACGTTCGAAACGGACTGCGACGAACTGCAGCTGCACGTGGGTTCGGTCGAGCTACCCCAGCAGCAACTGTGCAGCACCGACCACTGGGTACAGTTCCGCAGTGCGTCCGACATTGGTCGCGATCTGCTGGCCGTAACGTGCACCTCCGAGTGTGTGTCGCTAGCGGTGTGCTACGCCCGCGAGCCCGCCGTTGCAATGAAGGAGTTCTGTGTCGGCAGATTAGGTTTTGTTGAGGTGTTATCTACCGTGCTGCAGCAAACCGTACTGTACTGTGGTGATAACACGTACTGGCAGGGTACGCTGATAAGATTGGACCGGATGGAGGAGAAGCGATTGCGCATGAAACTATACAGCAGGTAAAATATACGGACGGAGCGGGAGAAGGTGCACGGCGGTGTGTTTGATCGTACTTATCGCCCTGTTCCGTTTTAGATATGCACACCAAATACTGACGCTACTGCAATCGATATACGCCGATTATGAAGAGACTTGCTCTCTGGAGCTGTGTGCCACCGCACAAAGCACAACGGAGCAGGAACTGAAGCAGCGCCTGTTGGATGAACTGCAGTGCAAAATTGAACAACCGATTGAGAAAAACGCTTGCATGCGAAAGGAATTCTGTACCGATATGATTTATTGCTCGCTAGACACTAGCCACAGGCCGGAACGGTCGGAGGAAACCGATGCTCCAGTTTAGTTGATGTTCACCAGATCCTTTCCATCGCCATTGCCACGATTGTCGATGGCGACGTGTACGTTCACCATCGCCGGATGACGATCGATCAGGACCGGCTCATCGTTGCTAGCCTCAGGGACGGCTTCCTGTTGGCCCGCCGTATGGTACGGTTCTGGATCTTGCACGTGCTCTGCATCCTTCAGTATGTCGACGTAGATGGAAACGGCCGGATGTTCGTTATCCGGCACGTAATGTGCGTTGCTCGAAATGACACTATTTTCATCCGGCACTAGCATGGTTTTGTTGGGCTCGTCCTCTGGGATTGGGTTAGCGAAGGAAACCGAAATCAGCACGGCCAGCAGCACAAAGAGTGTTTTCATTTTGAGGTTTAGTTAAATGAGCGGTTCGACACGACACTTCACACAAAGTCAATATTTTTTCTATTTCAAGACACACAATCGATAAAACTGGACAGTCCGTTCGGGCATGCTTTTATACGAGCGCTAGGAGGCTATAAAAGGAAGATGATTTGCGTTATCATTTTATTGATGTGGATGGTCGATGCTATTTTTGCGACCGAAATCGTGTCTACGCGGAAGATAGGAAGAATGCAATTTGTTACGTATAACGAAATTGAAAGTTTCCAATCATATAAACATGTCATTGTATGTAATTAAAGAAGATTAGATTGAGTTATTTAAAATTGTAAAATAATCCTCGTGTTGCTTTTAACGTGATTCCGCATTCAAATTTGAATTGCGCATGACTGTTATACAGACTCATGTGTTTTGATCCATGAAGCATGAACGGTATGACAGTTGCATTTGTCAAATGACGTATGCGGGTCGAGCGCAACAGAAATACCGTAGAAAGCGGTTTTCTTTTAAAATAAGTTTTAAATTTACTTTGTTAAAAAGTGAGTTATTCTACAATATCTCAGTTTGAAGTAATCAAACTTATTAGGTCACCTAAAATTCCTCAAATAAGAAAAAAGCGACACGAAAACATCAATCCAATTTGTTTGTAGTGTGGTCACTGGTTAGAAAGAAGAAGTTTGACGTTTCGGTAAACACCGGGCTTTTGTTATCATCCACATTTTTGTTATCATCAATTTCTGCCGGGGATGCTGCGTGCGATTAGAAGTAACTAACTAAACAAATAAACTGCTACATCTGAAATCATTCCAACGCGCAACGAACATACTCGCGACAATCTCCCTCTGGAAGTGGAAGTGTGTGAACGTGTGTAAATAGCTCCAGAAAGCGCGAAAGTATGTCCGCCGATCAAAGTGCAAACGTTGAACTGATCAAGAAGCACATTGGCGAGTATCCCGATTTCCCGAAGAAAGGAATACTTTTCAAGTGAGTAGATCTGTTGTGTTTCTTGTGCTACGTGGCAGTAACCGATGGTTTCCTCTCTTCTTTCCAGGGACATATTTACCGCCCTTCGGCATGGTGAGGTTTGCAAGGCAATCAAAAGTGCGCTCGTGTCGTACGTTCGGGAAAGCTGTCCGGACGTGCAGGTGATCGTTGGGCTGGAGGCACGTGGCTTTCTGTTTAGCTTGCTGATTGCGGCGGAACTGGGCATCGCCTCGGTGCCGATACGGAAGAAGGGTAAACTGCCCGGATCCTGCGCCCAGCAGGAGTACGTGCTGGAGTATGGAACTGTAAGTTGCCGTTTTTTCCATCTGCGCCATCAGTCTTTTTACAACTCCTCCGATTGTGTGATGTTTTAGGATGTGTTTGAAATACAGCAAGGAAGCATTACCTCCGGGCAGAAGGTGCTGATAATAGACGATCTGTTGGCCACCGGCGGCACGATGGATGCAGCCAACAAGCTCGTCCAGCAGCTCGGCGGAGTGGTGGAGCGAAACGTAGTGATCATAGAGCTGACGGAGCTAGGTGGCAGGAAGAAGCTTGAAGCATCCGGCTCAAACGTACATTCCTTTATACAGTACCACGATGTAGAATGAGGCGGTGGTGGTAGTTAACATTTGCCAATTGCATGATAATTACTAGCAACCGACAGCAACATTGCAAAAATACATCCTATACAGGCTAAGTTAGCGAGCGGGTGCGGTTCGTATTTTGTTTTGTTATTTGCTTTACTTCCGGCTCAAATGATACGATCGACTCGCTTTCGATTTAAAACTCACCGTACACCGTTAGTGGTTAAAATCTCAGGTTAATAGCAATAGGCCGGTAGCCATACGTTAGTGAAATATAGACCGCAAGCTCAAACAAATAAAGGCGACACCTTTACACAACATTTAGCCGAAGGATTTTAAATTTTAATAATTAATTAAATAATTTAAAATTAAGATTTTAGTAAAAAAACCGCAACCCAAAGAGAGCGGGTTGAAAAATGTGCGCCTTTTTCTCACCTGCCTTGTCTGGCGCGCATACCTTTCCCTGTCGGTGTATTGGTAAGCCCGATCGCGCCTAAACGAGCGCTCCTGCCCTCTCCACCGAACGTTCCAAAGAGAGCGAGAGCATGCTATATGCTGTTTTCCATGATCTTCGCTTTGTTACCTGGCAGCAGCATGGCCCAACAGGGGTGCTGCAGACGGCGTTTGACTTCTGATCTCAACAGTTTCTTGCCAATGGTCCGCCGAGACAGACAGCGACGATCGTCTCCAGTGCAGTGCAAGTTGCCGTGGCATATAAGGGTGAGAAAAAGAGCGAGTAGCAGAAGCAAAAAAAAAACACAAAATGTTTGCAGCGTCAGCATAAGTTTCATGTTTCGAGTGTTTTTGTGCCGTGCTCGTGGAAAAGTGTAGCTCGCAGATTGTTTTGTATTTTGACTGGCCGTTTTTTTGGCGCTGTTGTGTGAATATTTTGCTACACAACTTGAAATCCATCACCATCTTGAACGGAAGATCCCTGGAGTGAGTGATCGAAGCGAAAGAAGATATCCAAAAACAGTGGAATTTTGTGCGTATCTGTGTTTGTGCTAATTTCGTACTACTTGGAGGGAAGAAGAATTTGTTTGCTCATTAGCATGCGCCCGGTAACGGTACGAAAACGGGAGAGAAATTGTGAGCTTTGAGTCGAAAAATCATCGCCACCACATCATTTGTTTCGCAAAAGCGAAAAGCAACCCTAAAAACAAACAGGTCACACAGACCTGTACCATCGTCATCATCATCATCATCATCATGATCGCGTCAGTCTGTAGTTCAGTTCCATTCGTAGCACGCAGGTTCCCAACAGTGTGTCTGCCACACTGAAGTCTGAAGTCTCCCACTACGCAACCGATGGCGCCGGAAGAATGAAGAAAAATTAATGTACATTTTCGTGGGAACACTTCTTCCGAACGATGGTGCAATAGAGACCACCACGAACAATCGAGCGCTTGCCGTTAGCTGCGGCAGGTCTGTTTTGTCACCTGCGGAATGAGACTGTCTGAAGCTCTGGGAAGTTCGTCGCGTACGTTCTTTCGAAAGGGGCTGATAAATAGTAAAATCCCCCTTTTTTCTCTTAAAGAAGCGAATTAAAAAGGAGACGTCCTTGACGAAGGTGAGAATGTGGTCGGTTTCGTCAAAGGATACAAAGTCTCACAGTACCTTTAAATGGTAAAAATGGCGAAGGTCACGCCTTTGGATGTACTTCAGAAAAGTTCAGTTGCAGCTCTCCAGCAATAACTTTGAAAGCTTCTCCAGAACAGCTGGTTCGCGTTACCTTCTTTTCTTTTTCGGCGATCCACAGTCGGACACCTCGATGAATCATGCCTGGTGCAGCAGGCAATGCGAACGCACATGCAGAAAGAGAGAGAGAGAAACAAAGTGAAGGAGGTTAACCTGCTTAGACCAGGATGGCAGCAAAAGGCGCGCGCACCGTCGTCCGTTGGATAAACTTTAAGCGCAGTAAGCTTAAAAGTAACAGGCGAGCAGAGTTTCCAGTTGCTAGCGCCGAGCGTGTCCGGTGGGGGAAGAGGGTTCGTTGCTTGGTGTCTAAAGTCAAACGTTCGCAGCGACGTGCGCGATCGTAACTTGAAGATCGTCAGTATCTATCCATGTGTGTGTGTGTGTGTGTGTGTGTCTGTGTGCGTTTGTATGGTTTCTTTGGTGAGTTTAGGTCACCTGGAACCACTACCAAGAACAGAGTGGAAAGGAGAGAAGACACACGATGCAAGTTGGTTCGTCGCCGCCGCCCCAACCCGTCAGGTCAACATCGCCGAAGGGAGGAAAAGAAAAAAAAGGTTTCACTCCATCGTAACGCTTTAAACGTTGCTTTGCGTGTGTGTATGTTGCCTGCGTTGCCTTCCTTTGTGAGAAGAACCGGCATCCGACAGAGAAGAAGGTTGCCTTTTGCTCTGGGAAGTTGACTTACGATGCATGACGTGGATTTACCATCAGTCCTCCTGTGTGGGGTTTGTTGTCTTCGCCTGGTAAAGTCTTTCGTACAAAACGTACAAAAGCTGTCTGTGTGTGTGCGTGTTTGTGTTTGCAAAGGTAAACAAATTCTGCAAAAATGTAGATCGCTAACTCGAGATTTACACACGCCTCCCCGAGCGTCCTCTTATCTAATGATCAAAATTCGATTCCAAGCACGATCGAAGCCCCGAAGATCACCGACGGCTATTAATCAACCTGTCAGTAAAGGGAAAGATTTACGGGAGAGAGAAATTTAGCACCCACCACCTTTTGGGGGGAAAGACTTTTTCCCCGTCGAACAAAATTGAGGTCAAAAGCTTAGCGCTACGAGAAGCGACCATCTCGACCGACATTAGAAGCTCTTCCAGCTTTGAGTTTGTCTGCAAAGGGGGAAGCAGCAAAATCTTGACACTATTCTGTCGTGTCGGCCGCTCTTCGACGTGCTCAGGCGCCTAGTTTACACGCATCAGGTGCGCCAAACCGTGTCGGATTGGCTTGGAGCACAGCAGGCAACAGGCTCTAGAAGGCGGAGGAGGCGCAGTTCGAAGGGTGTAAGTCGTCGTCATCATCGTCATTAGCTAAAGCTCATCTCACTGTCAAACGAGCGTGTGTGTGAGCGGCTGCGCAAAGATCAACCATGCGGGTGTGGTGAAGCTTGGTTACGCAAGGCAATACCACTATGAACCACGAAAGACTTTAACGAGCGAGGAAAGGGCGAACCGTGAACTGCGCGCGCGTTAAGCTTCCGTGAGTTGAAGCTGGTTTTTCGTGGTGAATTTTCTTGAACTGAAATAATAATAATCTATTTCCCCTTTTGGGTCCCATCTATCCCACCCACGATGTGGTTAGCAGGTGCAAATTATCGCATTACAAAATTGTTACTTTTTGCGTTAAAACAAGACCTGTTTCCCGTCGTTGACACTTGAATCGCAGTACTCCGAAACGGAACAGGGCACAAGTTGGATGTTTGGTTTGGATTACAACCTTCTTTTTTTTACAGCCATCTCCCGCTCGAGGTGTGTGATGTGTGATCGCTAGTTTCACATCTAACACCAGTCGGATGTTTATACCTTTGTTACAAGGCGTCATGTAACGACGCACCATGAGGATCAAGGAGTTTGGTTTTACTTTTACCTCATTTTCCTCCAATATAAAGCCCAACCAAAAGCAATGTTTTCCTTACTCCTCTGTTACACCCCATTGTTACTGCAATGATCTTCCCAGACACACTCTCGCACGCACGAAAGCATCTTGACGATGTGAGCATCGCACAGTGAAGACAAACGCTTTGCGATGCTTTTTTTTCGGGGGAAAAAAAGAAACGGAACAGTTTACTATCATCCCTGCTCACGGCTGGCTGGGGTGGAAGAAAGCATTAACCATTGATTTGATTTTGATTACATAAATTTCATTATATTGGCGTGCGAGTAAAAGGCGTCGAAGCGTTGGAGAGCTCGGTTGTGGTCCGGATGCGCCGGTGAGGTGTGATGATTGGAACGGAGGGGGAAGAGTGTGTGTGTTTTAATGATAGCACTGCGTGTGTAAGCGTTTGCTAAAACAAATGCCACGATCCATCTTGTCGTTGATTAGAAGCGGGTTGATTAGCAAGGGTGGGCCGGGGCAGGCAAGCCGCCACCGCTCGTTCAGTGGGAGAAAAAGGTTGATTGATCGCTGAAGTTATTTCCCGATTTGCCGAACAAAGCGGTTATCTTGTTTCCCTCTAATCGATTTCCATTTGTTTGTCCAATTATTTTAATATGTTTCGTGATTTCGGAGAGGGATGTTTTACCATTCAAATCAATGCTGCCGTACTGTTGGTCGAGCTTGCATGAACGATCCCCTTTTCCTTCGGTGCGAAAACTAGATCCATAAAGTGGGAAGCGTTTTCAAGCGAGATAGATTTTTACGACGCACGCTTGTTGAGCAAGCCAGGTATATGGGTGGGTGTCATCATCGTCGTGACCACCATCGCCACTGATGATCGCTAAAGAGAAACTTACACTTTACAACATCACGACTCGTGTCTTGATCAACCTTTCCATTACACTTGTTACAAACTGCTCGCCGAACGCTGTGGTGTGAAACAGATCACTTTCAAGTGCACAAAAACGAACAAAATCTTCACAACCCGGGTCTCACTGGTGAAGTGAGATAATAAAAAAAAGACACCTCTTTCACTTCCACCGATCACCATCAGCTGCTGGAAACGTGACGATAGTGTTGAATCGTTTGAAGCGTGCAGAAAAAAACGCTGCCCCACTTCATAGTTAATTTAATTACGTTTTCCAAACCAGGAATCATCGCCTGTGTTTTTCATCCACCGCTGCAAGTGTTAGTGTCTCCAAAGTGTTGTCGGAAAGTGACTGTACAAACAAGTGACAACGCTGGTTCGTTTTTAGTGTGGCTGTGAAGTGAAAATACCTCCAACTCGATTTGTGTGTGTTTCTTGTGCGAAAAGTGACTGACTGTGCAGCTTCTGCATACGATCACGTGCGTCCTTTGGATAGATTTTTTGCCGTCAAAAAGGGACAAAAACACAAACCTCCCTAAAACTGCACAAACATGGGAACGAAGATCGAGTACGTTGACTCGAGTCACATGTACGCGACCAACTACATCCGCAACTCGAAGGCGATCGCCGTCCTGTGGGCGATCTTCAGCATTTGCTACGCGATCATCAGTGTCGTCGCGTTCGTAACACCAGGTAAGCAGCCCGTTTTGGGGTTCGATGTTAGAGGTACTCTTCTTGGTATGCTTCTTTTAAGAGAAAAAAAAACAGAGCCAATAAAAGGAAGCATGCAATTGTTTTCGTAAAAACAAAACGTGACTTGCACTGCGCACTGTACGTTTGGCGTGAGGAGCTGTGTGTGGTGTGCAGGAAGAAATAAAACCAAGCAAAGCGTGGTTTTGTTCGAATTCTATTACGATTGCATAAATGCTTTTGTGCAGTTATGTGTTTGTGGTCGGTCACATTTGGTGTGCTTTTGTTTTGCTCAGTGTGATTCTTAATTGTGATCTTGTAAGAAATGACTTGGGTAGAACGTGAGCTGAACTTAAATTTAAATTTGATTTCGCCAGGGGCTAGAGTTGTTGCGGGAAATACCAAAAAAGGTAAATAAACTTGAAATTAGTTTATCAACCACCGATTAGTTGTCTAACCCAAGTATTTCGCAACCAACACTGTTGCATGCAAACACTTTGAAACGTTTGAAACGAGCAGAATGTTTATCAGTTATACTCATTGCATTGTTTTATTTTATTTTGACCATATCACTACAGCGTCCTAATGCTGAGAAATTTGTCAACTTAGGCAAAATAACAAAAATACATTATTCCTTAGTGACCGATAGCACAAGCTTGCATAGCAATTGTTAGACCATAATGTAAACAGCCGCATTCTTTGCGTGATGGGATTGCGCCAATTAAAAAGTGTTCAACCAAACGGTAGGAATTTTCGTTTTAAGAACAATATGAAGATTAGCTTTATACGTTTAAACGTTTTAAGAACAGTAGTGTAAAATATCTATCGGGGATGTTTCACACGGTTTACAGTGGCTAAAATCATTTATGGTACACTCTTATTTTAAAAACCCAAATCGATGCGCTGGAAGAGCATCAACATATTAGGTCTAGCTTAAAAATTAGCTAAGATATGAAAAACAGATGCTGAAATGTGAATTTGTCCTTTTATTTGTGAATTTGATTTCGAATTTGGATATTTATTAGCAAAAAAATTACAAGAAACCAAATTATATACATTTAAAGGCTTCAAATAGTAAGTAAGAAAGGCGTTTGAAATTATTTAGATTATTCTACATCCAGTCAACACGTGTTTACAAGTTGACTTTTCCAGGAATTTTTTTGTTTGTCGAAACGTGGAGCTAGAATATAAGATTTCGAACAATTCACCGCTCCATTCTTTTGATTTGTGTTCTTTCGAGAGTTACGTAACGGACAATGGTCACAACAAACTATTTTACATTATTAACAAATAGCTGGAGATGGACCGTTACCGTTATTTTCCAAGTAAACTAAATTATGACGTGAAATGTGTTATTTTAGTTTATTTCATGATACCAATGATAGTGTACCAATGATGATTTAATGATAGGTGTACCATCAATATTTTACTGCAAATTAAGGTATTTTTAACAATTTAAGCCCAACTATGACAATATTTGAAATTTGACAATATTAAACCACGATATAATATTGCTTTAAACGACTTAAAACCAAATGTGATGTTATTGGGGCCCTTCCGTTTTAAGTTCGTAGGCTGAATTATCAGCCTGTTAGTTGTTTGCATTGTATAGTAGTTTTCGAGCAGCTATCTAAGTGGGTATAACATACAGGTGGGCTTATCCCAAGGTGTATGCATTTAGAAGGCTGATTTTTATCGCTTCTGTTATGAGTGGTTTGTGTATTCATCAAGCCTCAATAAAGCTTGTTTGAACAAATGTTTTCACCCATCCTGTCAAAAAGTGATATTCAAATTTTGTTTTAAAAAACATACTATGAGACCACCTGGACTGCATACACTTTGATTCTACATTCCATTACCAGTTCTCTTTAATGCACCTTGGGAGAAATGTAAACATCACCTTGCTTTGCCATTTTTCGAATCTAATTCTAGCTTTGAGGCTAGAATAATCATGACTGAAAATTGCAGGCTTGTTTTATGTGTGATTTTGTATGGAGTGTTTACTTGATTTCAGCCTCCAACTGTCAAACTACATATACAAAAGCTGACTAGAATCGTGAAGGGCCCCTATGACAAATTTGACAATATTAAACCACGATATATTGCGTTAAACCAAAAAAAAAGGAAATCAAACTATAAGACCAAGTGTGATGATAGCATCTTATTTGTATTTGCTACTTCTGGTGTTACATGCTACGTCCGATCATGCTGCATCTTAAATAGGGTTTACTATCAGATTTTGAATTGAACCACCGAAGTTAGTCAAGTCAGTCGCCCTTGGTACGGGTAAAATAGGTCCGAAAAGGGGTTTGTACCACGTCTGACTTTCATATCTACTCAATAGGGCATCCTGTCAGTTGAAAATGTACAGTGTCAGTCAGTCAATACAGTCAGACAGTCAGTACAGTCAATATTAACTACTGTTAATGATTTACGATTTTTTTTGAAACTGTCTTATAATTTTTATTTAAAAGTATCAATTTAATTTCTTTTTAATGTTAAACGTGAGATAGTATATTTTTCTACATCCCATCTGAAGTTCATTTTGGTTTAATTGTTTAGCATGCTGTTTGAAATTTGGTTCACAAAGTCACATTGCTCTGTAAAGAACTAGGCTTGAACTCAAAAGAATTCCGTTATGCAGCTCTCACGTGAACAATATCAATTTCAAACTCTGTTTAAAACGTTTCAAAATAAAATTAAAAAGCTGCTTTGATCTTATTCAACGCCAATTATCACACTCACGGACTATTCTGATGCAAGAATGTATACTTTAATTCAATAGTGCCCCTGTGCTTGTTAGTTTTCATCTAACCCATTTAATATTCTATTCGCCGTCGCCCATTGTTTTTCTTTTCGTTGTTCACAATGGGCACAATGGCACGGGTAAACGATATGGTGCAATTTGTAATGGAACACCCGCTTACGATTCCGAGGTCTCGATTAAAAATAAAGGGATCGCCAGATTATGCAGTGTAAACAGAAGGAACGGGAGGTGGGACTGTTCTTAACCAGCTGCTGCTGCTGCTACTACTAAGCCGTTTCACGTCACTCCATTATAGTTTAATGCTGTTTGTTTGTGTAGGTGTAAAAAACCACCAACTTCCATATGAATGTGGTGAAGATGTCGAAAAAAAAGAGGCCTCACTAATACACACTCTGCACGGGGTTCCATCTTGCTGCACATGTGCTGGGCGCCTCTGGCTAAGACGCTACAGCCGCTTCTTCGCCCTCAAGCATGCTCGGCTTTGTGGCTTGTGCCGTTGGTTGTGACCTTTTAAAAAGTTGTTTCCAAACAAACCTGCCTGTCTGCCTGCTGTTTTGTGTAGGAAGGGAGGCAAACTCAAGGAGGGGGAGGACGCAACAATTGACCAGGGTTTGTTTTCGCAAGCACACATTAAAAGCTTCGTCTGTGCTCGTTGCTGCTGGTATAATTGTGGACAAGCTTGTTAGGGTGAAAAAGAAGAAGAAGAGATAGAGTTTTTTACAAAGATATTTTCTTTCCTTTCTGTGCGCACTTCAATTAGCTAAATCCACAGCGAGATTGGCGCGATTGAGTGAATCGAAAGACTTGAACGCGCCTGCTTGCATGAGGCGACGAACCTCTCCCTGGTTAGCGATTTGCACCTTAAATAATACTTAAATTAATCATAATAACCGTAATGATCATATCGCTCGGTGCTGGAAACATTAAAGGTGGTTAAACATGATGCAATAAAACTGTCTTGTGCCATAAGAGTTTCGGACCGGAAAGTAAAAGTTTTTCCCACTTGTTGCTGGTGATTATGATGCTTGCCTCTTTTCATCCGCCCGTTGGGTTATGATTTGATCGAGGGGGGGGGGGGGGTTTCAGTGCGATTTGCGAGTTCAATTATCGTCGGTGCAGTTCGCTTACAATTCGCGACCATCTGATTAAGCCGGATGGAATTGATTGGCATTGTTGTGCAGTGGCGAACGGTGTGACTCTACGCGAGTGACTTTATGCCGCCTCTGTCGAACCAGGAAGCGACGAACCCCCGTGCGACACCGTGAAATTAATGTTTGTTTCCCTGGTTTTACAAAATGTGGTATTAAATAGGAAAGTGAGGGAAAGAATGAGTGTGATTTATTTCCCGTGTCCCGCTACGTCATCACCAACTTTGTGTGTACAGTATTAATCTTCCAACCGGTGTAAATTTGCATGTTTATCGCACCTTTTTCTTCTCCTGTATTTCATTTCCCGCGAGAGAGTGTTATTTTTCATTCATCGTTCGATTATGCACAATTTTGCTTCCCCAGCCTTTGCACTCATTACCATCGCCAAGATGTGCCAAGCAAGCGATTGACGTTAATTAATCAACGCCTTCCAACCCATCTCTTCCATCCCGCTCGGGATGCTGATAATGCGATTTTGGCACAAAGCTCACGCATAATAATGCGATGCCCACACACAGGGACGATTAATGTAACCGTTTGCAAAACCTTTTTCCGCTATACACGTAATTTCCCTTTTTGTTTTACTGGGAAGAAGCTTCACTTTGCCTCCTGTACGGTTTTCTTGCCCAGAGCTTTGAGGGAAGTTTTGATCGCACAATCGACCAATCAATCGTAACTGTTTTGGTATTCACTGGTGAAGATTAGGCTGCATACATGAAAACCTTTCACGATCAATAGACGGTAGATGTTGGTATACAGTTATTAAAATGAGGGAAACGATCGCGCGCAAAACAAAGGGAAAGAAAACCTTCGGTCGGGAGGGAAATCTGCTTACTAACGGTACAGATTTTGCGTTTAAAAATAAAAGGGTTTCAACCGACTTTGCTTGATTTCACAACCCAACTTACCCAACGAGAGTTTAAAGCGAGGACAATTCTCCCCCAATTTGTTCTTGCACAATTGTGTGCACACAATTGCTTTGCTTCGTGCCTTTCCTTTTTCCCCCTTTCGACCGGACACCGACCCATTGACAGGGACAGCATGGTTTTAAGCACGGTTTTATGCAATAGTCCGATGTTTTTTTTTTCTTCTGCGCACGGGATAATTTGCGGACAAAAGTGCTTAAGCACTCCGCTCCAAACTCCACTCCATCTCAATAACTCCGCACTGTCACTGTGGCAGCCGACGAAAGTCGAATGCACGTTTCACCTTTCGCCCGGGCGTGATTGACTGATATCTGGAGCGCTTATTTCGTTCCCTTGCAAATGGCACTGGGAGTTTTTTGGGGGGAGGGATTAAAATGTCGGGAACTCACCTTGGTGCCTTGTTAAGAGTGTAAACAGCGGTGCAAAATTGATTTTAATGCAGCTCTTCGAGTGACAGGGGTTTATTAGGATAAGAATTGGTTGCTCGAAACTTTTGCCGAAACTTACGCTTGCCAATTATGCACCGAAATGCACCGCTTGAAGTGGAAAATTCGTGCTTTTTGTGGTGCGTTTTGTTGTTATTTAATCACCGCTGACATAAATGGACCCCAGATGAAGATGTTGAGTGGACCCACCCGCTCTCTGTTTGCGTGTCTGTGGGTATAGGCTGAGAAAATGCAGGAAATGGCAGCTGTTTCTCTGCCTTCGGTTTGGTTCTGCCTGCACGCTTCGCAAACACCACCACCCGGGCAAGATGTAATTGGTTTCAACTGGAGACACACTGGCGCAGACTGTCCAACGGGGGGGTGGAACTTGAATGGGGTGGGTTGGGATGCTGGTTTATAACGCCATCACTAATGGATTGTTTATGGTGTAATGGCGTGTATCGGTAGGCTTCGGCGGCCCCCAGCTCGGCTCGGATTTGTGTGTCAAATTGTGTTCGGTAATCTCCGCAAAATGGTCGCGATAACATACTGACACGCTCCTGGCTAAAGTGAGCCGTCCTTATGTAGGGGGGGGGGGGGGGGAGGGAGAAGGTTCATGCGTTTGTAATTGCATTATGATCTTGCGGCATTATGCTGTGCGTCGAATGACATGGTACATTTTGCTTGGCCGGTGTGTGTAAAACTGTGGTCATTGATCTTTGTTTCTCGACACGGTAATTACACGATCCTTCGATGCGGAGTGATGTGTTTGTTGCTCTATTTACTGTTTGAAATTCGGTTAATATAATGATTTACTGAAAGCTGCTTCTTATTCTTCTTCTTCTTCTTCTTCTATTTGGCGTAACGTCCTACGCGGACATGCCGGCCTATACACAGGCTTTCGAGACTTAATTCATTACCATATAGCCGGATAGTCAATCGTTGCTACGGGGGGACGGTCCATTCTGGGCTTGAACCCATGACGGGCATGTCGTTCGAGTTGACGACTGTACAATGGGACCGCCCCTGACTGAAAGCTGCTATGATCCCAATAATAGGCTGAAGCGTTTAAATACACGATCAAACATGATCATGTAAAGTATTTTAAAGACTTTTTTGTTTTCTATGATTTTCTAAATTTTTTGTAGATTTTTGATTTTAAATTTATTCAACGCATTGCTTTCTGGCATATTTTGGTTTTTGGGATGTACTTTAACTATCTTAAGTATCCTCTTTAACCAATAAATCATCATAATAGTTGATATTCTATTTTCTAACGTTTTGGACTGATCGTGAGTTATAATTTGGATACCATAACCCCGTGGGTGATGATGAGACTGGAAGGATTAAAATGTGTGCTACCTCTTAATATGGTATAATCTGAAGACGCGATTAGATTAATCTGTTGTCATTGCTTTAGATTTGAACGAATCGAGCCATATTTTATCTCCTAAACTTTTGTAACATTTCTGCTCTTTGCCTTTGTTCTTCTTGTTGGTTAATTTGCACTTCAGCCACTGTCCCCCAAAGCCCTGCCATAAGCCATTTATGGTCTTGAGAATCTTTGACTTATTGATTTGCTCATTGGGGTATAGTTAATACATCAGGGGTTGCACGCATAACGGGCATATTGTAAAAACAGTCGAACGGTTTGACGGTTGTGTAATAAGGGCTGGTCCCTTGACCCAAGGATGTTGTTGGTTGGGATTATAAAATAGTTAACTAAGGTTCTACAGTCATTATTCGATATACACTATCGTACGGGACCGAGTGCAATAACGTATCTCGAGTTATCGCGTATAGCGGATTCCTATGGAAAAATAGTTTACACTACCGGTTCGAGGGTTGAACTATATCGCCACAGAGGTTTGCATTAAAGTTTTTTTGTTATAAAACACGTATTTTTTGCACAAATTTAATGTAAAATGCATTAAGAACATTCAGAACATAAGGAAATTCAAAAAGAGCATAAAATATTTCAAAGAACTAAAATATATGCAAAAAACTCATGGAGCTGTCAATTTTAGAGGAATCGCGTACTGCGAATTCGCGTATATCGAGTATCGCGTACTGCGGATAATTGCTGTATTATCATCTTAACCAAAATGTCTAAATGGTGCTACTAAACATTTACTACTTTAGTATTTTTACTTAAACCGATGAAGGCTCGTAAAGTCTGCAGAACGTTATTTCAAGTCGTATGACATTCGAGTCAGTCTTCGTGAATTTAAATTCCTTGAATGACTGTACTGCATTGGGTAAACCTATTAGTAAATGATTAATTAGTTTTTATTAACGTTAGCGTGTAAGCAATAGTAGCAATAAAGCAGACCTTGGTCGATTGTTGCGACAAATAGAAATATGCTTTCTTCTAGAAGTTTTAAATACTATAGCTTTTTATTCTAATTGTGTAAAAAGCCCTAAAAGCTAGTTCCTTAATTGTTGGAGTTCCTTAATAGTTTAGGTAGATAGGCGCCAGAAATAGGCGCCAGAAATTGGAAGTTAATTTGGATAAACTGTATAAACCATTAGTCATACTCTTCTTTATTAACATTTCTACGCGAAATTGAAGCAATCGTTTTACTATGGCATTTGTGAATGAAGTAGTCAGACAATTCAATATTTTTGCATAAACACCTTTGTTCACTTCTAATTAGTAAGCGTAAAGCTTAGGTAGGGAAATTTTATAAAATATCAACAAAAACGTTAGCAATTTCAAGTGCAATTTCAAGAAGATCTAGATCATTACTTTTCATTAAACACGATGTCTTCATGCTTCTCAATGATTCCATTACTGTCGAAGATAAACCAACCGTTTGTCCTGCGCTATAACGTTGTTTAATACAATTTTTTTATGTATTGTTCGGTAAAATTTGGCAAATTATTTGATCATGCATGTATCTACAGTTTGTCTTTAATCAAGCCCATTTTTCGTTTTTGTACATTGAAAGCTTGCCACTTAAACTTAGAGCTTATAAGTCATAATGAATAAAGAGGGCGTAAATTTATCTATTATTTAATAATGGTCATTGCCTTTGTAGTAGTATTAAGATATTCTTGGTAGAGCTCATAACCGGCTCCGTTATTTACACAGCGCACACAGATGAAGTAACACACCCTGACTACAAAGAAGTGTATCGTACAAAGCGTAGCCTATCATAACTGTACAATATTCATTCAAAGAAACCGCATTTAAATGTAACACTGTTTTTATTATTCATTTCCACCATTCCAGAATGGGTCGGCGATGCAGATTCCGACATTGGCGGGCGTCTCGGGCTGTGGCAGGTGTGCCAGAAAGACGATCTTACCGATAGCTGTACCGGCCGGCTGGAGGAACTGCTGGAAATGCAATCCATCGCGTTTCAGGTGAGGTGGCAAATACACACAAAATTAAACGACTATCACTATGCTCAGCCCCGTTTATGCAAACTCAGTGTCCGTTAGCTATTCTTCTAACGAGCGTCTTAGTTTGCGGGATTAAAATGCACATGACCCGCAAAAGCTAGCCGTATCTAGCCTAGCCCCGCATTTCCATAAGCAGGTCACCGCGATAGCGTTCTTTTGTGCGCCCTTAAACAAACGAAACGTGTTAGATTAACAACTCACCTCTTTTACTCCTCCCTACCTACAGGTTGCAACAGTGTTTTGCGGGCTGGCAGTGGCCACTTCCGTGCTGGCGATCTGCTGCCTGCTGCTGATGGTGTTCATGAAGTCAACGACCGTCTTTCACATCTGCGGCTGGATGCAGATGCTTTCCGGTGAGTTTTCGCGGGGGCATTTATGCTCGTAGCTTTGGCACGCCGATAGAAACGAACCGTGTGACCTAACCAACCCATCTTCCCGCCCCAAAAGCTCGGAACTTTTAAAACAAAACGAAAGGAACGCTACGCCACGATTGTGCATAGTTGCCGATTGGAGATGGAATTTTTGTGGCAAATTCGTGGCTAATCAGCGCGACGCGTGGGAAGCAACGCGAGCATGATGAGCATGTGGCGCTCGATTATCGATGAAAGGCATATTATGGGCCACCGGTCTCGCCACCGGTCTCGCTTCCTCATTGCTTGCTCGCCTCCTAACGTTCATTAGCGGCAAAATTGAAAATTGACGGGAGGGCCATCGGGACGGCGTGTTCACTACAGTGAACGACATTCAAGACAGCGGAAGTGAACGACGAAAACGGGAGGGCTATAATCGTGCGGAAGAGCCCCATAAAAAGTCGGGGATGGGAGGAGTTGTAAATGCGAAAGGGGTACTCTTTTAGCTTAGCTTAGCTTTTAGCTTAAAATTAGCCACCCGGTGGGCCAAGGGGATGAAGGAGTGGGCCTATGATCAATCGCGTAAGAAGATCCACAAATTGCGCTCGAGAGGTATCTTTCGGTCTCCGATCGTGTCCAATTTGCTTGAAGGCTGCACTTTTGGTCACGGCGAACACGATGAAAGCTTGTTTGGAGCGATGTCTCTAATCCGGTTTCGGGCACTGCAGATCGAGTGCAGCTGAATGCGGCGGATCAGTCCCTTCACTTCGTTTGATCGCTCTGAAGGCCGTCCGATAGGTTGTCGATGGAGTGGTTTCGCCTATATTGAAGATTAACTGGCAAGCGGCGAGCCCATACATTCTGCAACTCCACCAATGCGTGTGTGTGTGTGTGCTTTGGAAATCGTCATCATCATCATCATCATCGTGTTGGTGATCAGCAGCAACCAGACAGTTCCGACAACGGGTAAACCGGTTTCCGTGGTAGAAGAGGTTGAAATAGTTTCGGCCCATTCCGGCATCCGAACTCCATTTCCTGAACGAAAGAGAAATGATCGGTTCCATCCCACTCCCGGCCCCCCACATGCGCCCAGGATGTGTTCAGTTTTCTCCCAACTCCGTGCTGCAAAGCTGGAATGTCCGGGTGATGAAAGCACGCTCACCCCTGCCATGTAGCTGTGCTGTGGAACGCTCTCTGCTCGGAAGTGGGTCATTGTCACTATGTCCGTTCGATGGGTCGTGTTCGATAGCCCGCTTTTGCGGTGCTATTTTCCCTCCGGACTGGTCCACAACGCCAACCGTTTTCCGATCAAATGCTTTGGAAAGAAAAAGCATTTAAACAAAATTGAAAGCATTACCGTCGGGAAATGAAACACTGTTTGTAACTGGGTGGAAAAAGTGGTCCTGCAAGTTTCTGGTCCTCTCTCTATCGTTGCAACGCTTGCAATTCTTCGGCCACTTCCAAGGCTGGCGCAGCAGCGACGTAGATCTAGATTTTCGATTTCCGTAAGTCGGCACTGACCTTTCTCTTCATCTCTCTCGCTCTCGTCTTCCAATCACTGCTTTATCCGCACTCGTAAAGCGCTTAGGAACTTGTTCCTTCGGAAGTTGTAGGAGCTGTCGGATGGCAGTTTGTTGACTTTTTAGCCGCAATTTGCATCTATGTTGCGAGGCGGGCCCGCTAGTGAAAGTTGGGTTTGAAAGTAAACCAATCCACTACACGGGCAGGCAGATATTGGAAATTGGCTGTGCGTCTGGGAGGGCATTCTATACAATGTATGGTGCAAAAATGACTTCAAATTGATAAAGTTGCACACGTTAGAAGTGATCAAATCTTGCTATATACATAAATGATGCCAACGGAGATTGCCAAGATGATAGGATATAGTAAGTGCCATAGTGTGAATGCACCAAGTTTAATGTCTCCGCGGGATAGTTTTAATCAACGGCAACCGGGATATGAAGCTCCGCTGCTTTCATATCCGGTAATTATGACCGGAATTGCTTTGTGCTAAGCATGTTTCTAGTTTATTCATGGCCTTGGTCAGCCAGTTGGGGTTCTGTTTAAGTTGTAAATTGGTTGGAGTACTACACAAAACGTAATGTACACGGTCCTATGCCAATCCATCACATTTGGATCCAACATATGACGTACTACACCTAAAATAGTAATTTGGTTATCAGAACCATGAAACGCTTTTCGCGAGCTATTATTTACTGCTCAGACACAATCGTTCATACCAATTCTTCAAAAAATGACGTACATTACACATATGGCACTATTTTCCGGGTTTCTTAAAGATCTACACGTGGAGATCCTGTAACCTGATTACTTGAAGAAGTACTAGCAATGAAAGGGGACCAGAAATAGGCCTTCATTTGAAGTCTGACGTTTCTTCAGAAGTATATGGGTGCTATAAGCGATGAATTGGTTGTAATCGATGCATGAAGGTGTATTTTTGAACACATTGGAACACACTCCATTGCGCTGTTAGTTGATCTAGCAAATTGCAAATTAACTGAAAATGTTTTCAAGTTTAGCCAATACATAATAGAGTTGTTAGAAAATGGCGTAGGGATAGACGCTAAGCCTTAGAGTCTTTTATATCAAAATCAGTTGTCGTACAGAAGGAATGCTTCAAAAGAGACGGGACGTTGCATAGCTGAAATTGATATCTAAGTCACTTATAGGTGATGAATGTATTGCCTAGAACTTTTCGCAGCTATCGACCTCTCAGAACCTAATTAGTAAGACGAGCTTACAGTGAAAACGACCTCATTACTGCGAAGGATCTTAAATTCAACGATAGTTTTGACTGGCATCATGCGAATAACTTTCAAATCACCTTACTGTGCCTCCTTGTTTTTGTTCAGTCTTCTATGCATTATTTATTGCTAGTCTTACGACTTAGGGTAATTGTAAGTGATAAGACCACTTCTTCTGGCCAATTACTTATTTTTAAAACAATAAACAATAAATGTAGCACCATTAAACGGCAGTTTCGTCGTAATATTGGTATAAAACAACGTGTTCTATCGTCAAATGCCCTTCTGAGGACTGATAAACATGACGGAAATACTAAAATTGACTAAAACTGACCCAAGTACGAAAAAGCCACGCTGAAAGCTCCCATTCACGCTTTGCGACATATCATATGGCGCATATGTAAGACAACATTTAATTGTCCTTTTTTATAACGATACTTTGAGCCTATAAAACTACATTGCTCTTCAATCAATAAAAAGATGCAATTATGAGTTACTCACAAACAAAAAAACGAGGCCAACTCAAAACTCGCAAACCATTCAGCTTTCAGGCATGAGGCATCATATTTGCGCATCTTTCAGTAACACGTAATCGTTCCAGCGTTAGCTCAACGAGGCTCACTGAGGGTGGCTTTTACAGCACACAAACCCGGTTGTGCGTTATTGATTTCAACTGCCAAATCTAAATCCATTTAAATGTTGCAAGTTACAATGCGCACCACCTTGCGCAGCCCATCTACACCTTCGCTTTCGATCTTTATACACGTTTCGGGGTTTTCACTCTGATGTGCCGCACTGATGACCCACTGCCAGTCGAACACGAGCCACGAAGGAAGTTAGGTAGTAAAATGGTTAAATGAGATTTGACGAGCCTGCTTTTCGGGTGCGATGGTGGTGCGTTATTACTATTATTTGTGTCGGTTGCGTGAGGCGTATGCGCTCCGATTGATTGTGCGGGCACGCCAAGCCGAAAGAGAAGGCTGACGTAAGCGATCGAGGAAGAAAGGAGAGACTGTTTATCTCGACGATGGGTTAACGATATTTTCTGATCGATATGGTTTGATTGCTGTTTGGTTGATTGTGAAAAGATATACTTTTACCATTACACTAGTAACATTGTTTTTTTTTATTAAATTTATACAAAAAAGGTAAAACAAATGTTTACCCAATGCAGCCTCATAAAGGGCCATTCCTCCTCTTGCGCTGTTGTTATGTGTTTCCTCGCTCGCTTTCTACTCAAAATGGTACGCCATAAAGCACGGCCAACACGCTGATGTCTCGGTTAATTGCGTCTCGATGCTTTAAGCACAAGCGTAAAGCTCAGATGGCTACCGTGAAATGCTCGTTTCCGGAGTGGACCACGAAAAGAAAAAATACACACACTCACTCACTATAAAATTGTATGCCTGCATGCTGCTTGTGTACATCTTGACAATTATGCGATGCTTATGCGCTGATTCCCGTTTTTCGTCTTGTCTATCATTAAAGACACTTTTTTGCTGGTTGTAAATTCCATTCGCTTCGCTTACTAGCTGGAGCTTCCTCTAGTAAGTAGTGAAATTAATCTCTCTGTCTCTCCGCTTCTTCCTCTCAGTAGGGTGTGCAAAAATGTTTTATAACAAACGCACTCCAGCAAAGCTTCATTTTGGGGCGTAGTTTAGAGTGCAAAAAAGGCATAAAAAGTCAGCAACCCAACAAGGGTTAAAATTCCCAGGGTCAGTTTAGCTCAGTCGGTTAACCGGATGAGACGCCGGTTTTACGCGTTTGTCGCCATTTTCCATGCAAGTCAGGGGGGGGGGCGGTCTCGCTTGGGGGTGAATAGTTCCATAAATGTAATGTATGCAAATTTGCTTCATTTTTGTTATGGTTTTTTTTTACATTCTCCCTTCATATGCGGTGCAGGCGGGGAGCGGTTGTGTGTTTGCGTAAAGTCGAGCATTAGTGTAAAGTGACACACACGCGCTGGCGTCGGTCGGTCGGTTGGCCGCTCGGTGAAGGGAAAGTGTCGGTACGAAATCATTGGAATCTACCGAGTGTGTAATGTAATGAACAATATTATCTGATGGTTCCGCAATTTACAGTGGAAGCTGTTTTCCCATATTGTGGCTACGCCGAGCAGGCAAACCCGATGGATTGGGTTTGTTTAAGGTTTTAAGATAAAGCTTAGTGTGTGGGATTTGTTGTGCAAATGTGTATAGCACGTAATGGCTCTCTATTGAAATGGATCTCAAGAGGCGAATTGCCAGCTGGTAAGTGAAGGAAGTTCTCAAATGTCAAACGGACTCTCTTCCCGGGAAGCAACTAAGCGCGATTGAGTACTGGGATTTACCGTGGGCATTGTTTAATGGGCACGACCAGGAAATGGAATGGAGGCAACAGCTGGTTTCGTTGCTGCAGTTGCAGCAGGGTCGATGTTTTGTAGTTGGTACGAAACGTAGCTTCAATTTCTTATATTTGTAGAGGGTAGCTCAATAAGTTCTCATGGCTTGATGTACTACGTGGAATTATAGTTGATGGTTTATATTATGCAAAAGGGTTTTTTCTTTACTCCAGTAAAGTGACTGAATATGTTTGACAACCCTGATTGATAACCAATTCAATATTCAGTGCCGTTCATCCGGGTATAATTTTATCCGACAGTCTGTCATTTCTGAAGAGCATGGATACACATAGTTCCTTAAGAAAGTGATATGATGTGCCGAAAGAAATCAGTTATTGGATTATAACTTTTTTTTAAATAAAAAACACTTTATTCGCGTGTACAGAATCAGTTCTTTTTACTAGGGTAGATATTTACAAAATACTCTAATAACAGGTTGGCTGATAAATCCCCGGTCTGACACATAGATGGCGCCGCTAGTATTAAATGCATATTTTTTTGATATAGTACCAACTACTGTGGGCTTCGAATTGCTTCCCCACCCACCGTATTCTCCAGATCTGGCCCCCAGCGACTTTTTCTTGTTCTCAGACCTCAAAAGGATGCCCTATTCATGAATTTTTGCCATCGTTCTCAATGACTTGTGGCACGGTGCGTTGTCTTGGTGGAACAACACAACACAAAAGTTGCTTGACAAAAGACGCTCTGTCTCACAAACTAATGGACATACAGACGTCAAATTTTGACACGAATCATTTGAAGGTTGGTACTATATCAAAAAAATAAGCATTTAATACTAGCGGCGCCATCTATGTGTCAGACCGGGGATTTATCAGCCAACCTGTTATAGCTATACATTTACAAAAGTAGTGCACACTTAAGGACGACTAAATCTACCTCATCATCATTGTTATCAACGATGTGGAAACTGTAGTTAGCAAACAACCTAAAAATACATATACGCATTCCCGGACTAACTCCTGCTATTTCTGGAAATTGCAGACTATTAAACAGATAGGGAATCCGGGAGCTATTGAAACAATTTCTTGCTGAAGCAGTGCTCAAGTCGCCAGTACTCTACTACAGCAAGCAAATTTGTGTTTCAGACTTTCCATTTGAGGACAAAACGAACATTGATTGGAAGTCCTTCTTCCCGTTCGAAACAAGAGCTCTCCATGTGAGGCCTTACCATTTGCTAGCATGTACAGAGTAGCTCGTTGTTGTGCTGATAAGGCAAAACTTTGAATGTTAGCCCAGATTCTGGTCCAGCAGATTTGATGATTTGCTTGTGCTGCTACTTTGGCATCTGGTAGCTTGTTCACAAGCTTGCGACGAAGTTTACGTGAGGAGGGGTTTAAAACTTATGCAGCGGATAAATATGCCAGTTGTCTTACCACGATTCTCAGACAGGGATACCAGGTTGGAATGGTGGCCAGATCCGGCAGATTACCAGCTTGGACGATATGCGGCTCGCTGTATTTAAGGGAGCTGCGCTCTGCTCGGTATCAATTTGTCAAGAGGGCATATACAGTTATTCCTGGTATATGCAGGTTCAGTCCACCTCGCTTCCGACATAATCACAAACAAACTCTAAATTTCAAAATCAAAATAATAAATGTTTCTTAAAACAACATGAAACTATAGATAATTAGGTATTGCCAAAATGTACTACAATTTTTTTAACCAGGCCAATTATTATTTAAAATAAACACTCGACCTATTAGCCGTATTGTCCGTATAGCCGGACGAGGTATAGAAAAAGACATATGTGCGTGAGAGTTGTTATGTAAAGTAATCATCGTTCTCACGATCGGGTCATTGGAAATCAATAGAAATGAACAACACAATCTGAGAGACGCTCTGTAAATCGTAGAACGATATCCAACCTATGAGTATAAGAGAAGTATCCAAAATATCTTGGAAAATAACCAAAAAACCTTGGGAAACCTTTTGTTTGTACATGTATGTATGAGAGGATTGTTTTTCCATACAAATCGAACGTCTACCAACCTTGTAGAGGACGTTAAATAATATACGCCTAGTTACTATGAATTTTGATCAAAAAAGCCTAATGTCTTACTGAAATGAAAATTCTGGATGGTGTGTTTGACACCTCTGCTCAATCATGCTGCTCGGGGCTTACTCCGGAACTGCTAGATTAATATGAAACTCTGTCTCATTATGCTTAATCTCATTATTCATTCTATTTTTAGCTCTCTGCATGGTGATTGCCTGCGTTTCGTTCCCGTTCGGATGGAACTCGGACGAGTTCCGTAAGGTTTGCGGTCCAGAGTCGAACCGCTTCGAGGTTGGGCTGTGCAGTTTGCGCTGGGCCTATCCGTTGGCGATCATTGGTGAGTAATCTTGCTTAAAACTTTGGTTTTTATGTTGCAATTTTCAATTCACCTCTGTACGTTTTTGTATTTTAGCCTGCATCGATGGATTCATTCTGGCCACGCTGTCCTTCATCCTGGCGACACGACACGTCCGTTTGCAGCCGGAACCGCAATACCAAAGCAGTATGTATTAGAGCAAAGAAACGGAAGGTTGGGTTGTATTGCGTTTGCAGCTTTGTATCTGATCACTCTCCTGTTTCCTCTACTCGCTGAATGTATCACTAAACGTTTGGTTTTCTTCCTCTCTTCCAACGCCTTGAAGGAGAAATTAACAACGCGTACGTGACGGATGTGGCCAGTATCGCCGGCTCCCGCAAGTCGCTCAATCTACAGCCCGTACTGCTGGTGGCACCGCCACACATAATCTTCTAAGCGCCTACAAATGTGCGCCCCGCAAATCAATCCTTCAGCTGAGCCGGCCGAGTGAATGCGCTATTTTCCTCGCACTGTGGATGGCCCAGGGCTTCTAACCAAACAAACAGACACCGGCTTGGAGACACCCATTTGTACAGAGAAAAGTGTGTAGCCAAAAGGCAATTGTTTCGATTCGATCGTGTTTTTCCTTCTTCTCTTGCAAATGTTTTACGTATTAGATAGCGTCCCGATTCGTAAGGGGTTTAGAGAATTTTAGCTTTTTTCCCCAGGGGGAAGGGCATAAGTAAAACCTTCCCCGGGATGGTAATATACCTTACACTTTAAGCGATGCCTTCATAGTAAGCGCCCCCCCCCCTGCCCCCAACTATTCTCTAGGATATTACTTTTAGTAAAGGGGTAATACATATTTATTCGAGCTTTAAGAGACGTACCGAAGCGGGGAGCGTTTTATTGTTTTCGGATAGTTTCGGAACCGTTAGCAAGCCTTTCCCTTCCAAATCTGTCCCTTTCTTCCTGTTTGGTTTAGCTGAATCCTACAAAACGAGTATGCTTTTCTAGCGTCTTTAAGCAGTCTGAATGTTATTATGTTTAGTTGATTTAAGTTTTACAACGTATGCGTAATGTAGATGTGAAAATCGGAATCCAATAAATGTTGACTTTCACAAATAATACCGTAGTGTGTTTTTATTTCTTAAACACTGCATATAACTCGATATGTGGTATTTCAGAATAACGTGTAACTTGTAAAAAAACCTATATATTCGTAACACAGACTTGTACAAAGTTTAAGTCGCATAACTGTAGGTTTTGTTGTAAAATTAAATGAAGAAGATTCATTTAGCTTATCAGAAAAACGGTTATGTTGAACTTGAATAATTTTTAAGGCTATCCCCATGTTCATA
>KB666509.1:4101102-4118809 GCA_000349065.1 Anopheles quadriannulatus | reverse complement strand
TTTTTCAGTTTTACCCCATTTCATAGACCTGAGTTGACCTGAGGACTGCCTATCCTGGTATGAGTAAATCAATAAGTCACTGAATGCCAAGCCCACTAGTGGTACAGGCAGGCCTTGACCAACAACGGTTGTTGTGCCATAAAAGAAGAAGAAGGAATATTAAAAGTATTTCTGTAAAATATGTGACATGTAAATTTTCATTCCTAATCGACTAAACTTTATACGGAATACCCTTTTTCCATGTACATAAACCATTCCGCCGAGTTGTACAGATTGCATACTTTCAGGCTGCTCTCTGCTGGTAGAACCGGCATACCGTCAAACTGCTCGAAAAAAAATCCAGCTGATGTTTGTTCGTTTTATGAGTGAGAAGCAGCAAACGTTTTTGTGCTTACATCGTTGGAAACTGTTAATAAACAAAATAAATGATGTGCTGACGTATATGGAAACCCCCAAGCCTTTCTTTCGAACAAAACTAAACCATAATTAACCTTTTAACATGCTGGTGCTAAGAACCGCTCGCACGACACCCTTCCAATCCATTGACGTAGCTTTCCATTCATAAACTTCCCGGAACGGTCAAGATAAATTTATATTACTATTTATTCAACCGATAACCCGCCCCTTCTAGGCGGCGTTCTATTGCCCGGTTATAGCGCCCACTGCTCCTCTCCGTTGGCAACATCATGTGGCCGGCTGCACGTAAGCCGACGCAGCCACAACTAGATATTAACCCCCTTGCCCCCCGGGTGGGCTGCGAAATAGAGGAGCCGGAGGAGCAAAAATGATTTCTCTCTCACCTGGAAGTGACCGACGGACGGGACGGTACGATTAAACCACGCGGTGATTTGTATTGACAGAAGCACTAGGCGCTGTATCGGGGCACCGCTTAATTGCCTTTCGACCGGGCGACTTCGGGGAGCAACCCTGCGTGCTCTTGAACTTGATGTCGCACGTTGTGTGTGTGCGTGTCATGTAATTAGTTCAACTCTTGGGAGCTCGGGGGAGGGTAAGGAAGCTTTCCCAGTGCCCCAGCAGGTTGATGAAAGCCACGTGCCCGGCAGCATGTTTGCTGCGAACGGTTCGGTTAAGATCAGTCTAATTGCTTAATAGACGACGGCGGGAGATGATAATGATGAGGGTGATGATGGGATTTTCATAACAGTAAGACACCTCTAACGAGAAGGGAACGGTTTAATTAAAGTTGCACACCGTAGTAATTGGGTTCGTCGCCGACGGTAGCCGCAAGCGTTACGAAATTGGAGGCAAAACCGCATGACACGTTACACCGTTACAATGTAAAGCACAAGCTTTCTTCTCGAACAGGCAATTTGCACTTCAAACAGAACTGTTTCTATTTTCTCTGTAGTAAATAAAAATATAAGAACAAAATCTTAAAGCCGATGTATTTTTAGGAAAAATATGAAAAAACTCTTTATCTTTATTTACATATTGGAGTAAAACATTATACTTCTATTTACATTCTGTGGTACACAATTGGCGCTCGACGATACCTAACAAACATTTGCATCGTTACGCTGGTTCATTTGTGTGTTTTTGTTTTCGCTACACTTACATCACTAACACTTTACTTACTAGAACAGTTTCTCTCACGTTCCCAATCATCCAGACAATTCAGAAGGGGGAGATGGAATTTATGGTAAGAGTCTACACAATTTGTTAAAACCAAAATCATGCACCTAATTGACGTGGAAGGAATTTGGAGTGATTCATTTTTTCTTCCCAAACTTGTCACCTAAAGAACGCAGTACTTAAAGACACTTCTAACCTACTAACCTATCCATATTGAGTGAACCTATCGTTTGAGCAACTTTCTCCGTGGTGAACGCAATCATTCCTACGGAAGGATGAGCATTTTTTGTTTTTTTTTTTTTGCTGTGGTTCTAGAAATTTTGTTCAATAAAACTATGGACGGAAAAGACCCGATCAAAACGACTCAAAACGCTCTTAGTAGCCGAAGTAGTGTGGTCGGAAAGAGGACGTTTGCAATTGGTTTAAGGATGGCAGTACGCAAAACGGTAGAAACGTTTCACGCCTGACCGTTACGACAATTACAGCTACTACTAGAAAGGAGAAACAAAACTACTAACACACTAAGCAAACTACTCAATCAGCTAACAGTGGCAACCTAACTTAACCGGCACAGATGGCGCTGTTTAGAGTGGAGTGCTTTTTCAGTACACTAAATAGTTTGAAAACGAGGAAATCAGGGGCGCGGGAGTAAGAGTAATTAATTTAAATAATCAGCAGTCTCTATCACCATTTGAAACGATCCGGGCAGGAAGAGGGTCGTAGAATTAAACACAACAGGGAAGAAGGTACATGGTTGGCAAGGTTGGTACGGTTTGCCCGATCGTTTCAAGAAAATAGGGCAGAAATGTGTGAGCAAAAATTAAAATATAAAAACGGAGGGAACGATATTATCCTGCTATCCAGGATCTATTGGTGGTGGTGTTGCTGCCTACACGTTTAGGCAGGCGAGTCCTCCTCCGCTAGTAGACTTTGGTCCTTCGGTTGTATGTAGAGATGATGATGATGATGACTGTGCAGCAGATTGTGGTTGTGGAGTAGATGGTTGTTGTTATTGCTGCTACCGTTGCCACTAGTGGCAACCACTTCCGTCCCCGTAGCAGCAATGTCCGACTCTCCACCGGCCGCTGCAACAACCCCATTTGCCTTCAGCAGGATGTAGCTGTCCCGATGCAGTATCCGGTGCTGGCCGTTACTGATCAGATGGCTGCCGCGCCGCAGCGACCGTCGGCCCATCTCGAGCAGCTCGGTCGTCGGATCGTCCGTAAAGACGAAGTTCTTGTACGCCCGCACGAAGACGTAGATCATGGCGAACGCACCGGTCAGGATCATGCCGTACGACAGGATGGGCAGCGCGGTCGGCGCAAACACCGTCGCCAGATAGATCCACCTGCGGATCGGTGGCGTCAGTTCACTGACACCCTGTGGAAAAGAATCAAACAGAGCGATTAGCAAACGCCTTGAGGTATGCAATTGAATTTGCAAAAGTGGTTTATTACCTCCTCGAGCCACATGATGGGAAATACGAAATCCCGAAAGTCTTTGGTTGCCATCACGTTCGGAGCTTTCTCGACTAGAAGATTAAGCTGCACCCGTACCTGACCCTCGAGCGGGACGCCCAGTTTCTGTGAGATAATAGGAAAAGTGTTCGGTTATGTCTCTTTCTTTGGGGTTTACACATGTACGCTACTTACCGGCTGTATCTTGAAGTACGTTTTGTGCTGTTCGGCATTTGGCTCGAGACCTTCAACCGCATCTAGAAGCTGTGGATCGGACTGGTAGAAGTGTGGGTTCGAAATGTAAACGGGTGCGCCTGTAAGTGAAACGATTGCAATTAGAGTTGTCTGTAAAGTTTCAGTATTCAAGACATCATAAACTCTCAATGCTTACCGTACTGGCAGGGGCTAATGTTCTGCAGTCCGTAGTACTTTTTGTAGTGCGAATGATCAAAGCAGCTGTTATTCTCATTTGGTGGTCCATAGGCGTCCTCGGCGAGTGTGTACAGATCGGCAGAAATTCCTGTTAATGAGGATAAGATTATAGCAGGTTAAACGTGTTCTATGTTTCATCTCTTCTCCTCTCTTCATATATATCTCTCTTTTTCTCTTTCTCTTTATCTCTCACACTTACTCAGTATCTCTTTTCCCTTTTTTACGTTCCGCTTCTCATTCACTATCTTTTCTTTTCTCTATTACCTCCTTTTCTTTCTATCTTTATCTCGTTCTCTTCGAACTTTTTTTTCACATTCAATTCTTCTCTCTTTCTCTTTATCTCTTTCACTAATTTGTTATCCCTTTTCCTTCTTTTTCTTTTTGTTTGTTACTCATTATCTTTCCTTTTTTTGTCTGTTTATTTGACTCTTTCTTTTTTATCCTTCTCTTTTTTTTTCTTTCTTTCATTTTTTCTCTTTTTCTGGTCTTATATTTATCTTTTTTATTTTTTTTTGTCTTTTCTTCTAATATTCAAATTATTTTTCTTTCCTACTCTTTCTTATTCTTTCTTTCTCTTTTTCCTACCAATCAAATACTCACCATCCTTTTCAACCGGTTCCCGATAGACCAGAGGTAGCGTGCGGCAGAGATCCTTATCGTAGATGTAGACCGTGTCCTTCTGCGTGATGTCGCGCGGTGGAAAGAAGCTGCCCTCCGATGCCTGTATGCTTCGGCACGGCTCACCGTCCCAGTGCGGCAGATGGTCCAGCCCGTTCAGCTTGTCAAAGTAGCCAAACTTATCCATACCCGTATGGCCCGTGTGCATCGTTGCGTACTCCGTCAGCGTTCCGTTTCGCTGCACACGTGAACGTGGGGACAAAAGTGTGTGATTTGTTGTTGTTATTTTTTTTTTACCAGGTTGAAGAACAAGTTAAATCATAAATGGAGAAAAGAAGAGAAAGAAAACCGGGACACGGGTTGTTTGGATTTTGTCAGCAAAAGTAAAAAACGGAGAAGTGAAGGTAAGGGGAATAATGGGGAAGTGAAATTGTACAAAAATTATAAAAGGTAGAAATAATTTGATGAAAAGCAACAAAACGAGATAAAAGGAAAAAGAAAAGATTAGCGAGCGAAAACGATTATGGAATGTAAATACGTTAAAAAAAATGTAATATGATGAAGAATGTAGTGAGTAAAAAGAAAAAGAAAAAAAATTGGCATTAATTGAAATAAAGAACGAACACCAACAAAATGAAGCAAGAAATAAAAAAAGTAATGAGTAATGAAAATCGTAAAAAGTCTACAAAAATGTTTAAGTAAACAGGTGTCGGAAAAATTATAAAAAGTAAAAATGATAAATAAGGAGATTGAAATGAAATAATCACTTGGAATGATTGGCAAATAGTAAAGAGGCTCTGTAATTAAGGGATTAAATCTAAACTTTCAATACTACGTTAAAAAAGTGGAATTAGTGTTTGGAAAAATCGAATTATTACAACCTGCAACTATGGCCAATAGGTCGATGCACTAATAAAGACAGCAAGCCAATGAAGTATTTTTCCATCAGCACACAATTTAAAATTAACTGCACTGATTGAAAGTCCTAAATTACTCCAGAGAAGCCCCCAGACTGTAGAGTGCGAGCGTCTTATTAAATTTACAAACTACACCAGACAAATTACTAAATCATTACCAAGGTCAACAACGTTTACCTTCTTCCCGATTCCTACAACAAAAAAAGAAGCTTCTTCTTCCTACAATGTAACCATCATCAACCACACGAACACGCGGAATTGAGCGGAAAATTCCTGTTGAATTGTTTCCTACTGCACTGCACGGCTATCGGCTGGAGCGAAGCGTTATGACATGGCGGGGAGATAATTCATCCATTTGCAAAGCGCAAACCCACGCACACACGGGTGTGTTGTATTACCGCATCGAAAGTGCATGTCCGTTTGGTAGATCGAGCTCATCAGCCGGTTTTATTGTAATTTCAAAAAACAGCAAAAAAGCGGCTTATGCAATCGCTGGGGAAGCACCCGTTCTGGGCGCACTCCCCGTTAGGTTCGAAGATCACTAACGCGATCGTTATCACGCACCGATGACCGATACGATGCGTGCGAGGGAATGAGTTGAAGGGTGTGCCAGCTTCTTCCCGATTTACTTAGTAGATGGAAAGTTTTACACCAGTTCGATAGCGAGTAATGTAAACGTGATCGCTCAGATAGTGATCGCCGGGACGGAAGGTTTGCATTTCATTCTAGCGTGTCGGTGGTAAAACCAACTTTGCCGCATTCAGGTTCCCACGCAAGCTGCGGCGAGAGATGGATGAAATATGATCGGGCCAGGCGATGCAATCAATAGGGCGGTTGTAAAATCACGGTAGCTTCTAATCAGTGTAAAATGCTTAACTACGCTGGCGTAGACATTGTTAACACACAAAGCCTGCCATCTTTGTTTTAGCCGCGACGCGAAACAGCTTTCCTGCTATTCTATTTAAATTCTTGCTCGCACCGTGGACCACTTTCCACTACACTACACGCGGGGGCTGGTGGCGTGGCGATTGTATCGCTTTGCAGCGGAGCAGCGAGTTAGAATTCCCAATAAATTACCCTCCTTACCCTCTTATTAGAAATGTACTTCCTGCATACTTAGAGCAGGCACAAAAAGGGAATCGTAATTAAGAGGCAGCAAGCTTTGGCGCTATAGACAGACTTATCTGCTACAGAAAAGCGGTCCGCTTCTCGAGTCTCATCGCGTGCGACAGTTAACAGAGCTCCCGCCGCGAGCTTCCGAACCGTCGTTAGCGATGATTCACTAACACCCGGCAGCGCTGCGCGCGGTGTAAGTTATTTTATCGCCCACCTCATCAGCATATCAGCATACCGCCTGCTCCCATTGCCACCAGTGCTTGTAATAATCGTTTGTTTACAATACAATGCATTGGTAGGGCAGACAGGAGGAGGAAAGGCAAGGTACATAGATCGCCCGTTGCAAAGGAACTTCAAAGGCAGGCAAAAATTGAAGGCGTCTGTGGCGGCCTGCTTTTGATACGCTTCATCGGTTCTCTCCCTGCAGGTGGTGGTGGTGGATCGAAAAGATGAAAGCAACGTTCATCTGGGACGAATTAATAAAGCCAACACCCACCCTCGCTGTCCAACGAGATAGGGAGTTTGTTCGGTTGCCCTTTTCAACCGTTGCGAAGGTGCCGGCAAGTATCGCGAGTTGGCTCGAATTGATTAATTTACTTTTGATGATGCGATTCTTGGTAATTTGCCCAGCACGGTTTCTAGCACGGTGGACGGGCACCACTTGCAGCACCTTTTCCATGTAAGGCGGATAATGGTCGATGCTTGGAACGCTTGTTCGATTAGCCCTGCTAGACTACATAATTAAGTTAAACGTGCCCCAAGAGGGGTTTTAATTGAGTAGCAATTAAAAAAGTTTTACCACCTCGTTAAAGGGGAATTAGAATAATACAATTTATGAAATAATTATAATCCGCATGTTTTGAACCACTATTTGCTTATTCTTTTCTATTTTGAAGTGATTTGTTCCACTATTTTGATCCACTATTAGCATCCACGTGGGTTTTAGCAAAATCAAGTCGTTCCTCCTTGTTCAGATGCTACAAAAGTCATTTGAATATCAGATGTTTGGCATAAAACCTTTGGTACATTTTAGATGTAAAAATAAATAAACTAAAGCTCTTCTACGACTCGAAACTGATGTTGCTTAGAAGCTGGTACATTTGAATTTTTTTATTAGTTGCTTTTCGAATGATTGGTCGTATTATTCTGTCAATGTTTGAAAATAATAAGAATTTATCATATCGCTTACATTTATGCACGTTTCTACTAATTCGTTTTATCTTATTTACGGCATTTTCACTTACTCCGCCTAACCTTCATTGCATCAATAAGCGTACCCTGTTGTTGTCTTGTCTTTGTCTCTAGAAAATGGTCAACCCAGTGTCAAGACTAATGCGAAGGACTATAATGAAACTGTCAGCCCGTTGACGATCACTGCTCGGTTGCAACTGCCGTAAGACACTGTTTGGCATTGTCCGTCCGTCCAAGCTGCCTCTAATGTCTCGCTAATGCAGCAGCAAGCTAACTACCGTAGCGGTAAAGAACCCGCCACACCGTCGGCACTAACTCATCGATCCGGAACAGCCGCAAGGAAAGCCTGACCCGGTGCCACTGCGGTGCAGTGCTGAACAGAAGCGCAAAAGGTTCAATGTCAACCTAACGGAACGGCGCCAGCATCAAACGGTTGCATTGTTGCGCTGTGCGTTCTGCGGTCGATAGAAGACCAGATATTTTGCCCAGGAAAAGAAATGCACTACCCCGTAGTCCGCTTTCCGGCATGAAATGGATGGTGTAAAGATCGAACTGCGCTGTTTGTCGAGTAGTCCGCAACGCAAGCTTATCTTGTTCGACGGCAGAGCAACTTCAACGAGCACATGTGTGTGTGTGGTAATCGATAATTGATGGGTGGTGGGTCTTCCTGCATCCAGCCGTTTGGTCAGGGTCATGATCTTCCCCGGAGAGGAAGCGCTACTCGGACTCGGGAGTTGATCCGATGCGTATCGTGAGTTTCTCATCGCGCAGGTAAGTGGGCTCTAATTGCCGCCCCAAACGATCGGTTGTGAGTTTTGCAGTTGTAATAAAGTGTATGTAACAACAACAATAAAAAAGTGTGTTTGTACATATGGAGCTAACGATCGCGATGAAATATGGTAACGGCGAAAAGCTTCGTAGAAATTGATTTGCCGAGTTGCCGCTCACGCCAATTGCGTACAGTCGGCACTCGGATGCTGAGAAAAAGGTAATCTAATTTCCAAACAAACACACTTAGACACAGAACAGCAGCGACAGGTCATTAAGCATTCCATTGAAACATCACCCGCATAGCGCGCTGGTGTGAAACTTGTATCGTTTTCCACCTCTTTGAAAGGGAGAGAAATGCGGGAAAAAACGATAACACTTGATCACTGAGTTCTTGATTCAATGAGAAAGGAACTAGCAAAAAAAACTTCTCAGCATCGTTCTCACTTGATCAGGCACGATCGTAATAACAATGCTGTGACGGAAAATGCGGAAAAATGCTGAAACCATGCCTACCCTTCGCAACCATCTAACCAGCTTGAAGCGTTTCGTGGTCTAGAAAATCATTGGAAGCAACGGCAGAAATAGACGGCTCAGACTGCTAGCAAGGCCATTTAAGAGCGTTACAACAAAAGTCAAGGTTTTGCGAGATGGAGGAAACGTGTCGATTAATACTATTAACTTAATAGTATCTTGTTAGATGCCCCAAAGGTTCCGATAGTATGCAAATAGGTGAACTTTAAGGATGAGTGTGAACGAGTGTGCAATGGAAAAGGTACACGACGGAAGATGAAGATGTGCAGAGCGTTTAGGATGATGATCATCATCAAGCTTTGATGATGGTATGAAGGTGCTAGATGAGTCTGATGATGATGAAGAATGATGAGATGATAGTGATCTGAAATGAATCGAAACACACAAAGAAAGAGAAGAGAAACAAAAAAAACAGCAATGGAACAAAGCGAGTGTCGGTCTAAACAAGTTACGCGCGTCTTCTGCCACAAACTTCCGAGTTGTCACTCGGTATGCTGTATGTGAAACGCTTGGTGTAATGTAATTGTGTGCTGTGTGAAGCTTGTGGAGTGAAGCGTTTTGTCCGGGGGCACGATGAAGATCGATCGTAAAAAAGGCTTTATTAAACGTGGAGGGGAACTGACACTAACGATGAGCAGACGGGGTTGGCGAATGCAGTCATGGACGTCGTTGTTTGTGTGCGCAATTTTGTCATAAATGTGGATAATGATGAGACGAGCGTACGCGTGTGTGTGTGTGTGTGTGTGTGTGAAGACGCCATTTCCGGTAAGTCAATATGTATAGCGCCTAGAAGCTGGAAATGATCTCTTGCGCCCAAGGCACGCACGCACAGACAAACACTTACCCCATTTAGTAGCCCCATCTTTTCCATCGGCCGCCGGTTCCGGGGATAGAACCGGTGGGCCAAGCTGACGAGCGTATCGTCGTACCCAAATACCAGCTCGTCGGCCGTCAGTGAGATGAACGGTTTGTATTTGGTCGCGGTTAATATGACAGATATCGTTTTTGCCACGAAGAAGCTAAGGTACTTGCTTTGGGTCGAGATGGTCTGGAGGAAAAAGGGGAGACAAAATAAGATCTAATTAGTCAACTCTCACTTTCAGAGCACTCCAAAAGAGGGGAGGAAGTTGGAGCAACACTTACCAGCAGCGGTATATTTGGTGTCGTAATTCGCAGGTTCTTATCTACGCTAAGCTCAGGAACGAACTGCAGTATCTTCTTGTGCTGGTACGTCACGGTGTAGTTGTCGTGAAACTTAATGTTCACTTTCTCCATATCCTCCCTGGGTGGAATAAGATCAGAAAAGGAGTTAACAATGTATACAAACCAATGGGTGGAAATGTCTATCTAGCGGCGAGGAAGTACTGGCGACGAGAACGGATCTCAGACTTTCAAAGACTGGACGGCCGTGATCTTGCGTTTGGATCGCCGATTGGAGGTAAAGTAGCTGGTTACGATCTTGATTGCGGTACGGCTGCCGGCGGCTTGGTTTACCCCCCCCCCCCTCTCTCTCTCTCTCTCTCTCTCTCTCTCTCTCTCTCTCACACACACACACACACACTACCATAGGGTTGACGCAATTACTTGTCTAATAAACTCTTTGCTAATGGGTGGATCTTCTAACTGCAGGGTGTACTGGTGGCGCGCGGTGGCGGTGGCATGGAGGTGTGCACGGACCAAAACTAGTCGTACTTGAACGTGGCCGACGGCCCTCCCCGGGCGACACCATTGACCGTTGAACTTCGTCCCTGGTGTAGTGTGCCCGGACGGTCCGGACGGCAATCAGGACGGTGTGGATGCCGAGAATGGGGGCTCCATTTCGGTGACCGAACCTACTGGTACGATCACGCACTACACGCGTTATGATTGTGCAATTGGCATTATGTAAACACCATACACTATCAAAGTGCATCTATGCAGGTGTACGTGTGTGTGTGTGTGTGCGCTACTCACGCAAAGCGAAAGCCGCGAACTGCAAATAGCGATCGACGATCTGCTGATGCTTCCTCCGATCGCGATTAAATCGTCTCGCTCGCAAAAGCAGGGGAATTTCGCCGCACCTTTGCCGTGTGAGATTAATCGAGTTGTGCGCTGTCGCTACCCGTCCACCAAAGACATGCCACGCTAGATTGTTTTTAATTTTAATGAAGGGCAATTTTCTGCCCTCCAACGGTAGCACGCGTGGTAACAATCGGGGAAAACCTGGACGCTCACGCTCGCGTATGACGATTCTAGCCAACCGATCCCAGACCGGAAACGTAAACGTGATTGTTAATGAGATTGCTGTCGCTACGATTCTACGAACTAGCAATTCCCGGATCGAGGATATAAATAGATGGGTTCGATCGAAGCTCCAGCTAGTAAGCCAGGTGGATGTGGAATATATGCAATGTGACATCGTACGGCACGGCTACAGGGTGACTTACCTATACACGAATGGTCCTACTTCAACTAGTTTTGGCTTTTCACCGGCGAGGAATCCCTCCGGGTTCGTTACGTTAAATATGTACACCTTAGTTAGCCTAGTCACACCCGGACGCTGCCAGTAGTGGAAGCTTATCGTGCCGTTCCACAGTCTCAGATTCTGGAAAGAGAAGTTGCGGGATGAGCGTAAGCGCTTTAATGGCACTTGTTGTTAAATGTGTTATACCTTCATGATGAAAATGTTTAGCCAAGGCACGGACGATAGGATCACACCGGCGATGAGGGTGACAATTCCAAAGATAATTACCGCAACGCGATCTGGAAAGGAACGGGAAGCAAAATGGGAGCAACATTTGATTAATGTTCCATCGGTACAATGGGTAATCGTAGCTGTAAATAAACAATGAATGGCTCAATAGCCTCTCCTAACTTTAAAGTAAGCGGGACGCAGGAACGCAAGCCTCTCACTCATAAAAACGGATCAAATGTAGTAATTAAACTGCAAACCACAAAGATGCTTCAATCCCCTTTTCAGCTTGGTCCTTCGAACCGGATTCTCTTACACGCGTTGGAGTGACGTTTGATTCGAGCAGGATGTCCAATATGGCCTGTGTGTTGTATTGCAAACCCCCTTCTATCGTACAAATGTACAACCACAGGATAGGAAGGTTGATGCATTGTACTGCTCTTTGCTAATGCAGTGAGATGATGCATTTCGTGTGGGTGACTGTGGGTGCATTGTACTGTACGATGGGGAGTAGGATTTTCCCACGATAATAAAGACGTGGTTGCAGCTGGCATTGCCATAGATTGCCTAGCCGCACCGAAAGGAGCACACATGGATGAAGAGTTCAGTGCTGGTCAAGTAAACCGCAGCATTACTTTAAGGACAAAGTAGGCACCAGTTGCTTTATGATGACGTTGATGGGAAGAGAATTGGTTTTGTAAAGGGGTTTGATGGACTAATCCGGAATTTTCAAAGAAGCTCGGTAATGGGCATAGTAAAATAAATATTTTGGAAAAATTTATATCGTATGAAGAAAATGCTTATTGCATTAGATAAGGATTTTAATTGTGATATGAAATCCTCTACAGTTTTCTTTAATTCACTTAACTGTATTTTTTTTCGATTTTTGCGAAGTAAAAACCGTTTTTTTATTTCTACATAAAATATTTTAAAATATATCAGAGAATATACACAAATCTAACCAGCTTCGATTCCCTTTATATGTGTTTAGAAGTTAGAAATGCGAGGACTATTACATTTGTCTCTTTTCCACTATTTATTATGTCATAATTCATAAGTCATAAGTCATTCATAAGTCATAAGTCATAATTTAAATTATGAGTTTTTGATTAAGCATTCCGCCACAAATCAATACTATAACCGATATGGGTTCAATCCCCGAATGGAACGTATCCCCATAGGTAAGACTGACCATCCTGCCTGGGGTAATTAATTAAGTCACTGAGTGCTACAACCAGCCCTTGACCGACAATAGTTATTGGGCCACAGCAGAAGAAGAACCGATATGATTGATTGTAACAGTGAAGTCTCTAAAATATCTAGTATTTTTAAGAGGAAATTGTTTCTTCAAGATGCTCATTTTAACTGTCCGATCATGTTTGATGTCTCTTGATACTTTCATGTCATGTCTCTTCAAGATAAATGTCGCTGTAAGGCAGATAAAGTTATTGCTCTAGAATATGTCATATCCGTCAAATGACAAGAACAAATATATGATACTCTGTGGAGGTGTTTGAGGAAAAGTTTGGGAAAGATCCAAAAATCATTCACCTAACCGACAGATTCTGGAGCAGTTCCCAGGTGCCCAAGGCCCCTTCAATGTTTACCTTTTAGTGTTTTCACTGTATTAACATTTAGAGCATTTACTTTTGAACCACTCAGCGACTTTGTTCAGCGGCGCAAAAAAAGATAAAAGGACAGACAGTCACAGGGTGGTAGGACCTTTAGGAAATTAATCGAATTAATTAAAATTTCCTTCCACTTGACCCAGACTCACCTTTTTCAACCTTTCAAACCATATAAATCAACCTTACGGTCGCTAAGCGTCAAAATTTCACCTCAAGCACTGAGCCATTAATTCAAACATGCCCAACCTGACCACCCAACAGACCCTTTGACACACACACACACACACACGAACACATTGCATGCGAGACCTGCATATGCATATATTATATCACCCTTCCTAGAGCAAGTGTTCATAACCTTCAACTTCGGCGCACGGCGCGATAATGATAAGGTACGGCCCCGTCTACACCGCTGTGGCCGTCGTCCTTCGCAGCGCTCGCGGAAGTAATCGAAAGGGGTTAATTATTTGAGCTGTGAAAAACGAGCCACCACAGCGTACGAACTACCACCCACCTTCCCGATCTAATCCTTATCGGTGGACATCGGTCAGTCTTCGATTTGTAGTGTAATTTTACCCACACACACATTCCACAGACGAGCAGATTCGTGTTCATGTGCCTGTGTTCCTGTTGACCTCCGCCGGGCGGTTATGGGTTACCGCGCGTCTAATCGATTTGTGTAATCCAAGGTATAATCATGCCAACCCACCTACCCCAACGGTGGACGATGGCCTTGTAAGGGCCACGTGTTTGCCAACGGGGTTTTGCACAGCGCGATCTGGTTAAAGGATCGGTGGCTACAAGATGCAACACTGCCTCGGAAAAAAAAAACCCGTTACTCTAACCCGACCCTAATGAAGCGGTGGGAGAGCTGTCGTTAGGGTTAGGTCAGTGCTGTGACAGTGCACCGGGAGCGTAAATATGTGTGCAAGATGTGCCAACGGTTTAATTGAATAATAATTACATCATGGAGCACATGGAGACGCAGTCGATCGAGTTCCTTGCAGACTGTTGACGGTTCGTTTCATTCCACGATCGTTTAGAGTACGCTGCGATCACTCGTCAGCTAGGTATGTGTGAGGTGTCCTATCACGACCTACCTTCTCCGTTCGCAGCTCCAAAACAGGTATTGCGAGCCATCGAGACGGCAGCATTTCGTTGACCGTGCAAGGGGATGGATTTTCGGTTATATAAGCAACTCTTGCGTACGATTTTGTGCTTAAAAATGGCAACCTCCTGGCGGGTAGCCCCCGCGCTATGATGGTAAAAACAGGTCGACTAAAGGGGTGAGCTGAGGAACGTGGAGCGAAACGAAAACAAATCAAACAAGAACAAATGCTCGATCTTTCTTTCACTGCACGCGCTGTAAGCATGGCACGGTGTTGATCTTTGGCCTGGGTGGCTCGATCCTTACTCGTTCCCTTGGCCTATTTACTCGCGGCTGAGTTGTGGGGTAGCCCCACTAAAACAACGAAAAAAGAATTAGAGATTATGGCCAGCTTACTGTTTAGCTTTTTGATATCGCCAACCATCGCCAGCCGATCGAAACCCGTGGGAACGATCAACAAATTCTTAAATCGGCGAACAGTCGAGAAGCAGATCGTGGCGCAGTCGATGGGGCACTAACGCGTTAAACCACCGATCAGCTGTTTCTTTGACGCTGCACACATACACACGCGTTCAGGAATCGGAGGAGTCGTCCTCCGTGCGGACCTTTGCGAAACTTCACACGAGACCCACACGCTGTTGCGGTTGTATCAAGGGAGTGTTTGCACGCCAAATGGCCTATCAAATTACCCCCGCCTGCTCCGGTGTTTCGATGGAAAACACTGCACACCTTGGGCAGTTCAGTAGCGTGAAGTTTTCCAGAAGCAAAGCGTGTGTCTGTGTTGAGAAAGGTCTGCACGCGATCGTGGTGCTGGAAGTATCCAGCACCACCACCTCCTGCAACCAGCGTTCCATATGGGTCAATCTCGGTAAGGTAACTACTATCTTTCGCCTTGAACGGTGTCAAGTTAAAGCCGTCCCGCACAGGGGTACGGTGTGGTTGTTGCTGCAGCCTGCGTGTGACTCTTGCACGCCATCCACACCATCCTTCGAGAAGTAAGCAGCAGGCATAAGGGGCTGAAAAATGCAACCCGTGTCTGCAAAACCTTTCGGCGCAATGGCAAAACTGCAACTGGTGCGGTGGCATCGATCGATGGTTAAACTTATTATGTAAGCCTGGCGCGCGCGCGCCCGTGTGTGCTGTACGGGGTTGGACAGAGCATTTTCTACCGCACGATCTAAAACACCAACCAACCCACCTAGCCAGGGCCCAGGTTGACCGGTTTGTTTTTCTCGTCTCCTGCCGGACGATACGGTGCTCTCACCGGTTTTAGACACCGGTCTTTTAGGTTAAAGCGTCAACCCGATTAGACCGGTGCCGGTGGCCGGTTGGCAAGAGGGATCGAAGTGAGCGGTATGTTGCTCAAGAATTTCCCTCCATCCATGAGCCGCTTGGGGGGCGCATAAATGGATTTTGTTTACGAGTTGTGGTTGGTTTCTGTTATGCGATCGTTAGCTTCTTTCTAATAAGTTGCAATGCGATAGGTGAAAAAGGACTTCAGTGAGGAGAAGGGAAGATGTAGAAACTGCACAGCTACACACACACATATATAAATGTGGACAAAATTATGGTACTTGTACGAGGCAGTAGCAGGGGCAGTATGCTATTCATGCTGTACTTTGACCAGATGACATTTAGTCCTTCGAACCGGATTACTAGGCAATGTTGATAATATCGATATTTTTCATCATATCATGGTCATTAGTTTATTGTTGGGCAATTGTTGTGACCATCAAATCATTGAAAGTGTCAATTGTGTCATTTCGCTTAGTTTTTGTGCATTTTGACATATGTAAAGGTCGCCAAACTACGACCTGCGAGCCATGATGCAGTAAATGAAGACATGTTGCACTAGCAAACGGAATAAATATATTGATTGATTTCTTTTAATTCTGATCTTTGCGGAGTTTTAAGTTAGAAAGTTTAAATTTCAGTATGTGTCAAAGTAAATATTAATCAATGATAATAATTAAAATACTTTTTTTTGTCTTGGTTAAATTCTTTAAAAATAGTTTTCAACGTCACTAGAAAATATATTTTTTCAACTACAGCATTTCTCAATCATACATGAGCTATCTGGATTGAGCAAGCAATTAATCTGAGTTTGTTTACATTTTTAAAAGCTTTAACCCAAAGGATGGTTTAGCGCGAGGTTTTATACAAAGTGTAGGCATAATTTCAGTAGGTAACTGTCATATTTTATGTACAAAACATGCGATAATCGTAAACATCTATCTCATTATCAGTTGGAAATTGTTTTTTTTTTATTGATTAATTATGAGAAACATGAATGTTTTTAGAAAATGTATACATTTTTAAATGATTAAAACATTTCAGAAAAAGGCAATAAGTTGAGAAATTGACCATTTCAGACCACAAGTCAGATAAAAAAATGCGCGCTTAATTCGGTCTATTTTGGGACCATATAACTTGTTAACAAATTACATTAAAAAAATCATTTCTATTTCAATATTAAAGTTATTAGGTATTTACTAGCTGTAGGTTGTATTCATTATTTTAAAAAATATTTGGTTATTTCTTCATTTGCTAAACGTAACGTTGCAAAAACAGCGTTAGTATGAACCATAACGACCAATCTACCGAAAAGTTTGAAGATCATCCGAGATAGCGATCTTGATCAATCACTATTTATTTCATGCTACAAAGCAACAGTGCTCGAAAACTAGAAATCTTCAACGTCAATTATTTGCCAGCCCTTGACGTTTAATAGAAATTTAGCAAAACCACACACGAATCCACTCTATTCGACATCGATTGCTAACACAGCGTGCAAACACACAACCCACTGGCCCAAGATGCCCGGTGATCGATTGCAATCGCTCAGCGTGCCTAAGCGCATGACGACACAGGCAACAGGAACCTGATATGGCTATGTCAACAAAGCGAAACCTGACCGTTTTGGTGGACAGTTTTGCGTCCGTCGGAGAAGTCCATAGTTGCACGTCTCGGGACGGGACGGGTTTCGCTTGTCGATTAAATATTTGCCCAATAACGTTCATCATCAACCTCATCATCATCATCCTCAGCTGGACGAACTTTGACGCACAGCGAGGCAAAACAAAAAAACGGACGGACAGCAATAATAATGATCAATCGTCATTAGCTGTAATTTGTGCATGAGACTCCCAGCAGCCGGGCCGAAATGGAGTACTCAATTACGCTTGCGCGGGATGAAATCCGAACCAGAATCAATCGTTCAAGCGTGTGTGTGAGCGTGCCGCTTTCGAAGGACCCAAATCTGTCTGCACTGTTTGCTCGCGGACTCGCACAAAGGTCAATCGGGCAGGCTGGTAGGTTGGTACGCGCGGGTACGCGCGTTCTTCAGTTAGCGTATGTCGGCTAAGTCAATATGCGGCCAGACCGGATCGGCAGCGAAGAGCGAAGAGCGCCAAAAATTGCCCAAATATCCGGCTCGAGCTCCGAAAATGTGATCATCTAAATATGATTCTGTGCGATACTTGATGACGCGTACCTTCCAGCGGTGAGGTACGCATATGGAATACATTTCTTTCTCCTCACTGTTGTTCCCAGACAGTGGCCACTGTTGAGGAATATTTAACGCAAAGAAGACAGAACAGAATAGAAGCGTTAATTTAATTTTTCATGGATCATGGTACGAAGGGGCACCAAAGAGGAGAGGCACATATGGGCTA
>KB666509.1:4073420-4090403 GCA_000349065.1 Anopheles quadriannulatus | reverse complement strand
TGCTGCTGCTGATTTGATTAGCGTTCTCGCGAGTCATGATCATGTAACTCGATCATGAACCAATAAGCACCGAGGTGCAAACAAAAAAATTGGGGGGATTTTTCCACCATTACTTCTGCTCCTTCGCAGGTGTAATGTACTTGCCGCGGGGGGCTGGTGTTTGGTTCAACAAGAAAGATGCTATTTCATCTCAACACTTCGTCCGCCTGTGAGTGTTTGCTTCCCATTTGATCTGGGGGCTGGAGCGTGTCGGAGGACTATCGCAGTCGCTGCGGGATCTGGTGAGTGATCGTGGTTTTTGCTCAATGATCAGCGTTTCTTTTTTTGCGATGCCCGATTAATTGATTGCATGAATGAGAAGGGAAGGCAAACAACATTGTGTGGATTTGAAAGGCGATTGAAGGGATAAGCCGCTCCTCGGCATTAGCGTCGGTGGCAGTGCCGTAGAGCAGTGCTCGTTTGATGTCCGTGTAATGACACGGTTTTATCGACCGAGCGAGAGCAATTCCCGACGATCGCCAATCGAGTTTCTGCCGCCTGGTGTCGATTTTCTCCTGCGGGCACCACACAGGGGGTGGTGACCGAACCATTATACAGCATCTCGAGCGACGAGTGATGTCTTGATTTTTATAACCAGCACTACACGTCACACTCGGTGTGTGTGTGTGTGTGTGTGTGTTTGAGTTCAGTTAATCACAAGCACGAACAGGTTGAGGTAGAGTAAATGCTTTTGTCTATTAACGGGTGCACTCGGCGCTGGAGTTCCCTCGGGGCTTAATGTGTTGGGATTGAGGGTGGCAAAAACTGGGACTAAAATTGTAGGGAAACGGTAGTGTATTATGCCTTCATCACGAAGCACTTGGTGGCTTAGATAAGTAGGTGCTGAAAGGGTGCCCTTTTTCTCCTTGAATAGGCCATTGACATTTTGTAGTGATTAATTACGGCTAGAGTTAGATGATTAGCAGGGTTGAAGGAGCTGTTTAGCATGTCTAACTGTATCAGTGTATATATTTGAACTGTTTATGAGCAAATGGAGAGTATTACACGAAAAGAGATAAAAAAATGTCAGCTGAAACCACCGAAATATAGGGCTGACAAATGGGGCAGTTTGAATCGTCCGTTTCTTTTTACCTATTTTTCCAATAGGAATGTTCTCTTTGGATGACTCACAAAACCTCATATCTGTGGCTTATTTATCTTCGATTTTCTATAACATTTAATCGGTTTTGGGTGGAATAGTGTAGTGAATTTATCAATTACTGGGTTAGTTGGGCTTTGGAACTCAGCGATTGCCACACGTAAAGACTGTAATGGTGGTTTATGTGATCAAAACTAACTATTTTGATCTCACAGAGGACTCAACAAATGTAATAAAACTCTTTTTTATCTATTTACTAAAGTATTTTACAAAATTTCAGTAAATCTGATACATAAGTACATCTGGTTTAAATATGTTTGATTATGTATCCCTAGTCGTCCCTAGCTTATGATGCCTTTTTAGATAATTAAATCCAAATCTAAATCCTGTCTAACATTTCTTTTCATTTGATTCATTTCTCAAAAAACAGGGAGAGGTTGTATTGGCAGTTTTAGACCGCTTTTAGGACTCTTGTGCAACTGATGTTCTTGGAAAACATACAACATTAATAATAAGAAATCATCCGCAATCGCTAATACTTCGGAACTGGAATCGGAAGAACTGATAGCAGTTAGGTCTGGGATAAGCGTAGAAAATGTATTTTATTCAATAAAAAAGAGAGCAAAAGAGTCAAACCAACAATAAGGAAGTCGGTAAAATATTTATAGTAAAGAATGCAGTTAGAGCAATTTTATTTTTAAAAAACCGTTGACAAAAATACAAGAAAAATCATAAATTATATCATTAAGTTGATATTTGTTGGATTTTTTCTATTCCTTTGTTTTATTTTATTAATTTGTTTGATCGAATATTTGTAACATAAGGTCGTACTGTAATCTACACCTCTACTGTAAGAAAGATTATTATTCTCTCGAGATATTGAAAAAATGTGAATGTTTATTTACGTACAACATTAGAACTTGTTTTAATAATTAATCATTGAAAGAAATTAAGTGAGGCAGATCGCAACACTCTCGAGCATCCTGCAAAGTAGGCAGGACAAGCTCGAGGACGACCTGTGCCTCTTCAAAAATACAGCCTACCGAGCACGACCCATTGAGTCGCACCCGCTAATACGTAGGCAGAGCCAAGCGTCACCAAGGCCCGTAATTTTCCTTACTCATTAGTTTAAGGCACAAATTCGAACGCAATTCCGACGCGCCCTTTGTCCCATGCCGGCAATGCTGCTCTAGCGATGCGCACGCGCTGCTCCCCAAAGCATAACAAATGTTCTAACGCACGTGCACCGTTGTAGGGCTTCTATTTTTAAACGCACCGTTAGACCGCACCAAAAGATAACAAACTTAGAAGGAAACCACTTACTGCTGTTAAACTTCGCTCCCTGCGAAATGAGCATCGATAGCGGCGTCGGGCCGCCCGGGCTGGGCGGCAAACCAAACAGCTGATTGCTAGCATTCTGTCCCACTTTGAAGTAGTTTTTGTGCAAGCCCATCGTATCCGGTGTGGTTGGGCAGTGGGTCCGTTCGCACTACGGCGTCCGACGGTGCGGGACGTTGGTGGCGCGGGTCGCGTTTGACCTTCGGTCGGCTGCTGCGCCAAAGGGTCGCTGTCGGTGGCGGTCGGCTCGTGTGCTGTCTGCCGGCGGTGCGCATCTACTGCTGGTCGGGCCTGGTCTGCGATCTGCAAAAGAGAGCCGACACAAAACGGGGAGAAGAATAATTGTATTAACCGGCATCACAAGGGTGGTTGTGTGTTAACATGTGTTTGAGCACGGCTGAACAAATTGTAATGATACTGTGTACGAATAAAGATGTGAGGAACAACATTGCCGTAATTTTGGTTTAGTTCCATTACGGAGCAGTAAAGTAGCAAAATATCCATACAAATTGTAAATTATTTAAATTTTTATTGCAACATTATTGTCGTTTGTTTCATACGTACAGCATTATGGCTTTCTGTTTGCATTGGTTTGATTTATTTACACAATATCATTTAATTTAATCAAAAACCAATGAATATTCCCAATAGGCAAGATTTTTATTAGTTAATTTACAGATGAAATATACAGGGTTTCCCACGATTTATTGGTCAGTTCCCATGATTTTTTGGTGCGTTCCCACGATTTTTTGGTTGTATCCCATAGATTTTTGGTTCGATCCTATAATTTATTGGTATTTTCCGATTGGATATCAATACAATTAGACCAAAAAATTCTGGGAAACGACCAAAAAATCGTGGGAACGCACCAAAAAAATATGGGAATCCACCAAAAATTGATGGGAACCAACCAATATATCGTGGGAAACCCTGTAAACCAGGAAAACAGTGTCATGTGCAGCTGCTCGGGCTTATAATCAACAACTCGTGGGTTCATATCCACCCTAAAGCTGAAATCAACCAAATATATTCGAAAACACAAATGTATTATTTTCTCGCGATCACAATCACAAATGTATTATTCATCACAACAAAGTGGGAAGATGTTGGAAACATAAATTTTAATTGTTACAAAAAAGTGTCTAAATACAAAACATACGCCCAGCATTTGATAAAAATTGTACCTCGCCAAAAGTTGTTATTATTATCATATCGGACCTTGTTCGTTCTTTGATAAGCCTGAACTTTTTATATGATCAAACAGAAGATAACAAATTTACATAAGAAAAGAAAACTTCCAACCAAGATAAGAAAGCTTGAAGTCTCCCGGAAGATGATGCTCTTCTGCTGTTGTTGTTACCCTTATCATATCCCGTTCTCAACCGACCGCAAACCCGCTACAACCGTTTGGGGCACGTCGCTAAAATTCAATGTCATCACTCTCGTGCGCGCCTTCATTACATAACAACCGCTTCTCCTCACCCTGCGTGTGTTGCCTGCTTGCTTGCACACACACACCTTATAGCTATCGTCCTCCAGTGTTTGTGATCGCACCCTTTTCCGGCACGTGAGAGATCAGGCTGTGGTATGGATGGGACTGATGTGGACGTCCGCGGAACGCACAGTTAACGCGCCACGGTTATGCGTACATAAATTACTCTTTTCTCTTTGCGTTTGCAGGTCGCAAGTCGGCGCGGTACAGGTCCAGGCAAGGACCCCTACCACACTGACCAACAGGACACTGGCACGCACAAGAGGTGGCGACCTTGGCTGGCTGTGAGGACAAAGAAATAACATCAGCATAAAAATGATAGCCAAACGAGCGCGAAACTGGCCCCGCTCGCATCGGGTGGGACGGACGCGTTGCTGTATTGTTATTGCGGGCCGCTGGAGCCCGGTTTGGGGCGGTTTTGAGCCCAGCTTTGGGGTTGGTGTATGAAGACGTAAAGTTGACACTCTCTTGGTGAAGTGTGACATCCTTGTGTCGTGGCGTGGTGCTGCTTTCGTCGGTGTGCAGGAATTGTTTTTGTGACACCACGCAGACCACAGACCAGATACGGTGCAGGTTTGGAATGGCTTAATTTTGTGTCTTTTCTTTCCATTTTTTTCCTCTTCTTCAGACCAGCCTGTCACAGTTCAAAGTGCAAGAAAATGTGAGCTCTTTTTGTGCGAAATTTCACACATAACGAGATTGAAACAGAGAGAGAGAGAAGTGAAAAGGTCAAATACGGCAAGGACCGGTTCCTGTACCGTACACTGGGTAGGTGTTGGGCCGATGCAATACCGAGACAACCACGAACAGGCCGCGTCGCGATAATTGTCATGCAGGAGATCATAATTTTAAGCGATAAGTTTTACAGTTTTATTCCCTTGCCTGGTGATGCCTGGTGTTGGTGGTGGCTTTCAGCAGCAATACCATTTATAACAATTTCTCCACCATCGCCAGTAGTGCAGGAGCGGAGAACTGTCTCTTCAAGGGGACGCTTTTATTGTACAGCCATGTATGCCTGTTTGGTTCACAATTGCCCCGTGATCGGTGACGATCGTCATCGGTCTTATTAGGGTGAAGGTGAAAAGTTTTGCTTTCTTTGCAATACACGTGAGCCGTCCGGTTGGGAGAACCATGGCGCCAGGTTGACAAAATCTCATCTCGCCAATATGTGGCAATTAGTGTACCACGATGCGGGTGACGTCCAGCACGGGAGGGAGCGAGGCGTGAATCTTTACGAGGTGACTCGTCCCGTTTTGACCGGAGACAGCGCCGAGTTAAAGAAGGGCGAAGAAACGTGACCTTGCGTCGAGCACTTGCGCTGAGTTGTCGCTCACGCACACACACACTGTGTCCCGTGAGTCGCGCTCGCTTTTAACCGGCCAAGATGTATGTTTACGCCAGATAACCAAAGCGACGAAGCAAAGGCAAAACACTCCGCTCAGTTGTTGCTACTGGTTAATTAATTAATCCTCGTTTTTTGTTTGGCTGCCATTACGGCTACAGCCATTTTCGAGCGTCTATGCGCATGCGAACTCTTATTACACGCAATACGGGCCGGGACGCCGCAATGTGGCTGCGATTTGATGCGCAAATTAAAGGCGCGGAATATCCCAAACTAATTTCGCAGGTGCAATATGGTTGATTACCGATGCTGATGAAGAGGGCAGCAAAACGAGGGTTGCTTGCGAAGAATTTTCGTAGAAGCAGTGGGCAGTAAGTCTGCCAGGCGGTGTAATGATTTTAGAAACGACGCAATACCGGCCAAAAGGGCAATGTTGTGAAATTTTTAGAACGCGGAAGAACGTTCATTAGCATTAGTTGCAGGTATTAGTGAGAGTCGCTGCAGTGTTTTGGAGAATTTGCAAATAAATTAGACTTTATTGCCGAATTTTCTAGAGTAATCTCTGGTTTGCGCAATGAAATCTCCTGAAAATGACGTCACTTTGGTACTAAGAAGCTATTTCCTCCTCCAAAGCAGCTCACTTCTTTTATATTGACCTTGGTTTAATGCAGAACTTCCATCAAACTGACAGCGGCGCTACTAAACACGCCACCTATTGGCAAATCACTCAAGCTACGCAACACTTCCCTCAATGTCACACACACACACATATGGAACTACAGGATGCGCACCTCGAACGACCTTTTTGGCGTTTCGAATTTGCGCTAGTTTTGCAAATGTAAACAATTTCCGCAACGCGACCACACGCACATGCGCGAGAGGCTGGCATGTACCGCAAAACCGGCGGAATCGGTTGCGTAAAGGAAATCAAAACCTCACAGCAAGCGTGAGCGAAAGAGACGGGGAGCAGAAACCGAAACCAAAACAATCAAACTAGAATAAGCAATTGGCGCTTTTCGCTTGTTCTGGCCATCATTATCAAGGGAGTGCTTCCCACCCGCACCGGGCATTATGCACATTGGAGGTGGCCACCTTGAAGCCTTGATACGCGCGTGTTTAACCTTTGCCTGCGCTTTGGCGTCGTTTCTAGTCGTTGCTTAGCTGCGCCTACTAAGCGCGGGTACGATTCGTTACCCATCCGACAGCGCGTTTATGCTGTGCGGTTCAGTGCGTACGAGCCCGTGTTCTGGGGTTTGTTAGGCTTTTTTTGTGGTTGCGTATCATTATTTTATGATTGTAGCGTTTCCAAAAAAAACCCAGAAAAAGGTCTGTTTTCGACTCGAGAAGCTTTTTATTACACTTAAATGTATTTCTTCCTCTCAAAATTAGATTAATCTCTTGTAGGATGAAGGTTAAATGGTTAACAGAAACATAAAATGTATGTACTGCGTGGAACGATTCGACTTCCGCCTGAGAGCAAACTTTGCAGCAGAACGAAACGGAAAGGATCGGTACGCAAATATCCTTGAGCCGCAACGGCCGTGTTAGAATGCTCCAAATTGCGTCTCGATGGTGGAGCCGAACCTTCTGGCTTACCGGTGGCCTACAAAAACCGTACCAGCAGAGATTACATAAGCGTCTCGGCGCATCGGCCACACATACCATCGGCCAGCTGCCAGGCGCAATTATTGTAAACTTGATACTTGAATGGCAAGGCTTCAAATGCGTTTCGAAGACGTACGTTGGGAGGTGATGGAAGAGGAGCAGGCGCCCACCACGCAGCGCGCCAATCGCCGATCAATCGCCCTGACCATTGGCCATCGCACAAAAAAGGCCTACCCGTGGGGGCCTATTTTCCTTCGGTGTGGCCTCCTCCCCGCGCTTGGTGGGCTTCTTTTTCGGCAAATTCGTGTCGGCAGCCCCACACACCATCCAAGCCAGCCAAGACATCGATTGCGCAATGATAATTAGGCTTATTATTATTAACCGTTCCATGTTGCACCAGCAGCATGTGCAGAAAGCCATCCATTGGCAACAGACCAAGGGAAGAAGGGGGGAAAAGCATGCGTGGTAATCAGAACCATTTGCCAAACAACTCGATGTACACTCTGTTGCCTCCTTTTCTGCCCCACAGCGAGTAAGCGAGTGCGAGGAACAAGTTTTCCTTTCGCTGGCGAAATGAGCTTTGCTCCACATACGCGACGACCGCGCACTAACCTCCCACCAAAGGAGGGGGAGGGTGGGCAGAAGAAATGCAGATCACTCGGGCATGGTTGTAGCGTGTGTGTTTGCGGGTGTGTGCGGTTGCTGCAATTATTGTTAACACCTTTTTTCCACCCTGCCACCCTGTGAAGTGAGTGAATTGGTTCGATGGAAATCCCACTGTTGCCTAGGAGGTGCTGTTTTGCGGTCCACCGACTTTAAGGGACAGTGGGTGCAGTTTTGTCAGCGCCGACGGGTGGTTTTGTTGCTAAATGTTTGCCATTTTGAAGGGTGAGAAATGGGAAATGGCGTTTGCCGTAGGAACTGAACCGTTGTTGGCCATCGTTTTGAGTGCATTTGCATGATGTTGGGGCTTTCTGGAAGAAGTGCAATGTTAAACCTTCTATTAAAACTGTGATCGCTACAGCTTGTCGTAATATTATGAATATGGAAGGATATTTTCAAATCTAAGTTTTGACTTATTACAGATCCAAGATTTGATACTAATTTCGTGATCTTCTTTGAGATATCCAATTATTTCTAAACAATCCCATATATGTGAAAGTAATTTGGGGCTTTTTGGACCCAGGAATTACGATTAGTACTTATATGGATCGTAACTAAAGCTTTAATGATAATACGGAACTTTTTTACTTGCATTAACACCTGACGCAGATCATTGACTTCTCGACTGCTCGAACGCTTCTAGGAGAAGGATACAAGGAATAGATACAAGGAATAGCTTTTTGTCCTAAAAGATGTGAAGGACGCAATAAAGTTCATACATTCATCTGGTAAGCCTTCAACCTTCAAGAGCATCATGAGACATTGAACTTAACTTAACTGAACTCTTGCTGAGCACTAAGTGATTTGAGTGAGGCGCTATTAGTTCTGGAAGATGTAGAATATGGCATATTCTATTAGTAGCATGGTTTTGAACGTTGCTATACGTATCTGAAATTCAAATCTGAGTTTTCATATGTTTTTTATACGTTCAAAGTCATACTAAAGGCTTCAAACCAACCAGGTGATGCTTGAAACCTTCAATCTTCTTAACCTGAATGTGAGAGCTGAGGACCTGGTCCTCTTAAAATCCTCTACATCTGTGTGAAGCATAACTATGATATTAGATACACAAAATGAAAGATCACGCCGAAGAATTCGCCCTATACGAAGTCGACGACTTGCTTAGGCTCCCAATCTGCACCGCGGTGCAATGCTCCAACACCGTTCGATTCACACACGAGAAACGTTTGCACGTTCCAATTGAACCCTGCAATCAGTTCTTCAGTTCGCCGGTGCCGGGGCCATACCATTCAAAGAATGTGTGCACTTTCGCTTTCTTCGCGCTCTGTCTTGCCGGTGCATGCGGTGGTGTGTGCGACCTGAATGTGCGAGCCCCAACACACTCACACCGACACTTACCTAACGCCATCGTTCCAATTAGGAGCAACAAATCAATTGTACCGCGATGCTGCACGGCCGCAGCACCACATCACGATCGGTACAAATGTGTGCGGTGTACGGTTTGGACTTGGACGTCCCGAGCGATTTAACCTCTGCCATCTGACGAAGCGCCAGTCTGACAAATCGGACCATCAAAAGGGCGAAAACGAATGCGGGGGGCGATATATGAGAAGCGCAAGCGGCGATCGTCGCGAGATCAAATCTCACACACCCCACCGGTGTAATGGTGGTACGCGCGCGCGTGAAACAGAAGAAGCTCCGTCAGGGGTGGGTTTGGGTGGGTGTTTTTTTTTTAATCAAAAATTTGTATCTCAAGTTGAACGCATATACGCACGCACACTCGAGCGCGCAGACCAACCGTGAAGCGAAGCATACGCGGGAGCAACGAAAGAAAGAAATAAAGAGAGGGAAAAAACACTACATTGTGCAAACAAATGAAATTTGCATAATTGATGATGGCTCAGCAGAATGTTTGTGGGTGGATTGGGGAAGGTAGAGGGCGCAAGGGTTGGTAAGGTTTCGTTATTTATTGTTCTCACACACTTCCCGCAGCTGAACGCGCATCCGTACAGCTTTCGATTGATTTTGGGTGATCTTGGGCGGGTTGGTTGGTTGTATGTCTGCTGTTTTCCTCTCGTCTAAGACAGTGGGCGGTAAACAAACGGACTGAGGGAAGATGTTTGTAATCTTTTATCAAAACTCTGTACACACACACACACTGGTAGGGATGTGCGAAATTTTATTTTCAATTAAAAATCCATCCAACATTCCGTTTGCTTTATGCTGTCAGCATGGATCGCCGCTTCCTGTGTGCTGTGTCCAGGGCAGCAGCTCCACTGCACAGGTTGGGCAGGTTTTATTAGCTTGCCAGCCTAATGAGCCGAGGTTAGATGCGGGGCTGTTTGCTGCTGCAAGGTGTACGTGTTCCGTTCACACCTTCACACAATTGCGCATGCGCTCGATGCGGATCCGCCGCAGCGCATTTGTGTGGTGCGCACAAAGTATACGTGTTTACAGGTTGTATTTTTTGTAAAGGCATGTTTGGTCCTCAAACATCGTCTCGATGTTTGGAAAAAGATTGGCCGTGTGTGTGTGAGTGTTTGGATTATCTGTTGTTTGATTTTCAGAAATGTAAAATTATCGAATGACTTGCAAAATTCAAGGCAAAACACTTCCCTGCGATAAAGCTAATCAATAAGAGATATAACAAATGAGGATGTAACGTATATTTTGAAAAAAGAAACATTCTTAAAATTCCTATTACAACAAAAAGAGCAAAAAAAAAAAAGAACAGAACATATTATCAGTGAAACGATTGAACAAGAGACAATGGCAAGTAAAAGGTGATTTGACAAATGTAAATATTTTAAATACTTTTACAATTATACAAATCAGCTATGAGGCAAAACCGTCCCTTATCAGGGAAGAAAACCATACAAGATGAAGAAGAAAGATATTATACCAAACTGGAATGATGAAATATTCAAACAACAATGGAAGTAGTTGAGAAAAAGAACGATAAAGTATAACAAAAAAAAGATAGTAAAAGAAAACAACAACTGACCAAACTATTAATACTCATATTGATATTAATACAAAACAAAGCCAAAACTTAAATAGACAAAACATAATAAACCGAAAACACAGAAAATAACAATAAAGCAACATACAACTATTCGCGACTAGGAAGAAAATATAATTGAAATCAAAACCAAAGAACTCTTCAACGTCTTACAAAGCGATTTAACTGTAATAAACATGGCAAAATTAAAAGAGTGTAAAATTCTACCAATTCTACTCAACCGTAAGCTCGTCCAATTAAACGACTTTACGATAGGAGCACCGCACATCTCGTCACATTTTATTGGCTGGTGGCAAAAACGATCTTGAACGTGGTTAAAAACCAACGCCCCCTGCGAACGATCGAAGCTGTTTCCATGTGCTGCTTGCAATTAGCACGCTCAACAACACGCGATTACGGCGTCCTAGGCTCTGCTGCTATCTCACTCGCTCGACCCACCTCTTTTCCGCGTATTTTAATCCCTGCTCGTGCGGCATGACCAGAGTGACCAACGCTCATAAGGAAAGCGTTTAATTGCGTGACCCAGTACCGTGCTATGATTTACTGGGTCGTCCCGGCCGCTCGGCAAATTGTCCACTGTCACTGCAGAGCCGCCGCCACACACCGGGCAAGAAGCTTGCTGCATCATCCCAGCTGCGTAGGGCAGGGCCCGTACAACGTACGACGATCAATTAAAAAGCACGTTGCCCATTTGTTTTGCCGTTTGCTCCGTTCGGCTTTGCTCCACAAAATACGCTCATCGATAGGGCTTCCACTCGGATTGCGATGCCCTTCCGTTTGACCCACCTAGCGCGAAGGTTAAGCGGTTCCGGTGACAGATGCGAGCGCGTTCGTCTCGTGCTGTTCCGCTGCAACACAAAGTTGCGCTCGCGTCCGTTCTCCGCGTATGGAAGTTGGAGCGCGGGGCCCTCGCGACGAACCTTGGCATAGACATCGGCCTACTACTGCGGAAAAGTGCGCTACTAAACGGTTTCGATTTCGAGCTACGATCAGCTCTATCGCAGCAGAAGCAACACGAGCAACGCCATGTGTAACGGACTAATAAAACGACTCTCACACTTACACACCTCCCGTGAAGGGGATTTGTTTTTGCGTTCCGCACTGCACCGCATTGGCACTGCACTATTCTCACCTTGGTACGATAGAGCGCGGGCACGGTGTGGCAGTCGGTGGCGGTTGGCGCTGGCACCGTTGCATTGGCCATTGCGATCGAGTTGCAACCGAGCGGTACATCGGGTGCAGAAATTGCGACGCGCAGAAGGCTGCAATCGCGTTTACCAACACTGCACTCGATCGAGGCTCCACCGAGGCTGCCGCAACAGTGTGGCCCTTCTGGCCCTGCTTGCCCAAGGAGTCGGCTCGTTCCGGCCGCGGCTACGACCAGTGTACGGATGGTGTTTTGCTGCCACAGCGGAGACAGTTGCGGAGGGCACGACGAGTGGGCTGGTTTGTTTTGGATTTGTTGTTTTAGGTTCGCACATTCACGCGCAGCATTCTTCCACCCGGTGGTGTCCTGGTGCTGGCGCTGCCTGTACGGCCGAGGCCCGGGCAGAACCTTCACATCGGCCCGGTTGCGCACCGCGCACAGCATAACCTTCCGCGCGCTCGATCGTTATGCTCTTGCGGTCACATTCCATTCAACTGCACTGCGGTCGCGAGGGTGGCGAAAGAGGCGAAAGGGCGAAACACATAAACACATAAACGGAAAGGGAAACCACCACCGATGGGGTTCCGTTATTGGCGAAGGGACACGACGCGCGTTTGCACCGGTGTGCACTGTTTGTGCGCACGTTCTTAAGGGCACTTGCCGTGCTACTGTGCTACGCACGAGTCCGAGTCAGCGCACGGATCGATCGATCCGACCGATCGATTGGGGTGTTGCACTGGCCCGGGAGCCCCTTTTTGGCGCACACTGAACTCGCGACACTGATCGGCCGGCCGATTGTCGCTGATTTAATTCAATCATCGTTTGGTCTTTGCGTGCGTGCCTTTTTGCTTTCTGTAGCTCGCGCTGCGCTGGTGTATTTGATTGCAATTTGATGAATTGATTATGATTTGTTTGCACCGCGTGAAGGTGCCTTTAGACGACGGCGGCATGTCAGCAATCGAGATGGAGAATTAGATTCGTTTAACATTTGCTTAGATTTTATTCGCATGGATTTCGCAAAAATGTTCGAAATCAAAATCATTAACAATTGAGTAATGCCACATTACTTCAAATTTATGATATTTGTGAATGTCTTCTTTCGACATTCGTTTGTATAGTTAGTTGGTTTTATCACGATCCTGTCCAATGAGTGTTGAGTTTAAAAAAATAAAAATAAAATCAATCTAAAATTTGTAAGAGAAAAAAATCGATAATCTAGATGAAACACTACCAAAATGAGTTGAAACAGGAAAATATAAATAAATAAAACACTAGGAACAATGTACTAAAGGCATGAATGAAAAACGCGATTACAATATCAATATGGCGCCCCTTTCCGTTTGAAGTTCGCAGGCTGAAATTTCAGCCTATCAGCTGTTGGCATTGTATAGCAGTTTTCGAGCAGCTATCAAAGTGTGTATAGTATACAGGTGAGCTTATCCCAAGGTGTATGAGCTTAGAAGGCAGATTTTTATCTCTTCTGTTTCTGAATGAAGATTTTGAGAGATTTTTGTTTTGTGTATTCGTCAAGCTACCAGAGCCTGTTTGAGCAAAAGTTTTCACACATTTTGTGATAAAGTGACGTTCAAAATTGGTTATAAATACATGCTATGAAACCCCCTGGTCTGCATACACTTTGATTCTAGATTCCATCACCTGATATCTTTAATGCACCTTGGGATAAATGAAAACACCACCTTGTTTTGCCATTTTTTCGAGCAGATACTCGAGTCTAATTCTAGCTTCGAGGTTAGAATAATCTAATGGAAGGGTCCTGGATTTTTTTGTGTGTGGTTTTGCATGAAGTGTTGCCATGATTACAGTCGCCAGTCGTCAAACTACATATACAAAAGCTGACTAGAATCGTAAAGGGTCCCATAGTTCGAAAAGATGGAAACATAATTAATCAATATGAATAAAGTAAATTGGTACTTTACTAATCATAAAACAAAAAAAATACAGTTTACTACTCTTTTTAACAATTTTTAGAGTATTTTGGAGTTCTTTTGTAACCACAAGCAATGTTATTTATGTACTTATTCATTTCTATGTTGCCATTTCCTATTTATGTGCCCTCCCATTTTTAAAAATCAACTTTGATTATGTAAATGATAAATGTTTGTAATGTAAGCTTATTAAGGCTTAAACATTAAAGACTTTGGAAAGGAATAAAAAAGTCAAATCATAAGGATTGCAATATGAAACACAATATAACAAACCAGATAAACATTATAGCTAGAAAACATTAATGCTTCAGTTTTTAGGTGCAAATTTAGCTTTGTTTATATTTTATACATTTTCAACTACTTTAAATCCTTTCAGAAGCATCTCGTCAACACAAACAGTCAGCTACTGTTCAAAGCTCTTGGTTTATGCGCTTTCTGCTCAGCTCTTCTGTTCCCTGCAAATATTCAACCCGCTACCTAAGCAACGGCCCAGCAGCAGAGGAAGGTCAAAGCGCACCAAAACCACTTTAATGCTATTAGATAAAATTGCACCGTTGCAGCGTTTCGAAACGAGTGATTATGTTTTCATTTCTTTTAAGCGAGCTTTGCTCCCTGATGGCACACAGTTTGAAAAACAATTTGTAGAAGTAAATCCTCGAGCCTTGGTAGGATTAGCATGGATGAATGGTTTGAAGCTACGGTGCAGAATTGAGGTAGCCTTTAGTCCACACCTTGCACACTTTATTGTTTTAAGACAATGTTTTTCCTTTTTCAAGAACACTATAGCACTCGATGTGGATTAAGTGATCAGCATCAGCACGAGAACCCGCGGTGGGTGCAGCTGGGTTCAACTCTAATGACTATCTGTCACAGTGAGCGACCAAGCAAACGGCAGTTTAACCTTTCCATTGCCACCGAATGACATCTCAATGCTAATATTCCGTATAATTAAAAGAGCAGCAGTGAGCATAATGGACGTATTACCGCTTTTAAAAAGGAGTGTGCGAAGGGGCGGAAGAATGATAAGCGAAAAACCACCTCCCCCTGGATCGATTAGTCCAGCAGAAAACATAGACCGCCCTTTTCAGAGCAACAGCAACAGCAGCTAATATTCGAAAGTTCCAATTTTGCCAATCAAGATGGGGCGGTGTTGACCATCGAAACAATTAGCCGAGGAGAAGAAGTGTGAGAGGAGTTTGTCCATGACATCCATGCGCGAGTCCACATCCCTTCCCTCGGTGCCTAACAATTACCGTCTCAGTCTCCGCACGACCGCTCCGTTTGCATCGTGCGAAGAAGATCGATGGAAAACTCGCAGCAAACAGTGGGCAGGGTGGTGCGGGTTTGTCATACGAGCGCGCGTGCGCCAGCGTAGTAGAAAGCAAACAAATCACCGTCCGCCCCGGAGTGAAGAGGACCCCGTCCATCCCGCCCGGCGTTGGATGATGGAAAGACACGATATGTTTTGGTCACGGTTTGGCAGAGACCTTGAAGCCTGGTGGTCTGCACCGAAGCGGCAGCTGTGAAGATGATCGCCGCTTGGCGAGGGGTATGACACCACCGTGAAGCCGGATTTTATTACGCGTTTGAATATCGGTATTTTTGGTATCACCGGTGGGTGGGTAGGATTGGTCATTGATAGGTTAAAGCCGCCTGTTTTCGATCAAGCGGTGCGCGAAAAATGCTTTTGGTTTTGTCGCGTTTTTCATTCAAATATCCATCGAGAATGTCTTTATTAGAGTGGGAGACAGTTAGACCCAAGACTGCTAAGACGCTTTACACATTGGACCACCCCAGCTCTTTGCCACTGAGCCAAGACGGGCACGTTCTTAAGCCTTCCGGAACAACTCTGCGGCGTATCGCGATCGACCGATCGCTAGCATAGCACAACAGCAGCAGCAGTAGCAGCAACACAAATAACGACGACGGTAATAATCATGATGGATTCTCTATTTTATATCCCTCCCGCCTCAAGACGTCGTACAACTACCACTACCCCCCTCTCAACCGCCCAACGGCATCTAAGAAGTTAGATTTTTGCAGCGAAGTCATCACCGGGCCCCGGACAGTTCCATCCATCACGCGGCCGAAGGTTACACGCCAAATGGTGTGCTGCGGCTTTCACTTTCCGCTGCTGGAGGACCTCCGCGGCCACCAGTAAGCATTAGAGGGGGGGTGCAAGACATAGAAATACGTACACACTCGCACGGAGAACGTCATCTCGGGCAGCAAGTGCATGGAATTAGAAGCCGCAGCGCAATTCGTTTTGCCGGAGAGTCATCGTTTGGGGTTCGCTCAAAATGCTCGACCAGACTCTAATTCAATCAATTACAGTTTGAATCCACTCTGTACGTGTGTGTGTGTGTGTGTGCCCGTGTCCTTGCCCATAACTTTCAAACCTCTGAAGCCTTTTTAAAGGGGTGCGGGAGGTGCGAGTTTTCTTTCTTCTCTGCCCAAGGTTCGGGGAGATGAGAAAACGTGTACACGGTCGTGGCCCACTGCTGCTACCCTTTCATTGTGCAGCTGCTGCTCGTTGATGCTTTGGTATAGATTTTCATGTTCGATCTTTTGGGAAGGTGACGCACACTCTTGTCTTGCGCTTGTTGTCCGAAGGTGAAGGAGAGTAACGTTGGCCACCTTGGTCAGGCGCAACAAGCACATCAAACACATCGGTACGTACACCCAGTGTGTACCGAGGTGTGTCCTTGGTCCGGGTGACAGTGGTAAGTGCCGCGGCAGACTCCGAACCCGGCCGAAGGACTCGCTCTATCCAAAATTACCTTCAGCTGGGCAACCGCTCGAGTGTAATTGCACGCGGGGTTAAAGCACACACAAACACCGTTAGTACACAAGCGGCTCGATTCGCGCACTCGCGCACCAACATTGTACGGGCGCTCGCGGGCGTTAGAGAACACACATAACGCGACGGGTTAAAAGTGGACTGAATTTTGCAAATGGGGCCGTTATCTGGCTCAGTCGCTCAAGCTCCGCATGGCCTGCGTCTACGATCTACCCCCCCGGGGAGGAACGGGACACAATTTCACAAAACGATGCTAATTGCTTGCCTCACTCTTCGGCCGATGAGGTACAGTTGGGGGCTTTTTTTACGCAATTTCACCCCCCCAACCGCTTGGCCGTGGGTGATGCTCGGGGGAGATTCACCTCACGACAGTAAGATGAGGTTTTGTGTGTATGTGTGTGTGTGTGTGTGTGTTTGTGGCTTAGATTAGAGCGCGAAACCAAGACGCAGCATCCCTCTGGCAGGTTTCGGGTGACACGTTGAATGGGGTTTTATCAATGTACGAAGGAAACGAAACACACACACACAC
>KB666509.1:4030339-4049474 GCA_000349065.1 Anopheles quadriannulatus | reverse complement strand
AGCTGATTTAAATGTGGTGAAGAACAAGTTTGCTAGTTTCACTTTTCATATCATATGATCATACCACTTTTATGTGTTTTTTGGAAAACATATTTCAATAACGAAGCATCGCAGTATCCTCTGTGACATTTAAACACTGTCCAACATTTAAACAATACTGTCTGGCTGTTATTAGTGATTTAAAAAATCAAACATTCCCACGAATCCTTTCGCTTGCCTGGTTGTCCTAACCGGGATTGCCTAGAATCTAATTATAGGAGCTTGTTACTACAATGGTTGTCGCTATTTCCACTATCTGTTCTCAAATGTCAAAAGATGTCTTAAATTTCATTCCCGTTATGCTTCTTTCAAAACCCAAAAAAATAAAATAAAAATAAAATAGTGCGGAAATATATTCGCGTTCTTGCTAAGCATACCAAACCTGTACACTGGTCACAACCTCGAAAACATCTCTGTATCCTTGAGGCAACTTAAAGCTCCGTTATCACATTTACTTTTGGTTCTCTCTCTCTCTCTCTCTCTCTCTCTATCTGTTCGCCTTCCGTCACCCAAACAACTACTTTCGGGAGCCGGGGTGTCAAAATCCGGTCCCATGATAAATGACACGAAAACAGAATGCGAACCCCGCGAAAGGCAATCACCAGATCGGCGACCAGATCGGCGGTTCACCCCTTACCGGCACCGGAGAGCATCGATCGCAAAGTATGAGGAAGTGTTTTGGAGGATGCAACTGTTTCTGGTTGGCCAATTAGCGACCTGTAGCCGGCATAGTTCGCTTACTCTTTTCGCTAGGCCGCCGCTTTTCTATGTTGCGGGTGTCAGCTTTGAAGGTGAGCTCATCCCAATTTGCATACAAATAGATAGCGCGGGTGAAACTTCTCGCGCGTGCGTCGATTTCGCTATGATTGGCGATCCGATAAATAACGATGTGTTTTTCTTCTTCTATCGATCGCTTTAAGAATGTGGCTAGACGTGGCTTCAAGAACGTTCTACCATTATTTACATCTTTTTTTTGACAATAGTGCGACGAGCTGGTGATGAAAGTTCGATTGTCATCCGATTCATTTAAACAGCTATTCGATCAAACACTTCACGCCTTAGGGGTCACTGTGCTGCGGTGAAGTACCCGGACCAACGATAAGTAGCCTTAATCGGTCGCACCCAGTCGGTACATCTTTGCTTAACCTCAAACAGCCGGCACAAACATGAATGAAGCGGCCCAGGCCCTTACCCGGGCTCGAACCCGTTCGCGCCTTTACACGCACCTTTGCGCCGCGTGTGATATAACGTACGCGAGCGCGCGCCCGAGTACGACGCACGTCACGGATTGTAGCTTGCCGGGCCGGTCGCTCGCGGGTCGGGCCCGCGATTAATCCAAATGGATCTATCCATCTCCCTCCGGGGTTCGTCGCTTCGTATCGTTTCGGTTTGGAGGTGGTGGCAAGTTGGGTGGCACGAGCGGGCGCGCACACGCTCGAAACCATTTGCATTAGAGGAAAATGCCATTACCAGCCCCGTCCATGCCATGGCCCACACCTGCCGGGGGTGTTCATTACTTCGGCAACATTATCCACCGGTGTGTCGAAAGTTAGTGTGCCAGTTGAAGTGGCCGTATGTGTGTGCACACTGTCAAAGTGTTGAGCAAAATCGGTACACTTTGCCTAGTTTTGTGGCCCGGTGCTGCTGTCTCCGTTCTTTTTTTCTTTCTTTCTTTCTTTCCCGTTCCTTTGCCTCCCTTTTTGCCCCCGTCGGTGTACGTTGGTGGCTTACTTTCGATTTCGTTTCGGATGGACTTGTTGCCGGGGCGCATGTTTGCAACATGCGTCAGCCGGCTGACACCTTGTGCCCCGAACGACATACACCGCATGGGTGTTCTGCACGGGGAGGGATGGGGTTTAATTGAGGAATCCAACATTCGATGTCATCCGCGTTGGGGTACACCTCCGCGAAATTTGGGGAGATTGAGCGCACGTAAAGTTGCTCGGTCTTATAGTCCCCGGGAGGAGACAAGTATGTTTACTGTTGAAGCTGTTGTTTTGTTAAAGAAAGCAGTCAAGGTCGGGTGTGGAAGAATTGAGTTGTCTCTGAACGATTTGGTCCTAAGAGGGTTTGAACAGTTTGAGCAGTGTTGTTGACGTTTTGAGCACACTTATTGGTGTAATTTTACCCATTGGAAAAAATCCTTAATAACGTATCAAAAGCCAATAAAATCGTACTAAAAGGAGACATTTCTGCATCTACCGTGGCTCTTAAACTGTTAAAGTACCTCCAACGGAAGGCAACACGTTCCGTAAATGGAATCAGCGACTCGATTAAATAATTAAATGTTTGCTGACTGGACTTCTGCGCCTTACCGAACGCATAAGGAATGCCAGCTCGACATCTTTAATCGGAATCTTTAACGTTATTGACTGTTTAGTGGTGCTTTTGTTACTTAATTTACTTATGTACCAGTCAGGATAGTCCAGCGTCGAATAATGCTAGCGGTCCCTGAAGCTCGGGACCTATTTTGGCTTTCGTGACCCTATCTAATTTGTATGTGCCTTCTATTGAACTATACTAACTGCTATTAAACAACATAGGAGCGTGGAATGTCGTAAACGGAGCTAATTTCACATTTGGAATGCGTCAAATCATAACCATGTGTAAATGTTTGATTCCGGTAATTATTGTCCATTGTAAACGTAAACGTCACTTGCCAAGTGAGGGTGGATGGCAAACTCTCAGGACCTTTTGCTACCACCAAGGGTCTGCGCCAGGGGGACGGGCTTGCCTGTCTCCTATTCAACTTGGCGCTGGAGAGGGCCATCCGTGACTCGAGGGTGGACACTACGGGAACCATCTTCTACAAGTCAACCCAGATCCTGGCATATGCTGATGATATAGACATCATTGGTCTGGGAGTCTCTTACCTAGCAGAAGCCGACCAAGGGATCGAGCAGGTGGCAGAGAACCTCGGATTGCAGATAAACGAGGCAAAGACCAAACTGAAGGTGGCAACATCAACGGACCTACCAATAAATAATCAGAGCCTACGTAGGCGTGACGCACCTATATTGGGTCAAAGGTCAGCAACGACAATAGTATGGAAGCTGAATTGCACGCAAAGGTGCTGGCTGCCAACAGGTCATTCTACAACCTGAAAAATCAGTTCACCTCAAAGAACCTGTCGCGACGGACTAGGCTGGAACTATATAGTACCTATATAGTACTGGTACTCACATGCGCCTCTGAGACAAATTCCGGTTATATTGATTTTTTGTAGCCTCAGCATGAATTTTTGATCATTTAGTGGGTAATATATGGTTTATTTGACCAAGAGAAATGTCCATACATATAAGCTTTTTAGAACTGTAAATTATTCATCATTTGCTATACATTTTCCAAGCAATGTCATACATGCATAGTATAAATATGACTAAAATGACAAAATTGGCTAGGAAAAACGTCTACAGTAATTTTACATCTCAAAATGGAATTAAAAGCAAAAAAAATCAAAAAGCTCAATAATTGACTCTGAAATTGATAATTTAAACAAACTGTAGTGAATCGTATGAATTTTGTTAGTCCCAATTTTTAATCAATATATCAAAAAAAGAGAAAAATTGCCAAAAATGTCAAAAGATTATATTATTACAAAGCCACAAGGTAACTGAGGATTAAACATTAATTGTTGTAAATAAGACCTAAATTTATAAAAGTCTCTTATGATGTAATTATACGAAACAGTGTTTATCACAGGGTTCCATAACAAAGCCAAATCCAAATAAAAACAGACTTGTTTTAATGTTTTATAATCCCTTTTTTTTTTTTCAAAAATAAAATGAAAAAATAGTTCAACATTTGGAGTCAAATTAATAACACAGTTGAGTACCTTAATCCTGCAACAAGTAATAAAAAATACTCCCGTCTCAAATGTATCATTTCTACTTGTACTTGTCGCAGCATCCACCACACCGCACTTGTCACCTTGGAAATGCCGCCGAAAATACTGGCACAGTACGCACAGCGCGCGACTCGCACTACTGCTGCGTGGCTGCTGCTGCTGCGTACTTCTCGCGCGCGCGCCCGCCAAAGTTCAAGAGCATCTCATCTCCACGCTTGCGAGGGTTGGGGCGAGCGGGCAGCACGGAGAGAAAAGGGCGAAACAACTACTTGGACCACCGTAGCTTGGCTGTTGTTGTCTGGCCCGAACCCGAACCGTACGACCGGTTTCGAGTTAGCAGTGAAGAAACGGGTCGCAGGAAGGGAGAGCAAACCGAGCCCGGTTATTGCTTGCGCATTGTTCACTTTCGTTGAGGAGGGTCCACAGTCAACCCCCCGGTCACCACCGCGCCCCGCGGAGCCCTGGGGCGGTGGTGGTTTACTGCAAACATGATCCTTACATTAGCTTACCGCCCGTGTGCGTATGCGCGACGATGAGGCATGTGTCATTTTCCTTGGCGCATTGCAGAGTGTAGTGTGCGCGATCGCCAGACGTTCCTCTTGTGCGCACGCGAACATTGGTGACAGATTTACGTTTCGTCTAAGCAGAGGTCACGTTTTCTGCCGCCAGCAAGGGGTCAGTTCGGAGGAATCAGCGACATGACGCGACCAGCCGCCCAGCAACTGGCCGACGAGCGCAAGTAACGATGCTCGAGGAAATGGTTCACATTTTCGCCAGCGCGGCCTGTTGCCAAGGTTAACGTCGTTGGTGCACGAGCGAAGCGGCATCAACCAGTACCCGCTCCGCTCCGGGGGAGGGCTGTTGAAATAGAACATGCTTCATTTGGCTCGTTACCGGGCCGGGCTGAAGTTATTTAAATTGATGAACTTTTTTGTGTTTGCAGCATTTGCGGGTTGCAGGTGGTTGCAGGTGAATGTAAAAGTAAAACGGACGCGAGGGTGTAGAAATGGTTTCGCCACGATGATGTACAGTTGTTCATGTTTTTTCGGGGGTGTAGAAGCTTCGGACAGTTTGCCCACAGGCGGGTTTTGGCCAATTTAAAGGAGTTGTTCGATTTTTCAGTCTTGCGTTGTTGAATTAGATGCGTAAAGATTGATATGCGCACAGTTTATTTTCTCTTGTTATCTGTTTTAAAAGCTTGAATAGCATTTAATCATTTTTTTTTCTTTTTGGTTGTTTGGTTTGGTTTTTTTATGATTGTAGATTTGTATATTATATTTTAGAAATACATTTACCTTTTTATATGCCAATTATTTTTCACTTTAATTACTACGCTTTTATTATTGTGATACATCAATTGTTTGATTGTGTTTTTTTATCATTTTTTGTTTATTTAGATGTTTTTTTTTATTTGCAATAAAGTTTCCTAAATGTCATTCAAATTACAAAAAAAAAACGATTGCATTTTGTATTAAAAGCTTTTAAACTTTCATAATGATTTTCCCAAAGCAGTCATAATTGATTAAAATGATTCATCTCAAAACTCGACCCTAACAAACTACCCATTCGTGCAATATTTTCTGTTGTAATATGAATTTAATCGACCACCTCGAGTCCAAATCCTATCCACTCCCCTTCCCAAACATCTCGACCCATCCAAGTCGATTACGTTGTTTTGAATATTGCGCAAAAGATGCAAAAGATGTGTCGGTGCCGCACGGCAATCTGTGGTAAAACACTGGGACGAGTGTAATTGTGAAAAATTACATCGAAACCTTTGCCCATCGCAGCACTGCAGCAGTCGCCGGGCGTCTCATCAACTAAAGAAGAGGAGGAAAAAGAAGAAAGGAATAAAAAATCTCTCACACACACACACACACACACACACACACACACACACACACACAGACTCATCTTAATCACATTACAAACGCAGTTTAGCGAAATTACAATACCCACTCACGAACGGCACGGCCGGACCCAGAAGCTTGTCCAAATTTCCTCACTCACCACACCGAAACAGCAAAGAAGAGCGCTTCATTAATCATCTAATCATCCGCAGCTTATTGTCTGACCTACAAAAACTTATTGTCTGTAATGGTGCTGGTGGTGATGGTGGTCGTACACCTATTGAGCAGGTCATTGCAAACGGTTAAATAAAATGCGTTGCCCCGATACACATCTGCTCTAATCTGCCCCGGTCGCATTGCGCCGTGCGTGGTGAATTACTTCAGCTTGCGTTTCATCAAACGAATAACGAGTGATTGCGGTAAGGTTTAGAAGACGAACCGTCGTCCATCTTCTGCCGCGCAATCGCTGTAGCTCGGTGCATGTAGCTGTATGTGCAATGGCTAATGTGATGGATGGGACAAAGTGGGACAAGCAAAAGGGGGAAAAAACACACGCATTTACCACCAAATTCACCATCAAACTAGCCCCGAGCTTATCCTGAGCTTTATTTGTCCTTTGCAAGACATTAAATATCAAAGTGTAAGCAAAAACCCCGAAATTAAATAATTATATTTTGCTCATGCTAAGATTATGAAATGGTACCGATTTTGTTTGTGGTCTTCTTATTTTTTGCACCACACACTCCCTTATAGAGCATTGCCTCTTTCTACCATGTTCTGCACAAAAACATGAGCTTTTATGAGCTCGCACGCAGTGGCTTCTTTTTATGCCTCTCGCGTGCCGGCTCGATGTTTTTGCCCAACACCAACGGTGGCTTAGGAAGCACTCAAAACCCTTTCCCGCTACTAGAAGAGCACTGCATTGCAAGCTGCTTTATTGCGAACCTGCCACAATCCAATCGGCAAAAGCAAGCTTAACATCATGCGCACCCAGTGCACCACAAACAGCACCACAAAAGGCGGCGAGAAGAAGAAATAGATAGCGATCCAAAAAAGCGTCTAAAAGAAAATGCCCATTCCTTCGGGGGAGTGTGTGTGTGTGTGTGTGTAGTTGCAATTACTGTTTCGAGGTTAGAGTGATAGAAGCGAAGCTTTTCGCAATGACATACACCTGCAGCTGTGGTTGAAGCCGCACCGGTCCCAACTGGAGCAGGGTCGGAAGAGTTCCCTTAACAACCCTCAACTCTCATACACAAAAACAAGGGCACAAAAAAAAAAACACTTACGATCATGTTGGCGAGTGAAAACGAAGAGATAAATACACATATAAGAGACACACGCGCAACAAAAAATGCACAGTCGTCACCACCACAGCATAAGGTAATTAGGGGAGAGAAATATGTACGTTAATCACATACACCCAGGTCGCGCGCGCGCACCGGTCGTGGTCAATCCAATTGACGGCTCCCAACCAATCCCAGTTCGAAACGGGGGAGACAAAAAAAGGTCTCCCAGTGTAATAGAGTTTGGTTTTATGCTGCACATTTCAAGATGCAGCATAAAACATACGTTTTTTGTTGTTGCTTCTTGCGGTCAAATGAGGTTAATTGGGGGGGGGGGGGGGAAGGGGGGGGGGGGGGGGAAAGAGGGTGGGTGGGTGAAATAAGTGCGATTATTTGCGCTTAAGATTGCCTCTAGCTGTGGCTTTGTGCCACGAATGCGCGGCAACATTTCTATTTTCAGTTGCCTCTACCGTGTGGACATGTGTGCAGAAATTGTAACAATAAAATGATTCGACATCAACACAAACAAAAACTGAAATTTTGCACAATTGTGGCTGGCCCTCTGTAGCTAGCATTATCCAGTCTTTAAAAAAAGATAAATGGTCAATCTGCAATAGCACAAAACTGTCCCTTTTGCTTTTCGCCACCCTTGTGGTTGACAACGATTGTAAAACTGTTGCTACACACTCAATGCTCAATGCAGTACGTTGACACTCGTGCCCTCTCTCCCCCCCCGTATGCCAAACCCTGTGTCCACCTGCGTGTCCTTACCGAACGCGACAAAATCAAACACTCGCCCCAAAGGTCGCCGATCGGGAGGCCGTTATGTTGCAATAACGTGTTTGTGTTTGTCGTTTGCTAACGGAAACATACCCAAATTAATCGCACAAATATGAACCCTTTCCATCTCTTTCCCCCTCTTACACACACACACACACACACGCACTTGTCTTGCGAGCCAGTACTCCAGAGTACGTCCTTACCTTGGCAGTGATCGTCAAGCGGAAGTTTTCTGTTTACTCAAGCAAGCGTAATCGAACCGTCCCCGTTGGCCCGTGCGGACATGCGTAGAGGTTCAGCTGCGTACGGGGACGGACGGGAATTTCGCAAAAATATGACATTTTCAATCCCATGCCCGTCAGCGGCCAGGTGCTCTTGACCTTGGTGGGAATGCTGGAATGCGCGGTTGGGGTGTTTATCTGATTGTGCCGTTGCAATGTTTGGTCAGTATCGTAGCAGATCGTGTGATTAGTGAGCAGGATTATTCAGCGATTGGATGTCATACGAGACGTTTGATTATATTTGCTGTATGTTTGCATTGAGTGAATCAATTGTTTGGCTGAGGTTTGACGGCCTCAAGCAAGCAGTTTTTGGAAGAATGTGAATCATTTTTCATTTCGTTTGATTAAATTGAAACTCAATCAAATACGGTAAATTGCTATAAACTGATTCAGAGTCTGTTTTGATTACATACGATATACTACCACAATGGCTTGACTGATCTAAGTATCATTTCGACTCCTAAAAAAAGTATAAAAGAAAAGTTTTAAATTAAACTTAATCATGTACTTCAAACGTATGGAACTGTTGTGCTTATTTAACAGTATTGTACAACTACAGTTGCATGAAAATAATCTCTATGATATTGTCGGGGATTGATACGATTTGAGCAAGCGATGAGAATAGTAACTTTTTTTTCAATAAGTCTACCTAGCGCAGAAGAGTAACTTAATGGGATTCGAACATTGTATTAACTCGCTTAAGAAACTCGCTAAACAGAATATTAAAATATCGTTAGTTTTCATTATTCTTTAGCGACTTTCTTCTAGTGATGGGAGCTCCGAATTGGATTCGTGAATATACTCCGACTTCGACATTCTTTATCTGTATGCGACTCCGAAATAAATATGGCTTCGAATCCGGCTGCTCCGAATGAATACAGATTCTATTGGCTCCGATTGAATTCGGATTACTCCGATCGAATCCAAATGGCTCCTATTGAATTTGTTTCACTTCCGTGCTTAATTCATAGAGCAAAATACTTACACTACAAAACTAAGCTTTAGCAACCCCAGCTCCTAGCTAACATTGCTGTATTCATAGCCGCACGGATAAGCAAAAATTCGATCGTCTATGTGCGTACCGGCAAAAACCCTATACTGGGTTTTCCATGGTTTTCTGGTTGTTTCCATCAATCCAAATCCGGCTGCAGACCCATTTTGCCCATCACACTTTCTTTACTTTAGCTATCACCACTGACTGCCTTCTTACTCCTTTGCGGATTTATTCATCCTCTTTCCAAGCGGGTTAACTATCAGAAAGTGAGTCGCAAGTCGGTTACCAGGGTATGGATGAATTAAAACGCAATAAAATATCAAAATTAAAATAGGGAATTAATGGCTTGCTTAATTATTTAATGTGAATATAAATCTTCATTGATAACTAACGACGTTACTTTTATTCAAGATGCTCTTTTTAATTTTAAGCTATATCCCACAAGCACTGCCTGAAATCTCGAGGCCCTTGCTAATCAATGTCACAAGATATTTTTTTAATAATAGGACATGAATAGCATTTTAAGTAATAGGTCTCATACCTCAGTTTCTCAGCGTTATTTAAATAACGTCATATGCCAAGCAGAAAATAGGTTGAATCGCTAAAACTTTTGTATAAAAAACGCTAAAACTTGAAATATTACGTAAAGGCGAACAATCCTCTTCAATTTACAATGATTTTGATACGGATAACTCTTCAACAAGGTACCACAAAGTACTTTTTAGCGTTCAAAGATGTTTAAAATCTTATGTTAACTGCAACGTAGTCACATGAAACAAGCATGCTCTTTCTGTTGGACATAACCGATTTTTTTTATTTGCCGGGTTTTGTTTTCTGACAATGTAATTAATAAACCCTTAAACATTAACGTTTCATAACATTTTATACACTGAAAATGATCCTTAATTATATTTTATCAGAAGGATTATCCATCTTTTTAACTTTTAATTCTTTTAATTCTTTTAGTCTTTTAATTGAACTAGTTTTATTATCTTTTTTTGCAAAACTCATTATGTTTTCATATTTTTTAAAGGTTTACGATAGCTTTTGTATTATTATTAATATTTAATTGTATGTACTGATCAATACCATTTGTTTACTTGACTACTGTTCAGTACTTTTACAAAATCAATTTTGAGTCTGGAAAACAGAATCGTGACAGAACATAAACTAAAATGTAATGTTATTGGCAATCATTTCTCAATATGAAAATAGATCGCAAATGTATTGAAAAATAGGTATAAAGTATTTTATTTGTTAGTAAGAATGTAGATTTGATTCCAAAATGCGATTTCAATAAAAAAAAACCAAGAAAAATGTAAATTGAGTGTAACAAATGTAAAATACCTCATCTTTGACTTCGTGCATCAGGCACGGGCAGCATTCGCGAAAATGCAAAGAAATCGCCAAACACATAAATACATTACAAACTCACTACGCCGTCGTACAAACAGCAAACAATGAGCCTTCCAAAACGAAAATCTCCCAATGTCTCCACATGCCGCCCCCGGCGTGAATCAACACGCAATGTGTATGAGAGTTTGAAGTGAAAATTTGTCAAGCGAGAATTAATTGGGTCTGCCGTCAGCCCGTCACATTTGCCGTTTAGATCGTTTCCGTCCTTACTGGCGTGGTTCGCTCCGACTGCCGCGTTTGACTTCTGCTCGATGTAGTGTTAATCCTGTACAGTTTTTTGTTGTTCTTGTTGTTGCCTTCCCTCGCACCAAAATCAAAACTCACAGCATCAGAAGAAAAAAAAAATTACACCTTCCCGTGTGCCGAGTTCGCCTGTTTCGTGGAACTGTGAAATAATGGATTCGTTTGGCGGAACCGTTTTCCTCATCATTGGAGCCAAGCTACCGGCGAAAGCCCTACCGGTAGCTGGGGTGTCGTCGGTGTGCCCCAGGGGTTGGGGGAACAGAATCACTTTCCGAAAAACGGTTTTTCGCAATGTCGCACGCAGCTGATGCGGGTGCGAGAAGTCATTCGGAGAATCGGTCTTTCTGGTTTGAGGGCGAATTTTCCACCATGTATGTGAAATGTGTATGGGTGTATGGAGGGTTTTTTTCCGTCACTTGATTTTGGAACCATAACCAGAATCATAACACTCGGAGGAGCGAAAAACGCACCAACGGGGTGTCCCTTCAATCGGTTCATGGGGAGGTTTGGTGTGTGTGTGTGTGGCCAGAACAACAGCGGCGTGGGCAAGAGGCAAAGGTTCAGTAACACACACTCCCCGCTTGGCTCTGGCCGGTCTGTTGCTGTGCTGGGCGTATGGAAAATGATGAAACGCTTTGATGTTTTCACCGTCCACTCTGCGCTCGCCGATGAAGGGTAATGTTGGGGTGTGACTTTTTGACTGCTGCCCAAAATTCTCTGGCCATCGGGGCACAACATAGTTAGTGCGATCGGTGGGAGGAGAAAAGGTCAGCTCTGACCCACCCCGCTGCAGCAAAAACACCACCTGCCGAGCACACATGTGTGTGTGTGTGTGTGTGTGTGTGTGTGGGGATGAAGGTGTGCAAATTGCAGCCATGTGTGAACGGGGTGCTCGTTTTAGTCGTTTTGGGAGCAGGCAAAACCGACAAGTTGATTGTTTTGGTACGCATGGACAGTTGGAAAATTGCTATTTGCGAGCAAAGAAAAAGGAAATTATCCATTCAGTGCAAAGGTTTTGAAATTTATTGACTATTAAGCCATGTTTTTGGGTTTTAGAATGAGCTAGAAGTACGAAGGCACAGTAAAAAAAAAAGAAATGCCGCCATAAGACATCGTCACGGTGCCGTTGTTGACTTAAAAAATTACACACCGACTGTACGTGACAGCTTCATTCAGGTTGAATAATTGTGCGTTTTTATGACTCGCTGTAGTCGCAGTACAAAAGGGTAAGAAATCGTTTCAAATCCCTTCGTTTTTGCGTTTCACATTTTTCTATGTCTTTTTTCTGGAACTAAACAATAAGGACATTATCGTACAAGCTCTGCGCTGTTACTACAACTTGAGAAGAAAGTAGTTCGGGATGGCGACACGCAATAAACCTTTTTGAGTTTTAGGAAAAGGTAAGTGTCCAACACTTTCACAAGCTTCAATCCATTCATTTTGCTTCATCCTGTTCCTTCCCTTGCCTTCCTTATGTCTGTGAGGAAGTGCCCCCGTGAAATGACGGCTAATCGACCCGCCGAAAACGGGAATGTAACGACAATATTTTGACAAATTAAACTTCGATTTCATTCATTTCAAAGTGTCGTAAAACTTTAAATTTATGACTTTTCATCCCCAGCCCGGTGTCCTTTTTCCTGTGCTGATGGTGCTAGAGGTGCGCCGTACTAGAGTATCGATCACGGAGCGAACGAACGGGCCTTTTTGTGAAAATAAGGGCTCTGACAGTGCCGACGTCCGGAGGTTTTGTAATTGGGGCGAGGTGTTTGAGCTTTTCAAGTGTCGCCTGCCAGCCAGCATGCAGCTACAACTGGCCCCGCGTACGGGTAGTTGTTTCCCATGGGCTTTGTTGAACGATTGGTGCTCGTGTTCGTTCGGGTGTTACAATGGGACGGAAACGGTTGCTGCTATGGGGTAGTGAATTAATAAAGCAAAATTAGTTTCCATCATTATGATAATGGGTTGTTAGCGATGCTGTAAAAAGGCTGTCGCTGCTGTAAAGGGTTTGGTTTAAAATGGTTAAGCGTTTTTCATAAATCGGTAACATTGTCACACTGGTGAAAAGGTGAAGCTGCTCGATGAGGAGGCAGGGATGTTCTTTTTTTGTGTGTGTGTGTGTGTGTGTGTGTGTGTGTGTCGTAAGTGAGCAGGGGAAGCCGAGCGAAAGTGTTGTCAAAGGCGTTATCAATTAGAACGAGCATTTTGAAGAGGACGCTCGGGCAGAGAACAACAAACATGAAACTGATTTACGTGATTTTAATGTAGGTTTATTAAATGTTACGAGTGGAATGGGAATGAGGTAACATACGGCAAGGGAAAAGGCCGTGTTCAATATCTTCATACAAAATAATTATAAATTATTGTTATTTACTTTTCTCTGGGGTGTAATAAATGTTATAAAATTGTTTACTTACAGTAAAGTCCTTTATGTTTGAAATATGCACCCAGAAACGGCTTTTTGCAATTTATACTATTTGTTGGATTAGGCTTATGTTTTTGGAAATATGTTCCATTAAACATTCAAATGTAAACATAGGGACATGTTTGTTGCTAGGTACAATTCATGCTTCCTACTAACATCGAGCCTCAAATGTACCGACTTCATCATAAGCTTAACAGATTATCTAATGAAAGGACATTCAATAGGCTATAAATAGTCAGTGCACACCGAATAAAACCAAATGCCACTAGCACTTTTAACGCCAAATAAGAGGAGAAAAAATGCTATAAATATTACACGTGATCATGAACATTAAGTTCACACAAAACTATTCGCAAAAATAATTTATCTAACCTCTAGGGATCAATGCAAAGAAGAAAAAAAAAAAAAAACAATCGCAACATAGAAACAGATTGTACCAGTAAAGCCATCACATTTATCATAACTTGTGTGAACATTAGTGTTTGCAATCAGAATCAATAGTAAAAAAAATATGGCCAAATGGTCCTCGGTCCCCTCTGTTGCATTTTGTGCCCAAAAGAAAACGTTACAAAAAATCGTTTATGAATCTTTGCAAAAAAGGTTTCTGGTGAGTTAAAAAAAAATCCCGCCCTTCCTTGAGTTCCCTTCCGGGTTTTGTCCCTTAGGGGCGTGTACACGGTACGACATAAATTGATCGAATGGCACAGCGAGCCAGGAGAGTTGCACACATTAGCACGCGGATGTATTGAACCATGTTCGGTCGTAAATTTACATCCACTGTTACATGCGTTTTCCCAAAACCACGAAACGATGCACACTATTTGCACGTGTTAGATTGTAGTTCCATTGCATGCGCGTGAGTGTGTCTGTGTTTGTTCGTTTCCCTCCAATTCTTCCCCACACAGCCGGAAGCAGACGCTCTAATTGAGGTGTTATTGATCGTGTTATTCCCGCATCAGTACAACACTTAATTACTGCACACGGATGATCCTCGATTTGTAGCAAATTGTCTCGGCAAATCGGGCGCGATTGATATCGGACTGATTGCTGAGATCCACATTACCGATCGCGATTGTAATGCAGCGCAGCGGGAACAGTATTTGCATCGAAATTGAATGTTTTCGATGAAGACGAAGCGGAACTGAACTCGTACGCGTGGTCCCACCTACGTACTATTTACTGGTGCATTGTGAGGGATGAAAATGAGCCTTTATTGCCGCATCGTGTGCAACATTCATTACAGTCTTTTTTTTACTAACCTCTATTTGTTACAGGCACGTGGCATTGCTGTGAGAAAGAGGATGAGCAACAGAAAATCTAGAAATGCGTGATATGTAAGAAATGTTTTGTATTATTATTTACTACTATTTGTTTGTCCGTTAGGAACAATTTCTTAGAATAGAGTGTTTCGTTTGATTCGTAGGTAACTTATGTAGGAGCCTGATGACGAGGGATCCCAGAAGTCTTATTTTAGTTTAGTGTTTATTAATCGATGGACTATAAAGCCCTCTCGAGTCAAATTTTGTTTACATTAGACATTACATAACGAACAGAACATTTATGTATAGTTATTGTTGGACGCATTCCGAACACTTAAAAGTGAAATCAGTTCCGTTATCGTCATTCCAGGCTCATAGATATTGTCAGCTGAATTTAGTAGACGGCACATACAAAGAAAGGGGTTGCGATAGCCAAAGGTTGCTCGGATTTCAGCGACTGCCAGCATTGGCCGGCGACGTAGTATTCTGGCAGGAACATGATCCTGAAGTGAATCCTTGAAAGCAGCTCGGGACAGTCGATGGTTCCGTTTAAGATTCCCGTGATAAATGCCAGTCTGGTGTGCTCAACACGTTCGGCGAGAGGCGGGATCCCAAGCAGCAAACACCTAGTTCTGTAGTCGAGACGACGCGGCCAATCACGAAGGGCGAAACAATGCTAGCATATTCCAACAGTGGTCTGATAAGTGCGCAGTACAGTGTCTTGAAACACATAGGATCACGAAGCTCGCGCGTCATGTTTATGATCAAGCCAAGTAGCCGATTGCCACTAGCGTCTACTTGGTCTATCTGTTCTGCGAAGGAGAGTTTAGCATCTAGGAGGACTCCTAGATCCTTTACACAGTTCACTCTTTCGACGTTCTGACCATCAAGCGTATAATTAAACAGCGCTGAAGCTCTTCAACGGCTGAATAAGATTATGGCACATGTATCAATACAGACGCTTAATGCGTTACGCTTGTACCAGAAGACAAATTCAGTCAGGGTGTGCTAGAAGTTGAAGATGGTCCTCTGGCTCACGAATTTCATGATACATTTTAGCATCATCTGCGTAGAGTAGGCAACTATTATCTGGCAGTGCCGTGTACAAGTCGTTTATGTAGAGCAGGAACAACAGAGGCCCCAGGTTGCTGCCCTGGGGTACGCTGGAAGAGGCACCGATAGTTCTAGATTGGTGGGAGCCCATTCTAATTGCTAATGGCATCAACTTGCATACCAGCATCAATGGACTTATAACAGCCGCTAATGAATTGCATCAGATTTGTCGTAGTTGATCTCTTAGGCATGAATCCGTGTTGGTTGCTGATCTATTTGCCGGCAGATGCTATTAATGGTTGCCGGTCTCGTAGTACAGTCGTCAACTCGTACGATTTAACAAACATGCCCGTCATGGGTTCAATCCCCAAATGGACCGTGCCGCCATATGTAGGACTGACTATCCTATTATGGGGGGAAATCAATTAGTCATTGAAAGCGCCAAGCCCACAAGTGGTACGTGGTACAGGCAGACCTTGACCGACAACGGTTGTTGAGCCAAAGGAGAAGAAGAAGCTATTAATGGTTTTATAGATGAGGAGCAGCTCAAACACTTACCTCGATAGTTTTTTTCACTGCTTCTTTTTTGCTGCCCTTTTTGTGGATTCAAGCAGTACAATCGAAAAAGCGTGCTTTTTTGGGAGCAATTTGTATCTCTGTACAAATGAGAACCAGATGATTAAAAAAAGGAAAAATAAAGAAGAAATTAAACTACTTACTATCAGTTTTAAGCAGTCAGTAGTCAATATCATTAGATAAGTAAATTTAATAAACAGAGAAACAATTAAACAAGCAAGGTTTAGTAGATCTTCGCTTACGTATTTAGTAATACATCTTAACATCTGGCTCTATCTATCGCTTTATCCATTTAAAGTGGAAGTAAAAGATGAGTCAATTGCAGAATGATTAGCGATTAGAGATATAAATTGGCTTTCTTGCCTCACTAATATATGCAGTTTAAACACAAACCCTTCACAGGAACGATTCGCTCATGTAAACACGCGGTACCTGAAGCAACAATTAACAACCGGATTCCGGATGTCAATTACATCAGCGCCCATGTGTCCCGCAGTGTCCTTGGTATGTTCTGATGTTCGCTCATTTTTGGCATTGTTGTCGTGACAGCATGAATTATGGATTCCCCGGGTGTACATTACACGAGCAACATTCGGCAAACAAAAATACTTTGAATTGTGTTTCAGAGAAGAAGCAGGAAAAAAACGGTTATCTTTCGTGACCCGCGACAACGGGGAGGCTTCGGTTCATTAAAAAAGCGAAACAAGCGTGTTTACCTTACCCTGTCGAAGCCTATCACAATATCAACGCTAATGTTTTGTACGCACTACTGATATGGTTGCTGGTAAGAGGGAGAGAGAGAGAGAGAGAGGGATCCTAGGGAAGGCATCGAACTCATCTCCATATCGTTGACTAGTTCCCGCAAGGGAGTTACCGAACAATTACCGCTCACTGTTGCCGTTGAAAGTGACAACAAATTAAGGGTGTAGTTGCGTTGTAATTATACCGTCCCAATGAAGAATGGCACGAAAGGGGGTAATGCTATGGAAATGTATCACATATTTAGCTGGCGAGAGATGTTCCTGTCCTGAGGTTTTGGCACGCCGATAGTGCGGTGTATGTTTGACTCGGTTTTTTTTTTAAATTAATTTCCACCCGTCAAACCTTGAAAACGGGTTCGTTGTCGCGATCGGGTACACTGAATTCATGGAAAATTCATGGAAAATCAAATAAAATCAAAACATCACGCTCTATTCGATGGAGATTTATGCTAATTGAATTCGTCTGTGTTTGCATTCGGTAGCAGCAGAGTGTGTCTGTGTGTGTGTCTGTGTGCAAGGTTTCTGATATAAAGTTCTGGGCGAAAAAAAGGGACACCCGAGCGGCCGGAAATACGGGTCGCTTTTGAATGATTTCACCGACGCAAAGCCGACCGTTTGCCGAACCCTCCCGTTCGGAGGCTTGCTGGCCTGAAGTTGACGTTTGATGAGCCCACAGATGGACAAACAACATATTTGACATGTTGGGATGGTTGGTGGTGGTGCTGCTGTTGCTGCTGCATACATACCAGAAACTTCAGACATCGAAGGTTGACTTCCCGAAAAGGGGGCCCGGGGAAGGGTTCTGAAAAACTGCCATCCCTAGAATAAAAAGCAAAAAAAACACGATCCGATGGTTTGACTTTACAGATTCCTGGTGTACCTTTTTCTTGTGCCGCTCGTCGCCATCCTGCGGCAGGGTGAGCCTATCCTCTTTTTTTTACCCTTACTTTCACGTTTTGACATTGAACAGCAACTCTTTAGCAGTTGAAAATAACGTTGGATCGACGTGAAAAAAAGCTGGCACGGGAGTAGAGCACAATCTTAAGACAAATGCTTTGGTATGGAAGGATTAAGAAACAAGTGAAGCTAAGAAGCAACAACAAAAAATACCGTACACCTTCAACCCTTAAATTCCCTTTTCTCCAGGAAGTGCCGAAAAGTTGATCTTGACTTTTATTAAAATTCGCCCCTCTCACCCGCATCCGTGCCCTTGGATCTACCCTTTGCTCCTGCTAATGCTAATGGCACGGTGGCAATTAGAGGCAAAGGGAGTTTTGATGCCCACCACATGTAACTCAATTCTCCTTGCTACTTTCCCATGGCACATGGTCAGGAGGAGCAGCATCTCGGATAGAGAATGGTCAATCGGAACGAGTCAAAATTAATTAATTTTTGACACACACAAAACCCCCGGATGATACCCTCACCGGAACTAATTTTGCTAGGCAGCGGACCCCGAGCGAATGGTCCCGGCGCGCCTGTTGGCTTTGCGAGGGAATACCCCTTTTGTTTTGGGGTGGGGAAGAAATTATTAGAAGTGTCTGCGCACCCTCCAGCTGAACCATCCGCTCGTTAAGCAGTCATGAAAAATGATAAAACAGGAGAAAAGATAATACCAAAAAAAGCCCCGTCTTTGCTCTCGATTCTGGCCATCCTCGGCTCGGCTGCTGGCTGCTTGGGCATTCATTCAGGGGCGGTGTGATTTTTCCCTTGCAATTGACACGTGACCAGAACTGATTTGTTTATATTGAGCTCTTGCGTAAAACGTATTTAGTGTTTAATAGGAAGGGAACAGGCGTAACGCAAGGGACTGGATACACACCCGTGTAGGTAATAAAGTGTATTTTACTCGTTTTTAATAGTTATTGGGAGAATTATCTGCAATAAAATATTCAAAGATGATTTCAATTCTGCAATCAAATGATTTTTTCAATTCAATTTCAATAATTCCTAGCAAATTGACGCTTTGAGCGATGCAAAAATCACTTCTCAGAATAAACCAATCCAACCGTCAGCAGATAATTGTGTCAGGTTTTATGCCCTTCTAATTGTTTCAAACCACCCCATAAGCCCATGACCACGACGAATACGAATGTGTGTGTGAGCTTCAAATGCCGTACAGAATGGTTAAAGCTGCATGGCGAATGCCACCGCTGGCATCCCTGGCCCTGTGTGCCGCCGCGCAATAATACGCTTCATTATGCTTTATTAGTCAAGGTATCATTTATTAGAGTTTTCGAGCAGCGCAGCAGTACGAGAAGGCCCAAGGCGGTGGCGGTGTGGTAACAGACCAATAAAATACAGAAAAGGATGCGACACTGCTCGTTGCTC
>KB666509.1:3977018-3987103 GCA_000349065.1 Anopheles quadriannulatus | reverse complement strand
TATGTAAACGTGATATCCTCAAATGGCTTACAAAGAAGAATGTCAGATTTTAAAATTAGATTTTATTTTCATTTTAAAAAGGCGGATGAGGCCAATAGGCTCAAAGTCTCTATATCTAAATCAATAGTTTATTGGTTTATTTATATCACCAGAAATAACCACTTAGATTTTGCAGAAAGTTGTTGCATGTGAAGGTATGGTTTTGTGTATGGTCAAATGAATTTTGACGGATTTTGTAGTCAATTCGAAGAGATCAAAAGAGTTTCACACTGAAAGCAAAACGTTTTTTGATATTGTGTGCAATAGTTTTCGATGCCAATATCTTTTCAAAACAAATTGCTCTAAAGAGTACAATGAAACGAATTTATCTCTTGAAGCAAGCAGAAGTAAACCCATCGGCCGCAGATGTGAGATCAAACAATACAACAATTTTACATTTGTAAGTATTTTTGCAATTTGCTCTGTAGCTTCAATATATTTTCTACCGTTATATATCAAATGGTTGGTTTAATGATTTAGTTCATTATTTTTATGTCCATTTGTTCGTACAATCCTTTATAAGTTTGTTTCCTTCCTGATCCTGTACGATGTCAAAAAAAATCTTTATAACTAGTAATGATTTTAACAAGTTTTCTGAACGTATTGCTCAATCGTTGTTTAATATGATCTCATCCTTGATTTCTAGGATGTCAGACTTGTCATACTTAAATTTATACGACTCTTTGGTAAACGATCACTATTATCGCCATTCACTGGCATCGTTTTTCCGCCTCAAAAAGCCCCAAAAACAACCATTTTGCGTGTCAGCGTTTTTCGGACCCTGCTTTACTCTTCCGAATGGCCGTTCCAAGCCACAACCCGGTCGGAAAAACCCATCGTGACCGTCGAAAGGACATTATTCCTCATTTTCACTCTCGTACTGGAACGTACTGGAAACCGGACCCCCGGCGATTGTCCTGATCATCCCCCCATTATCGGATTGGCGTGTGTAATTATTATGATCTGATTTCATGCAGCCACCCTCCGCCACCGCATCGTAGGAGGGTTGCGGCTGGGATGCAGTTTTGCTCATTCCACGGCAGGACAGTGGCAGCATCATCACCGTCCGGTACGCGTGTAAGCGTAGCTGATGAACAAGCGCACCGTCCCCAGCGAGGATCTCGGTTGCATCCGATGCACACACATAGGGATGCTACCACCGGTTGCATCGCTTTCAATTATGTCCACCGTTGCACTGCTCATTTGTCGCCGCACTACTTGAGGCATCGAGAGTCATGGCATGCTGTACGGTGTGTGAGCGTTTGGAACTGCGTTGAAGCAGTTTATCATCCCCGGTCCGGTCCAGTCGACAGTGGTGCCGGTCGACGTGGTTTCGGCCTCCGTCCACCGTTGGGATGGGAATAATTTATATGCAATTAACACCTCATTTATACAAATAGATGAACAACAACTGGCCGAGTCGATAATCAGTCGATGGTATGCGGCAGCTTCGATCGGCATGTTGCGGTCGTACGCACGTCGAACCGAACGCATGCCGTGCCGTGGCGGGATTGGTTGATTGGTTTTGTTTGATTTTTATGCACCCGTCATTTGATTCCTGAAATGCGTGTGGAAAGTACGTGTGCGGTACATTTTGCGCACTAGAACTTTCCCGCTGTTTAACAACTTGTTTTTCGGGGTGAGCGGGCTGTCGGGTATCCACCGAACGTCATCCTGGATGGATGATTGACGTAAGGCTAGTCGAAGGCTGATATATTTATTGGCTTGGTGGCTTCGCAATTATAACTTTTTGTGGGTAGTTAACAGTTAGACAAAGTGCGTGCAATCGAGAAACTATACCTTAATTTTGTGTTTTGTTTTGTTGCACAATATTTTAGAATTAAACTAGTAAAGACACAACTCGGGATGCTTTAGGACATTCCGTAATATTAAGAGAATTTTGTAAAAAAAAAACATGTACATTCGTTTAGTTTTATTTAGACAAGTACGTAATTGTTTTGTTTTTTTATATCCCAATGTTTAAACGTTCAATAATTTACCGTCATACTTAGCCTTACGTTAAAAAAAATTACTCATTAAATAATAATACAAGTATTTATTAATTTTGCACAACTGTTTTCATTCATCAATCAATTCAATCATTGCATACATTTAAAAAATAGTATTTGATACTATGATTGTAAGCTAGATAAAATGTCTAACTATATATAAACAGTTATTACTTACTGATTTTTTTATGATTATTATTGAATCGTTCACACAATGTAATGGTAATGTCCCAGAATTTCTGAAACATGTGATTAATTTTAGTTATTTTGAAGAAAAGCATCTAATAACTCTTAGGAAACAGCAACAACCAAAATCTATGGAAACTACTGAAAAAGGTAGAAAGTTTAATTAATTGTTTGAACAATTAATTGTTTTAAATGCCTTTTTATGTGCGCAACGTATGGTGCAAGTTTGGCATTACAAAACATATTTTAACCCTGTTTTACTGTTTCACGAACAACCAGTCCGTTGGTAATCATTCTAGTGAAGATGGTAGTCTATTCAATCCCTTTACATTGCAATGCACATAACCGGCTACCTACATGCAAAATAAAAAAGAAAGGCAACATGATTTATATCAGAAGATTTTCAAGACAAACTGTTTTAAAAATACAAAAACTCCGGACAAAATCATCGTTCTTATAACAATGGAAAACTGAGCAGAGTTTGGCGAATCTTTTTCGTGCTATTTTTGATATCCACTATTGGCTGGATGGCGGCACGGATTCTTAGCTTGTAATCTTTTGAAAGGAGCAAAGAAAAACTGTGTATTTTAGTATATAAAGCGTATATAATGTTGTGAGCCCTGCGCATAGGAGAACATGTTTTTAAGTGTTTTAAGTAATTTTAAAACAGTGAAAACGTGTATAATAGCATGTATGTTAATAAAATTGCCATTTTCTAATTCATAAAATAATCGTTTAATGGAAACGCAAAAAGGTTCGCTAAAATTGTTTTTATAGCGATGGAAAGGGAAACAATTGCTATCAAACAAATTTTCCGTGGAAAGTTACCTAACAGCAGACATAAAAAGCACCTTTTGCTACATTTACGACTAATGCATTTTAATGATTATTTTAAACCGGAATAAATCCGTTCTTGCGTGTGTAGAGAGCGAGAGAGAGAGAGAGAGAGAGAGAGAGAGAGAGAGAGAGAGAGAGAGAGAGAGAGCTAGGATAATAGTAACTAAAATATTGTTTTAGTCAAATTATATTAAATTTGTTTGGATTTTTTCATGAGTATAAGGTTGATAAGGAGATTGCGAGATTTAGCGTCATCGTTTTTGCCGTTTGGTAGGTTAATGTAGCTTAACCTAACGACACATAAATTATAAACTATTATTTACATTACAATTGATTCATATGATGTACCATCTACTTTGAATGTACAATACAACTGAATCATAATTATAAACATGAGATTTTCTACCTATTCGTATAAGCAACTTTAAATAAAGCTAGTACATTCATGAGGATTAGAAACCATCCATGATCTTTTTGGAGCCATATTACCAACCCATTACTCCAGCATTTGTGTCATTATTTAGCTGCAAACTATATTTTAATCATTTTCGTTCCTCTCCTATAATAATTTTTCCTCGGATTGGATAAAAATTCACATCCATAAACCACTAACACCACTCGCACTACTGCTACTACTACTGCCAGTCCATCAACAATCGATTTCCTTCACTTAAAGAGAAAAGCTGACTAAATAGGTTTGCTATATTTTTTCTTCTTTATCACCGGAAACCGAAGCATGCGTACCGAAAGCCCGAAAGCTGCCAAACATCCAGAACCTGGCAACCTGGCAGCCCGGATGAAATTGATTATGTGCTGCCGGATAATTTATACCACACTTATTTTCGTGGCGTCTCACCCTGCCCTGTTGCTGTTGACCGTTGTGTTGTGTATTGCCGCTTCCGTTTAAACAGCCACCAATCTTGGAGCCGGGGCAGCTTCCTGCATTAATTTCTTCCCTTCCTGGGCAAAATGAGGCTATCAAAAGTGTCTGACTCCAACGGGTAAGCTGGTGGAGGGAAAGCTAATTTATATCGCTTTGATTTTCGGAATTTCGGACGGCACCGAGAGTGGTGACGAATTTCGGGGTGTGTGTGTGTGGTTTTTCTTCCGACACCCATGGTGTTCCAAGGTCTCGTTTCGAAGGTGCTGCACCGAAAAGGTACTACTGTGCTGTGGGTTTGAAAAAGTTAAGCGAAGGAGTGGCAGTGTGCGCCCCGCTACCCAGCGGTTCCGATCGTTCTTATGCGCTCGTTTATGATTATCGGCGTCTGCAAGTGACAGATTTTCGGGAAGCGAAGAATCGGGATCGATTTGCACCGTCGGTCGGCCGGCTCGAAAGTGGCGAAGTGGGAGGGAAAAACATTGCAAAAACGGCCCATCATCATCATCATCATCTTTGTCGTCGGTTGCCGTCGTCGTTGCTAGTGTACTTGGCTTCGATTGGCTTTTCCCTTTGCTGCTAGGGCTATTCGGACAGACTTCCGGCTGGGTGAGACCGGTTTGTTCCGTTGTCGGACGGAAATGTGTTACACGGTGTCCTTAGCTCCCGGAGAACAAGAAGATAAAGAGCATCGACCGCATCGAGGTACGCATCGTGTGACGTGCACATGAAATTATAAACACATCTACCGAATGAACCCGATGACCACATAATGGCTACCCCGGGTTGTCGAAATTTGGGGCAAAACCGTCTGGCGTCGCAAACTCTTGGATTCTCTGGACACTGGAGTTGCTCCAAAAATTGCTCTCTCCTTGGGGATGGGACCAAAAATCTCTCCCCATCCCCCATTCTCCATGCCATTTGGCGAGAGGCTTAAGATGCGAAAAGCGCGTTCATGTGAAGGGTATTTAACGTGTCTCGCAAAAGCAAAACGGGTTCGATCTGGGGGGAGGAAACCGTGCGGTGCTAGAAAATCACATCAGGCGTATGAACATGTTCATACTGCTAACGAGCTGTTCCGTTTCTTCCCCTGTAGCCTTCCCTTTCCCCCGCACTAAGGGTGTATTTTTTGTTGCAGTGGAAAATGAAGCAAGAGCTCTGGCAAGCAAGACTGGCGCATTCCTTCTCGGGGAAGCAACACCGAACGGCGGTGCCAATTTCATTCGACAACTCAACTTTCCCGCCCGACTACAGCACGGCTGTGGTGGTGGTGGTGCCGAACGATCCTCTAAGTGAGCCGCCAGCTGACGCAAATTATATTATTTTCCACCCTTCGACGACGACGACGACGACGCTTCAGATTTTCCGGGACCCGGGGACGGAGGAGAAATATCTTTGGTCGTTTTGTTCTGTGGGGCCGGTTTTTCGGTGTTTTTCTTCCGATCTCCACACACCGGTTGGGAGAGTGTTTGTAGCGTCCCAGGCACAAGGGAAGGGGCGCTCTGACTTTATGTCTTTTGGACTAGGCGTAGCAGCAGCAGCAGCAGCAGCAGTCGCCTCACGCAGCGCCGTAAAGCAGGTGGGAGGGGAGAACACAGCATACCAACAGCTCGACATTTTGTGGAGTCGAAATCTGGTACAGTTTACGTGCTAAGTGTTTTTCTCGTTTAACTCAATTTAGGACCGAGCATATGTTTCAGCAATAGAGGGTGTGTTGTGGCGGCGCATTCGCCGAGTGTGAGTGAATTTTCTACCATTTTGCCTCCTTGCCAATGCATAGATAGTCCGCCGCGTATACAGCAGAGCGGTCGAGAGCGTTCCGTTAAGAACTGTTTGGGAGCTGAGCCTAAGGACCAGAAAACTTGGCAAATGGCGGTAATGATTACGATGATCGCATGCCTTTCGCTCTGTCTGTCTGTGCTCTGTGTCACATAACTACAAAAAGCCCCAAAATCGATATTGGCACTGTAGAAAAAACAAGCACAACAGAACCTACCGGTAGGGAGAAAAAGTTTCTATTTAAGGAGAAAGTTTTCTTCACCAAATGATACTTTGCACCCAAGTCAAAAACGAAAAAGTTGCCTTCGCCCTTTAAATGAGAAATTCAAAATGAATAAACGATCTGTTTATGACGGGTGCAGGACGGGGCGAAGGTGAAGTAAGTGTGTAAGTAGTGGCGGGGAAAATGGTTTTCTGCAACATGAAGTGAGCAGCAAGAAGTGAGCTGCATAAAAGTGCAATTAAAACAAGCCCAACGCTAGAATTAAAGCCTTTCAAGCGCTCTTTAAAATCGGCTGGCTCATCTCGATGCACTTCGTGGTAAACCAAATAGGCGTGAGCGTGTGTGTGTGTGAATTACAAGGCTTGAAGTGATTTAAATGATTCAATTTGTTCCAACCCTTTACCCCACAAAGGCCTGTGGGTGGCGCATGTGTCCAAAACCACCAAACGCCAGGCTCCGGTTTTTTTGTCCGCCTGCTGTCCAATGTTGCGGTTTTTGCCGGCGTGTATTATTTATGCGTGGTGGATATAATAACATAAAAAATAAACACACACACACACATACACATACACACACGAGCCAGCCTTGTAAATGTCCATTTGATGGAATACTGATAGTGATAAAAAGGATGGAAAGAGGTGCGTGTGTGTGATGCTTCCGTTCAGCTACATGATTGTAATGAATATTTATAACGCGCGTACAAGTCTGTGTCCTCCCGGCGGAACGGGTGGACGGGGTGGAGGGCAGAGAGTAACATTTTTGGGCACACGGATTGTGTTATTTAAATTGTTGCAGATTTTTGGGCGTTTTGGTTTGTTGTGTGCTTGATTCTTTTATTTTTTACATTTTTTTCAACTATTTTCATACACTCTATCATGCTTTTTAATTGTTTCTATTTTCGTTTATGCTCTTTTTACAAATTTTGATTTTTTTTAACATGATCCATATTCTGTTGGGGTTTTTATCTGTTTTATTGTGTTTCTATTCTTTTATATCTTTATCAATTTTTTTTTCAATGTTCGTACATGCGGCTGTTCTATTGCAAATTCTTTTTCATATTGTTACATTTTTGTTTTTTTTTTTTGCTTTGCCCTCGCCACGTTACTTTCCTTGTTATTTTATTTACTTCGATTTTACTCTTTGCTAACGAATTGCCTTTTCTATATTATTTCACTTTTTGCTGGCTTTGGTTTTTGGCCAAAGCATGTGCTCTTGTGTGTTCAACATAATATTTGATGGCCTTTTCCCAAGAGCTTCGAGCGCTGTTCTGATGAAGTGTGTTTTGTTGGAAGCTCTCCAAACCTATGAGAGAGTTTGTAAAACATGTCAACCAGAGAACGAAACAAAAAAAAACAACCTTCAACCGAACAACCCTACAACCCGTGGAGCAATGTTCGGGGAAATGGTTAACATGCTCTTTTTTTGTTTTAAATATTGTTTCACGAAAAATCATCCCGCATCTTCACCACCTCCACTGACAGGGATGCAAATGCAGCCCCAAAACTGCAACAATGGGTAGTTATGTGTGTGTGTGTGTTGTTTTGGCTGCGATGCATATAAATTATATCACCGGTAATTTGTTGAAGTAATACACGATGGCTCGCGCTTGAGGCTCGAGTGGACCGGAGTGGGAAGCACTTTTTGTGTTGTCGTTTTCGGGATGACAGGCGACGAATGAGTGGCGCCATTTATTTTGCGGGTTGCATTTCCAAGGGAGGGTTCTGGAGCCACGTGTGTCCGAGCCGGTTTGTGGTCAACCATTTCGGTGAAAAACACGGTTATGATGTGCTTAATTAATTGCATATTAATTATGCTGCGAGCGTGCATTACAGCGGAGACATTGTTAGGAGCCTCTTTGGTTGCGGGAGGCCTTGGAAGGGGTTGAGCAATTGACGTCATAGTTGTTAGAAATTTGCTGAATTTTTATGCTGCGTTTGGTTCACGGGTACATGTTCAGTTAACTTAACAAAAACACACATTTTAGTTCAATGCAAACACTTCAACACACTGCTTCTTTTATTCATAGTAATTGTAAAACTGTCAGCAGAACCTTCCTCCAGCACTTCAATTTATCATTTTATGGATTAACAACACAACCACCGTGTGGGTAAAAGCTGCTGCCATAAAAGTAAAGCCCAACTACAATGAAAAGGAAAACACATTGCCAATGGAAAAGAAAAAGTACAAAAAAAAACAATCCTTCCAAATTTCCACTTCCCGGGGCGTCCCATCAATTGATCATATAACTGCGTTTAATCACCTCGACACACCACATTGACAGTCCATTTTCGGTGGTTCTCCGTCCGTCCCCGTTTTCGCTACCCCTCCCGAGCTGCAGTTTTTGCGCAAATCAGTAAAAACATTGAAGAACAATAAAAGCACAGTTAAAAAAAAGGAACTGCCAGACGCACTTTATGCACCAGTGGCACAACAATAATCGTTAAATCGTTAGAAATGAGCAATAAAAAAGGTAGAGGTGGATGGTGGTGTGGAAACGCGCGTGGTGCCCATTCCCGCCACACCCGAGAACCGTTTGATTGAAGACATCCCGGAAAGTCCCGGGATCATCGATCGCACGTTGAAGCGTGCAAAGTTACGCCCCGTGAACGGGCCGGCAAACGGCGGGTCCCTTTAGTTTTCAAAGTACAATAATAACAATTCAGCACACACACACACACACACACACACACACACACACACACACACACATTCGTCCTTATGCTGGAGCGTTGAGATACACCACGAGCCATGTCAAAAAAGGAGGATATTCCCGTTCCCGGTGGGCAAGTATCTCGGTGGCCCCGAGGGGTTTTTAGCAACCAGCTGGAAATACCAGAATCACACACACATACACACACCACCGCCCTATACCGGTTAAGCCACACTCTATCGAGCAGCTTTGCGCGGCCAATCGAGACAATAATTTAAACATGATTATAATCCAATGTTTTTACAGCCCAGCCTTAGACGGGGCCTGCTGCGGGATGGCGTTCGGTTTTGCTCTGCTCGCTTAACGTCCTTTTTTTAACAGCGCTTGCTGTACGGGCTCCGTACACCGACGGAAGTTTAGGCAGACTCGTTGGGCTTTTGTTTTTGTAACAGATTAGGACAAGGATTGAATAGAAAATTGAGCAACTTTGGCATCATCCTTTTTTTGTGGGTTCTTTTGAGAAGGATCGCAATTGATGCTTGAAAAGTGCGGTTCGAGGGACTGCTGTTGTACGGGTTTGTTGATTAACGATTGTTACCTTTGCTGAGTGTGGTGAAACGAGCAGTATTTTAGAAGCAGTTCGAAACATAGCAGCATAAATATAGAATGACTTAGATCTCATAAACACGAATTGTCAGTTCACTTCACGAATTGTCGAGTTCACTTTAAAAATGTTTTCTGTAACTGAGTAACAATCAATCAATCAAATGTATTCAAATAGTAGCTCTGCTGATTCAATTTTTCATTGTTTTTATTTTTTTTTATATCTGTCTATTTTTAAATTAGTAACGGCAAAATATTAAAACGTAACTACGTAAACGTAAAAAAAATATTTCTTCCACATGGTACTTGCAAAATCCATCCAGCCGTTTCTGGCAGCATCTTGTTTTGAGATTCTTTTTTATTGATGGTAAAGCAACAATACATAAATCCAATGAAATATTAAATTTGAACTGACCTGAACTAAGCTCAATCGATTAATGAGACATGCGAAAGAAATCGCATTTACCGTACTGCTTTGAATTATGGACACTTAAGGCATTTTTGGCATGTAATAATTTCTCACTAATTCATACTTAATTCGTCGTACCCCAGCATAACTCAATTTACTGAACCTTTTACAATTAAGAAAAAATAAAATAAGATTTCCAATAATTTTACTCGAAATACTGCAAAAACTCCAAAAGCTGCAACGATATTTTGATTCATATTCCGAACAGTTTTGAGCTCATGATTCAAATTACGGACGGAAAACAATTCATATCCCGGACAGCCTCAAAATTTCATTTACAATATTTATATTAACACACACACACTACATTTTTCTTGTTTTTAACTTATATTTACGTACGGACAACAAATTCTGAGGGTCATTGTCCTCCTAGGTCGACAGGACGATGGTCTTACTGACAATGGGGTTTG
>KB666509.1:3939011-3958438 GCA_000349065.1 Anopheles quadriannulatus | reverse complement strand
ACTCTTCCTCCACATTCCGCGCATCGGCTTACCGCACACGGTTCTGGTAAGCAAAGTGCGCGCCGAACCTACCACACCGGATTCTGCCCAGGTTAAACGACTCGTTTGTTGCACTTTTCATTACATTTGGCAATTGAAGACGAGAACAAATTGAATCGGGACCGGGTAATTTTTGCTCTGGATGAATTCAACTCAATGAAATACTGTTTGGAATACGTTTAGCCCCTGAAAGTATACAATTTGCCTGACAAAACTGTGCCAATAAGTCTTATTGTCATATTTTTGTTGTTGCTTTAGAGCAGTGCTCTCCAACCTTTTTTGGGTCATAGACCACTTGGCATTGAAAATACATTTGTCGCGACCCACATATATTGAAAGCATATAGATTTATTTCAAAAGGGTTTAGATCAAATGTATGTTTAAATATTATTCTAGGGTAACTGTACCAGTTGCTGCTCCATGCTCATTTGCTATTCATATACGAAGATTCAAATCATTTCCTTGCATATTTTCCAAAATATCAAACAAAATGTGCCGTGTTCAACATGTTTCGGCAGATATGCTGTCAGCCAATAGTTCGGCAGGTTTCATTATTAAGAGAACCAGAGCACTAAACTATGAAAGTTTGGTTTTTATGAAAGATTCTTTGGCTGCAGATTTTATACTAGTCCGCTTGGAATTTTAAAATCACTATAAACAAGTGATTATTCACTTTAAATGCTGCCGAAAATTGGTACACGGTAAATGTTGATTTTTGACAGATCAATGCTGTTGGCTCCTGCCGAAACTTGAAACAAAAACACACTTTTGATTTCGTTGAATATTCATTTAAAACTTTATCAGAAAACTGCTATGCGTATGTCGACACATAAAACGACATTTCTTGTATCAAATATCACCAATTTCACTATAAATAATCAAATAACTTGAGAGAAAAATAATAATTTATGAGCCGGTCGGAGCCTTACTCTATAGCCGTCAGGCAGTATCATTTCTCTAATGCCTACTTTAATTGTAACTCAACTCAAAGTGACTGTAAAAATTGCGAGCCTAAAATGGGCAACATAAAATTAATAATTTAAGTACTTTTCAACACTTATTTTCACTTATTAAGTGAGAGTGTAAAATTGTCTTCAACATTTTTGTCTACCTATTGACATTAATTAAAACATTTACCGACCGTATTCGAGTTGCCGAAAATAGGAGCACAGCCTACCGAAAATAGGACCGAACTGCCGAAAATAGGAACAAAAACAATGTTTGCATTTTCACGAATAACTCTACAAAATACATTTAAATCGGCAAATAAAAAATAGCACAACATAATACGATAGTTTATCGTTCATGATAATGTCACATTCAAGAAAAATAATAAAGATTGTAAGTGTACGAGCTGTTTTAGTGAAACTACTGCACTAACCTGCCCAATACTGGTACATTAACCATATACATGCCTGTTGAATTTTTAATCTTGATTGTGAGGAAAATAAATGCACTATATGCATTGTCATAAGCTTTTGTTTTAAAAAATCATGTTTTTTTCACGGACCACTGCGGTTAACACCACGGACCATAGGTTAGAGACCACGGCTTAAGAGGAACATCCAAAGATTACACAACGCTGTAAGACACCCAAGATATGTTTTTAAAAAGAATGGCTCACACATATTCACTCGTTTGATGGAGTTGTGTTTAAAATCTATTCTTAAAATTATTTCGTTATCAATACAGCCTCGGTATTTTGTACAATATCCTAAAAACAAAAAGGACAACATGTGACTCTTCTACTTGTGTGACAATTTATTTTAAAGTGAAGAAAAACAATCAATTTTAACTTCAAGATAGAGTGTATTAGTATGATTAATCTTTTTTTCATTTTTAAGGATGAAGAAACACATGAAATGTATGGAGAATGTATTCTGATTAAACCCTTTTTCGTCGTAAAAATTGATTTTGAAATTTAAATTTGAAACTGCAACTGAAACATGTTGAAATCATCCATTCTTTCTAAACAAAGGCAAAGAATAATTAATCAACTTTTTGTCACTCTTCTACTTATGTGTTCCAGTTTCAATTGATGTAATGTTCAAATTCAAAATTCGACATACGAAACTTTATGTTGAATAGAAATGCAGTCGAATACGATATAAAATATACAAATAATATGATGTTATAATTCGGAAGAGACTAACGGATTATCAGAAAAAAAATAGAAATAAAATGGTGGCATTGGAGAGAGAGAGAGGATACATCAAACCAAAACGTAATTAATAGACTAAATTTATTCGTTGAGAATCGACTTTCTTCGACTATGGTGGAGGAGGGGAAGGCTCAAAAACAATTATTTTCGGGATACGTTATTTATGGATGAACCTTCAGATCGTATCGAGTTGAATAAACCGAATTATCGGGCAATCTAAAAAGAAGGTTGAATAATGATTTTTTTCTATTTGATTTTGTGTTTTGATTTCTGTTGGAATTAACACGTGATTGAACAAAACATGCGATAAATTCAAATAAAAGTAGAATTGGATAATTTTGCTGTACTGACGATTATTTGGTCCTTAATTTTTATAAATAGTGTCAAACATTGTGTGCAAGTACTGAAAGCTTATTGTTATATTAATTTCAACATTTTCTCTCCCCCCTTCTCCTCCCCACACAGGTAAAGATATGGTTTCAGAACCGTCGCATGAAGTGGCGCAACTCGAAGGAGCGCGAGCTGCTCGCGAACGGTGGCTCCCGCGACCAAACGCTCCCGAACAAGAACAACCCCAACCCGGACCTGTCGGACGCCCGCACCGACCGGCAAACGTCGCTCTCACCGCCTCCCCCCGCATCGCCCCCGCAAGGATCGACGCCACACGATGGCCAACCACCGCCTCAGCCCACAACCCCGTCGGCCTCTCCCAAACCGGCCCCAACGGCTCACCAACAGCAGGGCGCAGCACCACAACCACCGCCACCGCCGATGCTTACCTTCAAGTCCAAGTTTGAGCTGCTGAAACCGAGCGCCGTGGCCGGCGGTGCCGGTGCTGACTTTAAGTTCGACTTTGAGGATCAGGTGGCGGGAGGGAATCGACCCCCCGGTGGACACTTCCCGATGGGTGGCTTTTACCCGGGTGCGACGGATCCGGCCGTCGGGTCGGGCCGATCGAACAGTAGCGCCTCGTCGGAGCTGCAGTCGGGAGCGCAGGCCATGTACTACGACGAGTACGAGTCGGCGGGCGACTCGGACGATAGCGATGAGGAGATTAATGTCACGTGACCTGATACAAGCGACGATGAGTTGATGGGGCAGGGTGCTCCCCGGGCCGGATGTAAATAGAAAGGAAACGAAGAGACAAATGATCAGAAAACACATAGGGACAGAGTTTTGCATAAAATGTACGAAAATGTGTGATGTACCATAGGGGATCGAGGGGGGAAGGATTAACCCGTTACTTCAGTCAGTGCGTCTAGTTGCTAAGTATTTATTGCGCGAACTTTAATGAATTTGTACCACTGGTTTAACAACTTCTTTCCGAACACAATTCAATCAATCAATCCACAGTACACGAACAAACACGCCCTAAAGCCAATGGTCGGAGATGTGGCGGCTGAGAAAGATTACACAGAATTTCAAATAAATGTAATTCCTGCACTAAAGCTAAACAAAACTTCGATGCACATTGAAGAGTGTTCTTTTTTAAGGCGATTGGATTTGGTATGAAAGAAGGTTGAGAAACAAAGTCAAATTAATTTGTGGATTAGGAATGGAATAAGATTTGGGGTTCATGCTCACCTATGAGTCATGTGTCCAATACTCTGATCGACCATGTCTTGTATGAAGAATTGAGGCATAAAAAATTATATGATTTACCGAATGAACAAGTAATCGACGGATGTCTTAAATCCCCAAAATGTTATTCTAACAGATATATTTTGTTATGCAAAGCTCGCTAAAAACGGTTCGATCCATTTCAAAACCTTATAAACTTGCACATTTCACAGCTAGATGGCGCTGTCAAGCATACTAATGCTTGAATTTGAATCATAGGTGGCGCTTTTTGCACAGTCGGAATAGTGAGGACGTATGAAAAGCAGTAGTGTTTCTTGGGTTTATGTTCACAAGCGAGCTACTTGCGTGCATTAGCATCGTTTCTTTGGTCGTTTATTATATTTTTTGATAAATTTTGATTCTTTGCTACTATTTACACCTTTTCATCCATTTTTTCTATCGATTCTTTCTATTTAATTCAATTTATTTGTGTATCTGCGATTAATCGTAAATCTCTAATCGAAAGAGTAACTCAAACATTGAATGAATCTTTTATCGCAACTAGGGTTGGGCAATCCGGTTCATTTTCATGAACGTGATAGTACAGTACCTTTTATCCGGCTGTTCGTTTATCCGTGCTGTTGAGAAATAACAGTTCAATACAAAAGTGTCAATGCTGAGGAGAATATATGAAAAAATCCGTTATCAGAGCACATCGTCATTACAAAAAAAGACTATAAATCATGGCACATTTCAAATATTCTAATCGAAAAAAACATGAATTTCATAAAACTTGAGTAATTTTTATCAAAACATATGATAAATTAACAGAAAAAACCAGGCATTTGTGATTAAATATATCCTTTGACTCATTATCCGTGTTATTCGCATATCAGGGCGAGGTCGAATCCCACTGAGCCCGAATAAACGGCGCTTCACTGTACTAGATTTAGATGAACTGAACGTTAATCGCGATTCATTCGTTCATTCCAGTTTCAGTCAAAATATGGTGAATGGTTTCTTGCCGCAAGAAGAATAAAATTACTTTATTACATCTTGAAAATTATTTGGTAGTCCAGGACCATCTTTATTGCGACGGGTAGGACGCTCTTTTTGTGAACGATTTGGTCATACGGTTCACGTTCATGTTTGTATGGAGGAAATGAACGACCTGGCGTATTAATACGTTCTTTATTCCAAATGGTAGAACGTTACTTTCATGAGCAACTCAGTAAATTACGATTCATAAAGAATCGATGAACGTTGATTAGATGAACGTAGGTCGCTCGTTCTTTAGGATGAATTTAATTAATCGTACAGTTCTGGTTCTTAAGGCACAACTCTAATCGCGACTCGAAGAAATCAAATGAATCCTAAATCGGATGAATTGTAATTAGCGAATCGAATGAATCATAAATTTTAAAAAATCAATGAATCGACTCAATCCCAGTTCGCTAGTTTATAAATCAAAGTGAATTGATTCAATGAATCACCAATGACATGAATCTATGGTATGTTTTTTTCTGCAAATCGAGTCAATCCAATGAATCATTTATTTTCTAATCGAGTCGCTGGCTGTTTGTGATTTCAGTACACCAATTAGTTCTAGTAAATTTAGCGAACGACGATTCGTGTATCAACACAATCCAAAGATACTTGTAGTGTAACGAGTAAAAGCATTCAGTTTTGTGACGTAAAGTAGATTTATTATTTGTTAAAAAGAAGAAGAAAAAACAGCTACAAACAAAGCATTTCCAATGTTCCTCGTCGTCTCGTGCTCTTGTGCTTCCGGCAGATAACGATGGAGTTAACAGCGCTCTTCTACCGTTTTCTATCGTTTTCGTACATACACGTGCTTGTATTATATCTCTCCTCTACATCGCTGTATCCGAGAGAGAGAGAGAGGGGGCTATTATATTGCTTCTTTGCTATAATAATAGTTATCGTAATGTCGACACTTCTTCTACTGTTTTTTTTTTTTTTTTAATTGTTGTCACACACTTTGGCTTAAATGCAAAACGAAACAAAGACACTGCACGAGGGACATGTTCGAAACGAAAGGAAACTTAACTCTGCTCTTTACTGAACGAGCGAAGAAACAAAAAACACGCATGCATAGAATTTGTATGCAATGAAGATAGAATGAAGAAATAAAGGAAAGTAACATCAATAAAGAACAAAAAACAACATAACAGACACAACAAACATACTTTTCCACACGTGCACACACACACACTAGCACACTTACACACGCACGCTCGTCAACACCTCAATACATGGCACGCCTTGAATCGTGTGCGAATCTTCCCTCCCTGTACTCCCACAAATCAGGGGAGGGGTTTAGTGTCCCTCCGCCTCCTGCTGCTTCAGGTAGGCGGAAATTGCGTCCAGATCGCGCCGCATCCAGTCCGCATTCAGCCGGATCGTCTCGATCGACTGCGACACGGTCCGCTCGGTGCCGGGGAAATCGTGCTCGCGGAAGAACTGCTCCACCTCCTTCGCCCGCTCCTCGGTCGAGAAGTTCTCCGTCAGGTACTTGATCAGCCGGGCCAGTAGGAAACCGCCCTCGTACTGGTTCAGCAGCACCTGCCAGTGCTCGCAGAAGTAGTCCCAGGCCATGTCGCGCCCCTTCGGGTTGATGGCGACCGACACGATAACGAACACCGAGTCCTGGGCGCGCACCTCCTCCGACATCGCAAAATCGATCACCTTGCGCAGTATGTCGACGTTGCCGATCGAGCCGAGGGCGCGCGAAATGCGATCCTTCTCCTCGTGCAGATCGGTCGCTCGGTACAGGCGCAGCATTTCGTCGTACGTGGCCAGATCGCCGTGCTGGAGCACTGCCCGGTAGCAGGTGCTGCGCAGATCGGCGGGAAGGACACTCTTGTTTTGGGCGTGTTCCTCGAATCTGTGGAGGGGAAGGATATTAAGTGCGTTAGTTTTGCTTTCTACACCTCTTCCTTCATCGATTTACATACCTTCTCTTCGCTTCTGCCACCGTCTTTGGGCACCCGAACGACACAAGTCGACCAAGCACGAGCGAACGCAGCAGCGTGTCGAGATGGCTCTCGCCTGGCTTCACGTCCCAGCCCAGCTTTTCCGCGACTGGTTGATAAAGGCGCACGCCGTACTCGCTGAACTGCTTCTCGGCCGGTGTATGCGCCAGCAGGAGCTGCAGCTTCGCTAGGCAGTTCGAAATCGACGACCAGACGGTGTAGTTGTTCTCGTTTCGATAAGCATCGATCACCTTAAGGGCCTAAAAAAGGATAAAAATAACGTTTTAGGAGCTTGTACAACATAATGCCCATTCCAGACTGTACTTACATCAACGGTGGAACTCTTGCCTGCCTGCACCAGCGCAAACAGATCGTCAATCAGCCCCAGCCGATCGAGTGGCGGCAGCGTCATGTTCTTGATCGCTGGCAAAAACTGCTCCAACATCTCCGCCGGATACTGCGTCCGGTAGTACCCGATCGTGCCCGGGTTGATCTTCACCCAGTCCTGCTCTCCAACACCCTCCACCGTAATGTCAGCGGTCGCCGTTTCCAGCACGGTCGATACGGCATTGCCCGACGACGGCGTCGACACGTTGATCGGTATCATCCACAGCGACTGTTCCGGCGCTTCACACCCATCCGCACAGAACTTGGACTGCGCGATGCTCAACACGCGCCGATTGCCCTCCAGCTGCTTCGACGACCGTACCTGCACCACCGGGAAGCCCATCCGCTGGATCCAGGTGGACATAACGGCGCCCACCGGTTTGCTGCTCGCCTCCTGCAGCGCATTCCACAGATCCTCGGTGCGCGTGTTGTTGTACTGGTGGCGCGTTAGGTACAGGTTCATGCCCCGCTTAAAGTCCTCGTCGCCGATGTAGTGGTGCAGCATGCGGATCACACTCGCGCCCTTGTTGTAGCTGATCTCGTCGAAGATCTCATCGATCTCGGACGGATGCCCGACCGGCACCTCGATCGGGTGCGAATTGCGCAAACAGTCCAGCTCGAGCGCCCGCGTATACATGTCCGTCACGAACTGCGTCCAGATGTCGTAGTCCGGGAACAGGTGATCCACGCACAGGAACTCCACGAACGATGCGTACCCTTCGTTCAGCCACAGATGCGTCCACCATTCCATCGTCACGAGGTTGCCGAACCACTGGTGCGCGATCTCGTGCCCCACCGTCAGCGCGATCGATTGCTTCCTGATGAGCGACGTATTCTCCGGATCGACCAGCACGAACGTTTCCCGGTACGTGATGAGGCCCCAGTTTTCCATCGCGCCCGCCGAAAAGTCGGAAATCGCAATCAGATCCATCTTGGGCAGCGGATAGGCAATGTTAAAGTAGTCCTTGTAGTACGGCAGCACCTTCGTGGCGACGTCCAGTGCGAACCGGCCCTGCTCGCGCTTACCGACCGGCGTGTACACGCGCACCAGCACACCGTCCGCCGACCGGTCCTCGACGTAATCGTACTCGCCGACGACGACCGCCACCAGATAGGTGGACATGACCGGTGTCCGATCGAACTTGAAGTGCACCGTGTTGTCGGCCGGTTCCGGGCGCTCCTCCACCACGGGCATGTTCGACAGAGCCACCAGATTGGTCGGCACAATCAGCGAGATATCGAACGTGGCCTTTATGGCCGGTTCGTCCCAGCAGGGAAAGCAGCGGCGCGCATCGGTGGCCTCGAACTGTGTCACGCCGGCGTACCGCTCTTCCCCGGTCGGCGAGAAGTATTTGCTGCGGTAGAAGCCCTTCATCTTGTCGTTCAGCTCGCCGCTAAACTCAACCGCCAGGGTGGCCTTGCCGGGCGGGATTTCCGCCCCGAACACGAAGCAGGCCGTTTCCTGCCCCGCATCGAACTGTATGTCCTGGGCGGTGAGCTGCTGGTCGCCGAACGAAACCGTCGCCGTGCCGAGCTTCAGGTCCAGTGCGTTGAGCGTGATGCGATCCGTTGCTTCCACGACCTAGGGAGAGAGTAGAGATTGAGAGCAGAAGAAAGAAAAATATTAGTGTGGTGCGGTGAGGTACGAAACTGTACGAGATTTAACGTCTCTATTAGCTGTCGGATCCCATAACGCCGTTGGTAAGTCATTGATCTGACACACGATCAGTCGCCAGATCGAATCTAATCCTTGGTAATATGCAAGGATTTTGAAAAAAGATAATGAAAGAGACCGGGGCCAAACAAAGAAAACGCGGTGGTACAGTCGTTAACTTTGTACGACTTATAAACATGTCCGTGTCATGGGTTTCAAGCCCCGAATAGACCGTGCTCCCTTACGTTAGGACTGACTTAACTATCATCATGCTATGTGGAATCAGTAAGTCAACTGAATGCCAAGCCCCCCGTATAATGGATGGTACAGGCAGCAGGCCCTTGACCAAACAACGGTTGTGTTGTGTCAAAGACGAAGAAGATTTAAAGGGAGGATGGAAGATTGTAATTAAACCCACTTAAACAGACACGTAGACTAGACTGGAGGTCAATTTTAAGACAAAATTGATAAAATAATAACTTTATGGTGATAACTGTATTACTAAGAAAATAGATAACTTCAAAACGAGATTTGTCTCCAGTTTTGCTCACGTTTACGGTCAACAATAATAAACAACACCCGTCCAGACCGCTCGCTGTGTCAGACATGTACCTCGTGTGCTCTCAAACAAAACAAATTGTGCATTTCAACCAGCTGAGGTCCACATTTTGAGGCGTTTTTTCCAATTTTTTGTTTTTATACGTCTGGTGAAAATGCTGAAGTACTTAAAATTACAAAAAAACATACACAATGTTTAGAGAATTTACAAAAAAAATAACTTGTTTACTCCGAAAAAGACATTTTCCGTACGTGTATATTGCACTATATACATTCCCCCTTTTTGTACTTCCCGCTCTGCACAATGCAAATCGCAGCTTGTAATGACAAGTCAGCATTTTATTTTCGTCTACGTGCCCCGTTAGCTTTAAATGGGTTGCGAGGCGGTCAGATGTGTTTTTGCAACGGTCTAGCAAGGTCGTTTACCTTGCAGTTGGACCGTCCCCACCGACGCAATTGTACGTATCGCACACTTTGCAAAGGAAAATGGTAAGAGCTCATCCATAAATTCCGTAGCGCAAAGATTGGGAATTTGCGAATCTTAGCTCATTGTTTAACTAATTTCAACGTGGAGCGTATCTCTATTTTATTTCGATCTAAGATCTTCGATATTTGATCATGTTTAGGGGTTGCAGTTTTACGGAGCTTAGGACAATAAGGGCACAGTAAAAACACTGCAATATTGATTCCAACACGTTTCTTTTTACGTGCTTTATGTGCTTTTGAGTTCATGTTGAAACATCTTATTTATTATTTAAAAATATCTTTTGGTCAAGATCACGTATGGCATACGTGAATAACAATATTGATCAAAACAGCACTGCTTAATCTTGTGCAAAATGTATATGCAGGTTAAAATGACTATTACCACGTGGCCAAACTGGTCATGAAATGGCAAAACATGATGTATCTGAAACTATTGCCTGCCACATTGGCAAATAATGACCAAATATCAATACATTTTTATGAAAAAATAAAATTATAGGACAAAAAAATATTTAACCTGAGTTTCATTTGTAAACAAACTTAGGATTTTCAAATATTTGGAAACATTTCAAGGCTTTGATTCTATTAAAATGGTTGTGCATTTTAGCTCATATTTCCAAGACTCCATTTTATTAACTCAACATGGGCCAACTTTAATAAAGTTGCTGCAGTTTTTCGTCTAATCGCAATAAATGTCTTAAATAATGAAAATAATGCTCATTTTCTCTTAGACCAACTAACAAAAAAAAATAGTATTTTTTTATTTACTTCCATCACTTTTGGTACAACCCAAATCTACAACCCCTGGGTCGTCAGCCGCCCATTGATTGCTTTCCCAGCGATGGGCAACTTTTGCTTTCATTTCATTCATCTGATGCTTCGCCTCTTATCGCTTTGTGTTCTTGCCCATTCTTGAGTCTTTGCTCCTCGGTCCGGCTGTCGAGCAACAGCAACGGTGAAGCAATTCCCGCCGATTTTTATTGCCCATACGTAAACCCATGCTTTTTTGTGTGTTGTGTTTGCGAGATCATTCGTTATGCTGTTATTCGCGATTCCCAAGCCCGTGTGCTTGCGATGGTGGAGACAAATTTGGCAAACCCGAGACGAAAGAACGAATAAACCTGTTTCTGGACTGGATCACAAGATATACCGACTGGTAGATCAGTTTCTTCTTGTCATTTCCGTCCCGATACGTACTGGCATGACGCGTGAGAATAGTTGACAGGAAGTTTTAACGATCACGTTTGTCGTTTCATTGATGATCTTCCGATCGCGACATTGGTCGCCTAAGATATATTATTAGAGCTTTTTTTTTGCTTATTTATTTTTAAATTCTATTTTCCATTTTAAATTCGATTTGAAAACTTCTTGTTCTAAAACTATTGAAGTCTGGACACTTAAATAATCCAAATTGATAGATAATAGCAAAATATGCAGTACAACAAATGTTTATTCATATTTACATTACTGACAGACAACACTGCTAACAACAGCAAAGTAGAAAACATGTGTCTAATGGGATTATTATTCTAAAATTATACGAAAGAACAGAAGAGTCTTAATTACTCCAGAAGGGTAACAGATTACCAGACAGCTACACGATCGTTTCATGTTGATTGCAAGGATTAATATAAATAACATCGAACCCTTTTTTACCCTTAACAACACTCCACCAGCACCACCACCCCCTTTTGCTGTCTCATTTGGAAAGCAAAATAAACATAATCCGTTCCGGATCATAATAAATCGCCTAAAAGCAGAAAACGATCGCAACGAAAAAATGACAGCAAATCTTGTCCAATTTGTTGAAAATTCGAAGAATTCCTAACCCCGAACACGGTCGGCACGTCATTATGCCGGGAAGCCATAAATATGCCGGACCACGATCACCAAACAAACAGCCGATCATCAAAAACACCTTCAAGATGTTAATGAACTGTTACGATCCTCTCGCAAAAAGTTCTTCCCAAAAGCTTGTCGGAAGTATAACAAGGTGTAGCTCTGCTTTCCACGAAAACGGCTAATGATCGCAACCGAAAGGGACGCACCATAATTCTCCTAACATCCGCTCACGGCTAGCCGATTAAACGGTGTTGTCCCCTTCGTCCTTCTGCTAATAGTTCTTGTTTGCTACACACACACATCCCTCTCAGGGACACCGGCCAGTGGGATGGAAGTGAGAGGGTGAAATACTTCCACTACTCACTACTACCGGGCAGCCGCTGGGTTTGCGTGCCACGCGCGTTGGTGGTACGGAATTCAGGCCTCCGCGCCGGCGTTCGCTTTCGTGAGCTGTCATAGCTGTTTGGTGCCTCATTTTTCTGCACCCTTAACCAAGCTGTTGACGAGGGTCCGACGTTGGTTTTGCTTGATTTATGCTAAACAATCTCTTCTCCCCGGTCCGGATTGGCGGCTAATTTCGCTTAACCGCAAACCATGCGGAACACACCACTGACAACCACACGCTCTGTGTAGTGAAGGTTGCCGGAGGTTTAATCGCGGGGCAACGAAACAAAAAAAAAAATACAAACCGGAGGGCAAACAAATATCTCGCACCTCTATCCCACGCAAATTCGCAAGAAACTCCCAAGGAAGGGGCGGACGGTTGGGGGTGGGCACCGCACGACTTCAAATGTTGTTTTTAAAACTCCAACATTGAACAATGCCGCCGCGATCCCGAACCGGTCTGCTGAGCCGGCGTGGCGATCCCACACCACGTGACGTTGTGGTTGTTAATGCTGTTGTGGTTTTATTCCCTCGTTTTGCCACAAAAAAAAGAACTGGGATTGGCACACGTATAGGAAGAAGTGGTTTATATTTGTGATTTATAAAAATAAATAGATTGGAAAGCAACATTATCAAGAGGTTACTGTGTGAAGCTTTCAGGACAAAATCGCCCCAAGGGGTCAAAACTAGCTTTGGATGTGCGACAGTTCAAAATACTTTGTAAATGTCATTCTGTGGCAGATATTCAGTATAAGTATGATTCATGACAAGTTAAGCGACGCATTACGGGGTTTCGAGGATTATATCGACATGTTCAGTGTGTTCTAATTTTGTTCAAGTATATAATCGACTTTTATTTTTAGGACATTTAAGAATGAAAAATTAAACGCTGAGGCACAGCGTGAAAACATAACAAACGACAGCACTGCGGAATCGCCTAACATGTCAACTCCTACTTCCAAACGATTCCCTGAAACCTGAACAAAACTACAACTCGCTGGACATGTGCATATAATCCTCAAAACCCCTGTAAAGTCTCACTAAGGTGATCCTCGAAGGGACCTATAGCTTGAAGAGACGTCAAACTTAGGAAAGCTTAAGGAACGAAGCTCAAATACACGGCACAGTCAAAATGATCATTTTGGAGAAACCAATCTATTTGGAGAGGATTGATAGTTTCGAGGAACTACTTTCCTCTATACAACACATGTCAGTCAATTATGAACAGTTCATGTTTGAAATGATGTTGTACTGTCAGATCATTTATCGTCATCAGTGATCCATATCTGCTCTTTATGCAGGTATGCAAGGTATGTAGGTATGAAATTCATAGATAATAATTTTAAGGCACCTTGAAGTATTCCCAATGAATGATTTTGATCAAGAGGAAAGAAACTGCTGGCATTTTAACTTGAAACACATAAGGAATCATAAGGGTATGGAGTTGTCTAACAGCTTTTAGACTTTCAAAACTTTCAAGATGTTTTTCAACAACTGTAATGACAGGGTTTTCCCGGTCACTTTCGAATGTAAACATTTTTATTCGCCACGTGCAAGATGTTAATCCACATCAATCTGACATTTCATTTCCATCACAATAATTTATAATTTCTCCAGCAAGATTTTCAACACGACTCAAGCTGGATTGAGTTTGACAGTTCTTTGTTATGTGTTGAAAATCATGTGTTGAAACTGAAATTTCATTTTAAAACAAATAAACCATTTGACAGCTGTTGAAAAACATCTTGAAGGCGATGAATAATGATGTGCACATTCGAAAGTGACTTGGAAAATTCTGTATTTGTGACAGCTGGGCTGTTGAAAAAACCTCACGCGACTGTTGAATAAAGCCGTTCACATTACAAACTGACTCAAGCTGGATTGAGTTTGACAGTCTGTGACAATCTGTTGAAAATCATGTGTAAGAACTGAAAATATATTATCATGCAAACACACCATTTGACAGCTGTTGAAAAACATCTTGCAGGCGGTGTATAATGCTATGCACATTCGAAAGTGACTTGGAAAACTTTGTATTTGTGACAGCTGAGCTGTTGAAAAAACCTCGGGCGACTGTTGAATAAAGCCGTTCAAACAAAATCATGTGTAAGAACTGAAAATATATTATTATGCAAATACACCATTTGACAGCTGTTGAAAAACGTCTTGCGGTGGATGGCTTGAAAACCCCTGTAAGTACTAGAAAAGGACACTACCGTCGTACATAATATATCCCACAAGGATAAGTTTTACGGTTCAGTTTTAATGTTGGAAATAAAATATGACATAAATCCAAAAAAAACTGTTTGTATGAAAGAAAAAATCAAAAATTAAACCAACAATCTGCCATCTCTCCATCATATGTTTTTTCAAATTTGTTATGAATCTCTCTTTCAATGTTTTCTTTTGATGAAACTAACATTAAATTAATAAATTCAAGCAAGCAACATCCCAGGATCCAAAACAAATCAGTACCCATTCAAACGATGATCGCTTGAACAATCCATGACGCGCACCGCATAAAACCGATCCCTTCCCTTTATGTTTTCCATGTTGCATGGGAAGGAAGGGAGGGCGCGATCACACAATTTAAATGTCACTTTGCAACACTGTACCGCCGGCGATGCGGAGGGAAAGCAAAACAACAACAAAAATGGTACAATACATTCACAATCCAGCCCTCTCTCTCTCTCTCTCTCTCTCTCTCTCTCTCTCACCACACCATATGATCGGGACGCCGTTTTGCGCTCGTTGCATCATCATACTGCCCCACCTTCCAGTGCCCTTTCCCCCTTTCTCCAACACCCCCACACATACAGACACACACACACACACACACACACAACCTCGCGATCGCGTTTCCCTTACGCGATCGTACCTTTCCCTTTGTACATGTATATGTTGTTGCCCGCTTGTTGTTTCTGCTCTGCTCCTTCAAACTGGAGCGAGAGAGCGCGCACACACACACATTTGTTTCGTTATGCTAATTCGCCCCACATGGGAACGGGTGGGGAAGGGGAGGGGTGTACCGTTATGTTGTTTTATTTACCACCGGATTTACCGTTGCAAATCCGTACCCAGCGTCCCCCAGCCAACCTCACACACGTTGTCCAGTTCGTGATCGCGATTATGTGTGGTATTTGGTGGTGTGTTGCTGTGTTTGGTATGTTTTGCATTTGTGTTGTTTTTACTTTTTGTTTGTTTTAGACCTCTCTTCCTCCCCGTTTCTTCCCGCTCTAAAGTGCAACGTGAGCGAGGGAAAGGAATTGGAAGGCAAGAATAATTCTCGATCGTGGAAGAGGAGGCAAATTGATGTTGTTACAGTACCGTAGAAGGCCAATGGCGATTATGTTCCTGTAAGTGGTATGGGGCAAAACAATGTAACACCCCGCATTGGAACCCTTTTTAAGGGTGCATTTGAACCTCTATTGGGTTAAATACATCAAGGACTAACCCCACGACACCGTGGGACCGTTAGTAAATGTTCCGCCTAAGCTTTCACGATCGCGCGCGATCTGATCTGCTCTTTGGCGTTAGAAAGTACGGCAAACGGATTATAGAATTTATTGCCTTGAACAACAGAATGAACTTTGCCGTGGCATTTCCAACACTGGCAATAAAGTATCGAAAGAAAGTGAACGAGCGGCTGGAAGGCATTTCTTTCCGCCCCGCAGCAAACGCCAACACCGATGGGAAAAATATGATCCGCCTGGTCGGCTCTGGCAGCGGGAAAGAGCCGGGCCCGGTAATAGCAAATGGGATAGTGAAAGTGATTTTCTAGCATTTTCTCTGGCCGAAACGAATTGGATTCACCGCCGTTTAGCGGTAACAGGAAGCAATAAGTTGGTTGTAAGCAGTGTGTGGTGCAAGCTAATTATTAATCGCACGAGGATACTAAGGCAAAGGGTGACCACCCACTACATTGGGCGCTTGGATGAGTTATTTGTCAGGTAGGCGGTTTTCTCTCCCTCTCTCTCTTTTCGGCGCGCATGTTTGATAAGCGGGGCTCGTCCGTGAAAAGGGCAAAATGCTTATGGTTGAACGTTTTTCGTTTTGTTTTTTTCGTTTCTTCACATGTTTGCTTTGGGGGAAAAACTGCAGGACGAAGCCATTTGTATATGTTGGGCGGCACTGTCCGAGTGCCGAAGGTTAATGAACTGATTTTGGGGGATGGTGGAGGCGCAATGTTTGGCGCAATTCGGCTGAGTTCGGGAATCGATTTTGTTCGAAGTTTTAAACGTTTCTTTTTTATCTTGAGGAAGATGTGTTTTAAATGGATCAATTTCAAAATATCTTTCATTGCTTTTACATTTACTTGCACATGGGATGTTGAAGGACATTTTTAGCTTATGAATTACATAATAAATTTAAAAAAAAAAAACAATGTTTAACACAGGGCCTTGGTGTTGGGAGGATTCTATTAGGAAACCATTTTTTACATATACATTTATTTCTAAAAAAAATATTTTTTCTAACATTTATCTTGTATGTTCTTACGAGAAATAAAAAAACATTTGTTTGTTATTTAGACACTTTTTGCCATGTGTTAGTAAGTGGGGTTTGCGTTCGGCGAGTAAATCAATATTTCATAAATAAAATTTACCCTTTTTGCGTTGATTTATTATCTAAATGGTGGACCAGAAAGTATAAGCAAGATTTTTTTAACGACGTTACTAGTAAACGGATGCTACAAAACAGCTGTTTCTTCGTGTGGCTTGATTGTTTACATTCAAAGCTACTGAACTAGTGCATTGAAAACTATTTTTTATCCGTTTCCGTTCAAATAGGAAGCATTTCCGTCGAAAAGCGCTTAAGTGTTTTACACAAATGGTGTTCGATGGTCCTAAGATTTTGCTAAGCCAATAAACGAAATTGAAAGGTGTCAATATTGGAACCGTATGGATTGTCAATCTAAACATATGGACCAAAAGTGTCGCAAATCGTTGGAGGCAAGTGTGCGCTGAACCTGCTGGAAGGCGTCGTAAAGTTCTGTACTGTCATTAGCTGCTATTACTTTCCGTACTGGCAAAAGTACTGTCCTTAGTGCTTATAGGGTTTTCCAGGAGTTCTCATAGCTGTGGGACACTTTATTGACTCTTTCTTACTTGAAATGAACTTATTGTAATGGGAATTGGACTCTCTAGCACCCTTGTTGGACAAATCCAATAGGAATTTCCAACGAGCCTGTCCAAAAAGGGTGCCATAGAGTTCAATTTCCAACGGATAAAGTTCACTTCCAATGGGAAAGAGTCTAGGAAGTGTCCCACAACTATGAGAACCCCTGGAAAACCCTGTATTACTTTCTGGTCCATCCTTTATGTTTTGTTGGTTAGCATATAATCTGATAGTTACATGATGTTTGCACTTCCAACGAATTTTAGAAGACTATTTGGAGGTAAAACTAACACCGTTACAATTCAGTTGGCCGAATAAGTACTTGAGACAATCAAAAACATAATTGAGAACACACACAATGTAAGACCGTTTACTAACAAATTAAGTGATTGAATAACGTTTATACATTTTCCAACATGAATCAAATGATTCCCTTCCTTCTTGGCGCTAACTTTAGCGCCTTTAGAAGAAAGCAGCTGGACAAAGTTAAAACAATCACTTCATTGTTCCCTTCCTGCAGTTAAGTTGCTGCCCAAAAAGATAGCAAGAAAGGAACCTCATCTTATCACACCATAAAATACACTCCCCAAACAGTAAAACCGTCCAGCATGAGCCTTTTTTCCATCATTCCCTTCTGTCCCGAAGCACATTTTTCCCTTCCCTCCTCCGAAAGTGTTTTGACGATACTAACAGCAAGCAAACACATGTGTTTGCATGGGATGAAAAATGGCCGGCCATCGGAACAGGGGGGGGCTGGACACCGTGTGCCACCGCCGATAAGAAGTTCCCCCCCGGGGATTCCCACCCAAAACGACTCACCTTCAGCTCCACCGCGGTGTTACCCTCGAACGTGAGGGCGGTCAGGTTGGGCTTCAGCGTCAGCCGGTAGTGCTCGGGCACCACGTTCGTGGGCAGGCGCTGAAATTTGGGCTTGCCGGTAGTTGCGGACATTTTGTATTCACTTGTTTCGCACACGTCACTGCCGTCGATGGTGGCGGAGGTGCTGCTGTAGCGACGCTGTGTCTCTCGGGCACAGCAGGACACGGTTCTGGCACTGTTTCCGTCACACCCGTACACAACCGGACGCACCACTGTGGACCACACACCGGATGATTGCTTGGGAGCGAAATGCACGTAGCAACCGCTGCTCGATTGTTGTCGCTGCACGCACGCGGAAACGCGGGAGCGGGGTGGAGTGTTTCGTTGTTCACGCAATCGGTACCGTTGCCACGCCGACGTGAGACCTACTGTCGCTGGTGCTGCTGAAGCTGGTGACGTGACCGCCGACGGTGAGTTGAACAAATAGCACTGTTTCGCGGCGGTGGCGACGGAATCGTTCCACCGTCCGGCACTGTATGGACGCGGTGCTGCTGCTTGCGGTGCTGCTAGTGCTGTGGTGTGCTGGAAGTACTGAACGCAGACTGCGGGCGCTAGACGTCGATTGCCGTACAAAAGGCGCATGGAAAGGGAAGAAATAGGCGTGTGCGTGTGTGTGTTGTACTTTACGATATAGGGCAGAAAACACGGACCGGACACGGGGAATAGAGCTGAGCAGTTCGACGAGGAAATCGCGACAGGAAGAGAGAAAAAACACCGCACCGACCGAGTGGCACACTCTCTTCTTCAACGTTTTGCTACGCTTCTTGCTGTTGTTGTTTTGAGATTGCCAACTTTTTTGACAGCTGCAATCGCCCCGTCCCTGTTTCGCTGCTGTCGGGAACGAAGAAAACATCTAGAAAGAGATAGAACATAATGGCGAAGCGGATGGTGGTCTCGCTCGTGCGGTGTGAAGTTAGGTGGACTTTACACGTTGACATACGCAAGCCCGAGAAAGCTGTCAAAGTGACGTCGGCAGCTGTTTGCGGATGGTTTGAATTAGTTTGACCGTTAAAAGCCAGGCTTGGAGAAAAATATTGCGGAAACAAAGTTTTAAACCATCTTCAAGGGTAATTTGAAAAACATGTTGCGATTGAACTGGAGTGGAAGCTAAATTTACTCTTTCATCTAAACGAAAGCAACGGTGGACATACAGTCTTTCCCAAAGTTACGCGACACAAGAGTTACGCGAATTTTTAGTGTTGACAGTTTATAGGTCAAATTGGTTCAATTTCTTCAAGCAAATGCAAAATTCAAAATAAATTCCAAAATTTGCTACAAGTTTGAAATCGCTTGATTCACATAAATATTTCTACACAAGAACATTATCTACACAAATTGTATGAAATTAGTAATAATGATCAATACA